>JAPSGF010000003.1:13207747-13237986 GCA_035772895.1 Perdix hodgsoniae
GTCAGCCTCCATTCTCCACTGGCTTTATGCACTGGCCATATAGGGCTATTAAAAGGCGAGTGAGTTTTGCTGATCACTCCCTAATGAAGCTCTCTGAGAGCAGAGGAGATTTGTTCTAAAAGCTAAAAAAAAGCTATGCCCGCATTCTCCACCAAAATCTGTCACGGCGTTAACTAGATCAATCTACGCCCGTGACAGGGGGGCAGTATGCCCCTGCCCCTCTATCCCCACCCCAGCCACACACAAAATGGGAAGGAACGAGGGGAAGAAAAACAACAGCGGCAACAATCTATGGAGGAAAACTTATTTTACTAACTATGATATTGGAAATGCAAAATAACACAATATAATAAGATCTAATTGAAATTGAGACTAATAAATAAGATAGGAGAGAGAGTTCCCGAGACCAAGTCAAACCTGAAAAGCTTGGGTTGGCTAGGAGACGCAACCTCCAGGGGCCCACTGCAAAGCAGTAAGAGAGCGTTCCCCCCCCAGAAGGGTCAGATCCCATGACTTCCGTCACATACAGGGATAGGTACATGGAGCTGGAGTATTAACACTTTAGTTCCAGTGCACTACATGATGTGTTGATGTGGAATACTGAAAACCAAAAACGTAAAACCATGACATTAGTATATGTAGCCTTTTAAAAAAATATTTTTATTTTTTAATGAAATAGCTGGACTTTTGAAAACTCCTATTAATGCATAGCCTCAAATCAGACTTCAGTAAGAATCATAAATGGATAACAGTGTTTTTTCAAGGTCTCATAAGGTTATTTTGCCTCTTGCAATATTTGATGACTTCCTAAAGTTGTGTTTTGTTTTGTTTTGGTTTGTTGTTGTTGTTGTTGTTTTACTGAGGGCAGCTACACTACAAAACAAAACAAAGAACCAAAAGGTTCACTTCTTCCTTAAGTGAAAATTTCTATTTCTCCCGACTCTGAGACGAAGATTAAAAAAATGTGTCAGATGCATGTTGAAAGGTTAAGACTAGACTGTGTTGAAAACACAGTAATTTATAGTAATTAATGACCAAGAAGGAGTTTTTGCTTTTTATTTTCTATTTTCTTTGTTCCTGATTTTTTAATACTTGTAATGCCCATTGAGAAATAAAGTTGTTTTTTTTTAATCTTGTTTTGATCCTTTATGTTTAAAGCACTATATATAAATAAATGGAAATTTAAGTATATTCTTCATTAATCTCTTTATTTTCAAATATGATACTCCTTAAAGAACATTGTGTAATGATGAAGGATAATACTGATTTTCAGGAGAAAACAAACTTAATAGGAATTTAAAAGAAATTATACAGAAACAGGATGATCACACTGAAAAACCTTTTTCAGAGTCTGCATTGCTTCTTGATTCTCTTCGAAGTAAGAATGAATTTTGTGGGTTTTTTTCAGTGGTCCTTCTAGGTCCAGCTCTATCACACTCCTCTGCACCTCTCTCTCTCAACCTAAAATCTATTTGTACTAGAGCTTGTAAGTCTAAGAGAGTCTTCCCTTTGCCTTTTGATCTGACACTTTTACACATAAAGTGAGTGGACACTGACCATACTCCTTTGTGACCAAAAACCCTAACCCCAACGTCAACCCCAACCCTAACACAATGGCACTACAATGGATGGACTAAATAGGAAAAAAATGAGATAGCAGAATTTCTTGATTAGCAACATTATTTGTGGGAAAAAAAAAATAATAAAAAATTGGTGAAATTATACTGTCAGTTTTTGAGGAGATGCACCAAATATTTAGGGAAGGCAGGAAGGTCCATTCCAACAATTGTTTTTGTAAGTAGTACTTTTGAATCTCATTCAGTTTACTCTTTTAATACGTTGTTTTGAAAATTTCACTCTATGAGCATAAATATATTCCACGATATTACTAAACTGGAAATGGTTTAATTTTTTTTATAATTTCTTTCAGAATCTGAGGGTCTAAACAGCCTACGAGGGTTTGATGGGAAGTGTTTTTTTGTGAAGGAAAGAGGGAAAAGGGGAAAAAAGATGAAACAAGTACAAAGATTATGATTTTTCCTGAATCAGAATGCTTCTTTGCATTCCAAAAATTTTTTCAGTTCTACCCATACTTTAATGTAATATATTTTGATAAATTCTCACTGCTGGGCTTTGTACAACTGCTAATAAATTCAAGGATGACTGCTGAGCAATGTTAATTACCACAGTGGTCATCAAAAGAGGAATTTTCATTCTGAGAAATAGCATTGTAAAACTTTCTTTAGTAAGAAACAAACACATATCTGCCAAAAAAATGTTTATTGTGGTTTATAATTTAGATCATAAAAGTGTCTGAAACTAAGAGTCAGTCTTGAATAACCTTTTTTTTTTTTTTTTTATTGAGTTTATAAAATTACTCTGTTCTGTTTTCACATTCAGTACTTTGTATTCCTAAAGCTGGCTGAGATTTTTAGTTTCACATAAGAAATGCAAGTTTAGACTGTGCATCCTAGATGACAAAATGTACATGCTATGTGCTACATCTCGCTCCTTTTTCTTCCTCCACTCTCATTCATAGGCCAATATTTCATATACATCCTGCATGACTGCACAGAAAATGAATACAAAATTCCAAGAAGATACTGACACTGTAATATAAAATCCCAGATATCGTGGTTCTACTACTTGTGAGTGATTCCAACATTTACTTCAAGAAGAGTTTTAAAATTCTTAGAATGGGAATTCAATAGATAGTTCAGTGAAAGAAATGCAAAAACACATTTATCAGGACTAAATATATATTTGTAAGGAACCAGCAGTGAAGGGAAAAACAACAACAACAACAAAACTTTAAAGTGCTTTCGAATACACAGTTTGAAACATTTTCCAGTAATTGGCTATTTAATGTTTTTACCTAGACTGCTGAAGGATGTGGAAGAAAGTGCTCCAATCAACGATCAACTAAAGTTGATATCAAATATGGCAGTTTGAGTTATGGAAAAGGAATCTAACAGCATTTTTATTTCCCTTAGTCACTTATTTACACTTGTGATACTAGCCGGAAAGGGAAGTGCAAGTGCTGTGATCTCAATTTTTTTTTTTTAAATGTTCTCATATGAGGAGACAAGCAGTCTGTAGCTCAGTTTTCCAGATACAGCCTCTACAGAGACCAAAAAAAGAAAGAAAAAAAAAAAAAAAAAAAAAAAGGAGTGTGATGTCTGAGGCTCATTACATTCCTTGTACATATTGTAGAGTCTTAGCACTTTCACTGGTTTGAGTGACACTATGTCTCATTTTGTTTAACACAGCATCTGTGTTGCAAGTAGTACAGCTTAGCTATTGCTAATGGTAGCAGCAGTAGCATCCACACACTATTGCTGCTCTGTTATACTCACTTGCCTGAGGTTAATAACATGCTGGAATTCACTGTGCCTGTGACTCTGAACACAGTTCATCTTTTTTCTTTTTTTTTTCTCCTGCATTTACCCCAGGTATATCAGTACCTAATGCGTTTTTTCTGTTGGTTTGTTTCTTGCAAGCATAGAACTACCAGATACCCTGGACTCACTGAGATATTCTGTTGTAAATGTTCATCAACAGACCAGGCTCTCTGGTGCAGGAGGTAGGGACTTTTATCTTAGGTAAAAGATTTCTGGGAATTAAATTTTTTTGACATTAAGGAACTTTAAACTGATTTTCATGGATAGTCCACTGATAAACACTTGCTTTGGTTCCAACTACTTATTTAAGCTCAAACTTGTTTTTATTTATATATTAATTTCTTTCTCTTTCCCACTGTGATGCATATCTAAATTAAAATCTTTTTTTTTTCAAATGTATCTTTTACAGGGCAAAACTAAACAAATCTTTTGGTGTCTTCTGATTGATCCAACATTTCCCATTTCCAAAGGAAATATTTTGCTGAGGTAACAAACAATAGAAATACTTGAAACCTAGCTACAGTTCAAAGTGGTTTCTGTGGATTTGTTTATTTTTAATATGGTAGCTGCATCACATGTGTAGCTCTGCATTTCTTATTTATAGCTTAAATCATACGTAGTACCTAAGAACAAAATAATCTCCTGTCAGGTTTTGTATCTGCTGTTGACAAAGGAATCATTGCCTAATTACAACTGTACTGGTCCACAAGATTCAGTTCTGTATTATTCAGTATGAAGCAATAACACGGAGGCTTTGATGTAGAGCTCTTAACATGAGACAATGCAAATGACATTTACTAGCAATTTTTTTCCCCATTAATGAACAGTACTTCAGGGAGCGTAAAGGCAAGAGGCATATAATTTCTGAACTATTTAAATTGCTAATTAGATCTGTACAGGAGGTGTATTCCTAATGCAGACAATTACAGCCGTTCCTAAGTGTTTGCCTTACAGTTGCTAATTACTGCAGAAGCCAATTAATTGCTGTTGACTTTTTGTATTCTTTTGCATATCGCCAGTTAATATTTACATTTATAATGAAGACAAAATTGGCAAACATTGTGTCATTTTGTAATGAACAATTCCAGTGTCTAAACAATGAGCACATTATCTCATTGTGCCTGAAGAGTACAGCTGATTAGCATATGTTCAGTACATAGTAGAACAATATTGCTCTTTTTTTTCTAAAGAATGAAAACGTCATTTAGGTGCAGCAAGTACAGGTGCAGTGCTTCAAAGGTTCTTAGAAGTTTTTGTATTTGTAAACATCATAACAACAAAAGTGAATACACCCATGCATATATACTCCAGTAAAAGGTTAAAAAAGTCCCAGCCTCTATGTTTAGCGCATACTATTGTGAAAAAATTGGGCAGACTCTCAGAAGACCATATATTTGCAAGTCTGTTTAGAAATCAGTAGAGCAAAATAGCCTCCAGATGCAAGAGTGAAACTTTGCCTCATGCACTTACTGATGGGATCAGTTGGACCAGGTTTCACATGGATTTCTCTGTTCTTTACTGCCTCGGGCTTTACAGAAGATATTACCTACTTCAATGGAAAGTAAGTTTTGTCTGAATGTCTCCTTTTTATGAATGTCTTATGGAATTTGATATAAATTGTATTTCTGCTTTAGGGCTCCCACAGAAAAGAATAAAAGACTAATCCACTTGTCAAAAATATTGAATTCCCCAGCATGAGCACAGAAATTAATTGTGTCTGTGTATTTTAATTATATGGGACTTAAGATCTGCCATTAAATCTGCCCATTAAATGAACATGAATAATGCAGAAATTATTAGACTTGTTTTTGGATTTACTTAATTCTGCCAGTTATACTCAAGTAGGATAGGTGAAACAAGGCTCCACGGATTTTAAGTCCAGCTTTCCTAACTATATTAAAGAAGGCCATAAGTATTATGGTGACAGAGAAGACAGAGTTACTGAATTCTTATTTGTTTCTGTTTCAGTCTTAGCAGCTAAGACTGTACTTTGGGAATCCTAAACCTTGGAGACAAGAGATGGAGAAAGGATGACTTCTTGTCCAAGGAGGATTTGCTCAGAGATTGTCTATGCAAATTTAAGGCATACAAATCCATGGACCCCAAGTGTGTGCACCCATGAGTGCTGAGGAACCTGGCAGAAGTAATTGCCAAGTCACTCTCTAACATCTTTGAAAGCTTGTGGAGAAGAAGGGAAGTGCTTAAAGTCCCCTTTACTCTGCTCTTGTGAGGCCCCATCTGGAATACTGCATCCAAGTGTGGAGTTCCCAGTACTAAAAAGACAGGGAGCTGTTGGAAAGGGTCCAGAGGAGAGCCATAAAGATGATCAGGGGACTAAAGCACCTCCCCTGTGAAGACAGGCTGAGGGAGCTGGGTTTGTTCAGCTTGGAGCAAAGAAGGCTGTGGGGTGACCTCATTGCAGTATTTCAATGCCTAAAGGGAGCCTACAGAGAGGAGGGGAATCAACTCTTTGAAAGGGTTGACAACTTCAGGATGAGGGGAAATGGCTTTAAGTTGAAGGAGGGGAGATTTAGGTTGGACGTCGGAGGAAGTTCTTTACAGAGAGAGTGGTGAGGTACCAAGGCCAGACTGGATGGCGCCCTGGGCAGCTTTTTAGCATTAAATGGGGAGGTTGGTGGCCCTGCATGTGGAGGGGGGATTGGAGCTTCGTGATCCTTGAGGTCCCTTCCAACCCTATCCATTCTGTTAATCTGTGTGATTCCGTGACTAGAGGAAAGCCAGTGTCACCACAGTCCTCACAGAGGGCAACAAGGAGGACCTGGAAAACTACAGGCCTGTCAGCCTCTCCTCTGTCCCTGGTAAAATGATAGAACAGCTTATTCTGGATGTCATCTCCGACTAGGTGGAAGAAAAGATTGTCATTAGGCAGAGTTATCAACATAGATTCATCAAAGGGAACTCTTGACTGTAGTTTCCTGGGTAGCCAGAAAACCATTTATTCACCCAATTGTGTACCAAAACCAGAGCAGAAGGTAAAGAGCACAGAACAGCTGTGGAAACATTATCTTCACCTACAGTGTTAAAATAGCCCTTATGAGATCAGCTTATGGAAAGGATATCTGTTGTAGGTGAAAAGTCTGTACCTGTATAATCAGAGGATTCTGTGACATAACTAATCAGCTTTTTCTTTTTTTTTTTCCCTTAAATCCCAGACTGAATTTTTATTTTTATTCTATCTGAAATGGACTCCACTAATAACTCAGCCATTTACATTCAAGGCATATGGAAATCTGCTTCAATTTATTTTCACCAAATCAAATAAACTGATATTAATCACAGTAAATTTGACAGTTATAATTCTACAATGGTCTGTGAAATACTCTTTGAGTAGCAATTACATCAGAGATAATGACAATACATTATTTTAAATGCCTGTCATCGTCATTATTAATTTTGTATTTATTGTCGAGACAATAATGATAATGAGCTCTTTGGAGATTTAGGGGGATACTATATTATTTCCCTAGGTGTTCAGAATTTAATGCAGAATTCAGAAACATTTATAGAACCTTCAAAGAATGTAGGTATTGGATAATTTTTTTGTTTGTTTGTTCTTTCTTTTCATTGATGTTTATATGTTTCTCAAGTGGAAATACTATTTTCACCTATTTGTAATTGGTCAGACTTACAGCATTACATTTATTGCCTTCCCTGTATTACTTCTGCTTTTTTTTTTTTTCTTTTTTTTTTTTTAATGTTAGAATGGATCCATATGAAGAGATAGTACAGCTGGAAAGTTCAATCTTGAATTACTGTTTATGGATGGGTAAGTTTCTTTTTCTTTTTTTTTTTTTTCCTGAAGTTGCCTTTTAAAACGTTTGGGAACTGGCTGGGTGTAATAGTAGAACCTTATGTTACAATAGCTTGTAAGAGTTTGAAGTATGAATAGGGATGTATCAAGTTGAGACTATACTGATTCTGGATGTGTGCAATCACAATATTTTACTACTGTCATTGCAGTGGAATCTATTAAGAAAAAAAAAATCCTATATTTAAAGGAAAATGCTGATCATTTGGAGAAGTTCCATAGATTAATAAATTTAAATTGTAGGACACTCTTTAATTTGAAAGACAAGAATAAGGGCTCAGCCTATTTAACTTAAAAAAATAGAAAGCTAAGGAATGTATTACTCTTGTAACTGAATACAAGAGAGCTGACACTTAACACAGCAATGAATGACAACTTAAAGCTTCTAATCCAGGATTTCAAAAAACTGAATATGAGTTCTGATATGAACTCACCAGGCCTCAGGTAAATTAAGCTTTATTTCATTTTTGCTTGCAATAAAGAGTAATACTGGCCTCTGTCATTTGAAGAATCTTTACATGTTTTATTGATTCTAGCCTTCTAACAAATCATAGAAATCGAGTTATGTTTCAATGGTTAAATATCTCTCAAACTTCGTTTCTGTAAAAATACAGAGGGATCTTCTCAATTAGTGGATAAATGTTTGGATTGTTGCAGCTAGAGTGTTGTGGCCTTCCAGTGCCTGGGGAGAACTTACAAACAGGAGAGGGACAAGTTTCATACATGGTCTGATAATGACAAACAATGGGGAATGTATTTTAGCTTAAATAGGTGAATTTTAGACGAGATATTAATAAGTTCTTTACTTAGAGGTTGGTGATATACTGGAAGAGGTTGTTCAGAGAAGCTTCTGAAGTCCCATCCCCAGAAGTATTCAAGGCCAGGTTGGATGAGGCTCTGGGCAGCCTGGTTTGAAACCCTACCCACAGCAGTGAATTAGATGATCTTTAATGCTGCTTCTTTTAATTACTGAGTAAATTAAAGTGAAAAAGCATTAATTACAAAAAGCAGTTATTAATGTGGAGAGTGTAGGTTTAAGACGACACATACAGGAAGCTCTCCCACTCAGTCATATGGTTCAGAGTGGACTTCCTTGCTTCCTCAATTCCCTTAATCAGAAAGGTGAGAAACTTCAGCAGTTCTGGATCTACTCTTAGTCCAAGACTTGCTCAACAGTTTAAGTTGATGCAAGTTTGTTTGTTGTAAGTACACAGTCTAAAATACCTTTGAGAAGATAAGAAGATTGCAATCAATCTAAGATGTGATCTTAATCATAAAATTGCTCAGGTTGGAAAAGACCTTAAAGATAATTGAGTCCAACCACAACCTAAACATACTACTGTAACTCTAAACAACCCTTCACTAAATCATGTCCATGAGTACCACATCCAAATGGTTTTTAAACACATCCAGGGAAGGTGACTCAACTGCCTCCCTGGGGAGCCTATTCCAGTACTTAACAACACTTTCTATAAATTTTTCCTGATATCCAATCTAAACCTCCCCTGGCACAACTTGAGGCCATTTCCCATTGTCCTGTCACCTGTCTCACCTGTAACCAGGGAGAAGAGACCAACCCCACTCTCCCTTCAATCACCTTTCAGATATTTGAAGAGAGCGATAATGTCTCCCCTCAGCTTCCTCTTCCCCAGATTAAACAGCCCCTGTTCCTTTAGTTATTCCTCATAGGTCACATACTCCAAGTCCTTCACAAGCATTGTTGCCTTTCTTTGGACCTGCTCAGCATCTCAATGTCCATTCTGTATTGAGGTACCTAAAGTTCAAAAACCAAAACAAATCAGTCACTGAGGATCTGTATTAACAAGGTACCTTGACATCAAGGTATAAGAGACTTGTGGGTAGGCGTTACCTGTTGTATGGCTCACAGCAGTGCAGGAAAGCTCATGAGGCTCTTGGACTGCTCACTATTTTTGGCATAACATGATTGATTCATAATCATGTTGTTTCTTAGGTGCATGCTTCATCATTCCTCAGCTGTTGAACCAGCTGTCTGGTACAAGTTTTTTCAACTCCCCCTAGTTTGCTCTGAAGTTCTGTTACATCCCTTGCAGGCACTGATCTATGAGTGACACTGATGGATGATTGAATTTCAGAAAAATATAATGTGACAAGGAGGAGGAACAGCAAGGTCTTGGACAAAGGTGAAGGATGATCTGCTCAGATGTATAGCAGTAGGTGCAGAAAAAGAATTGGCTTTTGTTTACATAAGGAAGGCCTGTTCTTGGGTTCATGGAGATTTTGGACAAGTTATCCTTGCCTCCCCAGCCAAACTGATAGGTCTGAGAAAGGGTAGTTCCTTTCTCCAACCCTTCCAGTCACTCAGGTGCATTGCATGCACCTGAGCTTTTTTGAGTTGGCCCTGCCTTCCCACCAGGGGCTCAACCTATTGGTTCAAGCCATGACTTAGCATTTCCATTGCAATCCATTCCTTCAAGTTATGAACCAATGACTGAACACATTAAATGCAAGCCCTTTCCATTACTGTGACACCTGTGTAATTATCCATCACAATGTAGACTGTCAAGATGAGGTGACTGAAGATTGTTTCCTTGTTAAAGTTCTTATTTCTTTGAGGACCAGTGCTAAATGGTTCCCCTAGAGGCACACAGTTGTTTGGACCAGTGAAGTTTCAGTTCATGTTCCATCAGTCCCATGAGATAGTCCACCAGCAGGCATCATGTTCACAGTGACACTGGACTGTCTTAACATCAAGTTGCTTCTCCTAGTGAGCCTGTGGATTCAAACAGACTCGGTGAAGAAGTACAGATGTTTCAGAAGTACAAGGAGAAGTAGATCTACCCTTCACAACAAGATACAAACCACATTCCTGTCTTGGTTCAATACTTCAGCCTGCATGAAGTCATGTCCCAGCTATCTATACAATAATCTTTGGCTTGATATCTGAAACTGTATAGCTGTATCAGTGTCAAAGGCTCTTGCCTGATTAGGCTCCATTACTTGACTAAATGGGGCAGGGGAACTCATGCCCCAGGAGATAGGGAAGGGGAAAAGGTAAAAGTTATGTAGAAAGGCCAAAAAACAAAATGGCAGCAACAAACTAAAGGGAAAAACTAATTTACTAAATATGATAGTGAAATGTGAGATAACAATACAGTATAATTGGAATTGAAGATAATAAATCAAATAAATGAGAGTTCAAAACCAAATATCTTACCCTAATGATTGCTAGGGAGCACACACCACAGAGACAAGCACAAAAAGAGGGGCAGTCATAAAACTGTTTTGGAATCATCCTTCCCTCTGAATGGAAAATAAAAGTGGAATAGTGAAATGCTAGGATTTGTAGCAGTAGTTCTCTTCTGAGAGAGGAACCAGAAACTACTGACAATCAATGGAACTGGAATATTAACTCTAACTCCCAGTGCACTACATGATGTTAAGTTCTGGAATACTGCTAATATAAATCATAAAGTCATGAAAATCAGGTACCAAAGGGGATGGGAGGGACCTGATATGCTGCAGAGACATCATTAAGTTCCTCTTACTGATGAAAACCAGAGTGTTGACCACAATTTCTGCAGGCCATGTACCTATTACATGGGAGAATACGAAATCCCCAGCTTCAGTACTTTCCTCTCAGGTTCAAGTAGGCAACACTACTTTGGACCTACTTGCACCTTCCAAGGCAATTCTGTTATATGGTTAGTTCTAATTTCTCAGGAGAAGGGAACTGAAGATTATTTTCATTGCCAGTTTGGTGTCTTACCCGATTATTGGTGCCTGTCCTATGGATCCTAGATGGTGAGGCCCAATATTGTCTGCAGTATCTTCACGGCACTGGGTTTGCTATTTCTAGGCCTTTCGCTTAGGTCCTGCAGGTCTCTTAGAGTCTCTTCATCCACCCATATAGCAACTGATAGTTTGTCTTCAGAACAAGCTTAAGTATGCTGCTATATTGTTCAGTAAGTCCTCCTGTCAGATTATAAGGCAGGTAGGATCACCACTCAACATCACTTTCTTCTCCCTGCTGTCATACCATTGCACCAGTGAAGTGAGTCCCTTGGTTGCTCTTGATGACTTGAAGCATTTCATAGTTGAGCATCAATTTGCTGACTGCCTTGATGGCATATGCTTGCTTTGCTCTTGGCACTGAATAGGCCTGCTTCAGCCCACTTACTGTGCTGATGCAGGTCAGGGCATATCTCCCTCCCTCACTGTGAGGGAGGGATACAGTGTAGAACCTGCCATCAGCAGGCAAAATTCTCAGAGGGTGAATCCTTGGTCCACTGGACTCACACCACTATGTCAGCTTCATTATTTACCAGTGACTGCAGAGATTAGTGTCCAGAAATGTGATAGATGTGTGCTATCCTGTGTTTAACCACATTCCATATATCCATGCAGGTCTCCGCCTTGGACTGCTCTGGAATGAGCAGTCCATTCCTTGGTACAGTCCAAAGAATGAGCCCCTGCTACACAGTCCAGCTCTCTGTGCAGATTTTCAGTATGCCATCACTTGGGTTCTTTTGTTACAACCAGCCATACAGCTCACAATTCTGTCCATTGGTACTCTGACCATGTACGTCTTCAAACCAAATTGTTTCAGTGAAGGGATAGTATGCTAGTGTTCTCCACTTACTCACATTACCTCTGCTAGACACATTCATATCATAGAATGGCCAGTGTTGAAAACAACTTCCATGACCATCTAGTTTCAACCCCTCTGCTGTGGGCAGGGTCACCAACCACTGGATTAGGATGCTCAGAGTCACATCCAGCCTGGCTTTGAATGCCTCCAAGAATGGGGCATCCGTAACCTCTCAGGGAAACCTGTTCCAGTGCAACACCACCCTCTGTGTGAAAAACTTCCTCCTAATGTTGCCTGAGTGCACCTGTTCACCTAATACAACATCCTAATATCTAACCTAAATCACCTGTTTTAGTTTAAAACTAGTCCCCCTTGTCCTGTCTCTACCAACACATATAAACAGCCATACTCCCTCTTTTTTATATGCTCTTTTCAAATACTGAAAGGCCGCAATGAGGTATCCCTGGAGCCTTTTCTCTTCTCCAAGCTAAACAAGCTTTCTTCATAGGAGAAGGCTATCCAGCCTTCTGATGATCTTAGTGGCCCTCCTCTGGAGGCATTTCACATCTTTCTTGTACTGGGAGCCCCAGGCACAGTAGTTCAGATGAGGCCTCACAAGTGCTGAGTAGAGGGGGACAATCACCTTCTTCTCTCTGGTAGCCACCCCTTTTTTAATACAGCCCAGAACATAATTGGTGTTCCAGGCTGCAAGTGCACACTGCTGGCTCATGTCCAGCTTCTCTTTCACCAGGACCCTCAAGTCCTTCTCCACAGGGCTGCTCTCAAGGACATCTTCCCCCAGTCTGTATAAATACCTAGGATTGCCTCAAACCAAGTGCAGCAAATTTCACTTGGCCTTATTGAACCTTATTAGGTTTTCATGGGCCCACTTCTCCAGCCTGTCCAGGTCCCTCTGGATGGCTTCTCTTCACTCTAATGTATCAATAGCACTGCTCAACTTGATGTCATCTGCAAACCTGCTGAGGATGCATGTGATTTTATTGTATTTATCATTGATGAAGATGCTGAAGAGCTCTGGTCCCAAGACCAACACCCAGGGGACACCAGGCTAATCAGAGACCAGTATGCACAAGCCACCTGGAGATTTTTTTTTCCCCTTCTGTTGGGAACTATAAAAATCTTCCAAGTTCCACATTTCTGTTGGTACCTGTACAATCTGTACTCGTGCTTTTTTTGAGGGTGCTTTGAAGTTTTTTCCTCCAACTGCTTCCATAGTTGGAGTTCTGTAAACTGGATCAAATCATTAAATACTAATTTATGAGTTACCCTTATAGGTAACAATTAAGATGTCCATAGGGCTGGTCTCCTAGCTTTAGTTACAGGGAAGACATCAGCCCCCTTCCAATTTTTAACTACTATGTCCAGCATCCTGTTTCTCCCAGGTCAGGTGCCAACTAGCCAGCCTGCTGGACAATGGCCTCTGAGGCCACTAAGGGAAAGTCTGAACACTGTCATACTGTTGGGAAGGCACCTGTTGTAGGATGAGGTCTCTCATCCCTGTTCAAAACTTAACTAGGTCGGGACTTTTCAAAGGAATTATCAGAAATTCTCTCTAACGTAACTTTGAAGTTCTTCCACTGAGGTTCACAGAACAGTACTTATTGTAACGTTGCTCTTATTTGGCATTTTGATTCCACACATAGCTATTAACCATTGCATTAACAAATTATTTTCATAATTGTGTATTACAGCTGCATGTGATCTTTGCCCAAGGGCCAGATGAATGGTAACTGACACACATGAGAAATCTCTGGTCCATTAATAACCACACTCTCAGCTCCAGTGTCCAACAACCCTAGGAGGCAAGATGTTGAGCTCTCCCAGAGATTTTGTTTAAACTGTTGCAACCAAGTGGTATATTCAGTGCCCTTGTACAGACATGCCATGACATGTGGTATGGGCAGGGGAGTACTCCTCAAGTGGCAACACCAGGGGTCTATCCTGAACCTAGTTTATTTTGGTGGAGGAGGAGGTAATGATTAGCCTCATTTCTAAAGGATCTGAGATTCCCAGATCCTCCACTTGGGCCTTTCTAGTCCTACTAGATTTCAACAGGAATCCTGCTGATCTAAATCCCTTTTCCTTCCCTAAGGATGTAATCCTTAACTTTAGAGGTGAAGTAATAGTTGAGGATGGGCAGTTTACCCTGTCAGAAATGTTATTTTACTTTCCAATAGTCTGAGACAAGCTTTTAAAAGCTCATTTTCCACTATTAGTTCTTTCTCAAAGAAACAATACACATTGATAGTTAATAGTAGCAGCTATTTTACACCAAATGCTGCCGTTTTAGAAGGGGATTTAATAATGGGACCTTTATCCCTTACGGATCCCCATTCTTCAGTAATTTTCGCCACAGGGAAAACAGGAACCACAGGGTTTCCCCAGGACTTCCTCCTTTAGAGTTGAATGGGTTTCAATAGCAAACCAGCGCATTATTCCTTTGAGGTAGTTTATCCTTAATATTTACTGTTCCTGCCTTGTTCACTAATTACAAGAAGGAAAAGCAGCAAGGTCTTAGACTAAGGTGAAGGACTGTCTGCTCAGATGGGCAGCAGTAAGTACAGAAAACAGGAAATGAATTTACTTACCTCAGAAAGACCCATACAATCCTTGGGTTGGTGAAGAACTCAGTCAAGATAATAATCTCTCCACTGCCTTAAATGAGGTCTGGAAAGGGGTGGAGCAATGACCCTTCTGGTCACTCAGACTCATTGCATGCACCTGAGCTCCCCTGGGTTAGCTCTGCCTTTCCACCAGGTGCTCAGTTACTGGTTTAGGCCATGACTTAGTATTTCCACAAAAGAATTTTTAAACTGTTATATCTGTTTTTTGTTTGATTAGAACGCAGGTTTATGGTCTTTTGGAGTGTAGACATTTAAGAAATGGAGGAGAGAAAATCTGATGGAAATGATGTCTTCCTCCCACGTGTACACCACATATTCACTAGGGCTAGTAAGTATATTAGATAAGATTTGAGGTTATGCTACAAAGGCTGCATTTATTTGGCTATGACAGCTTTCCCAGCTTATTTCAGTGGTCAACTAGGCTAAGTGTTTTACAGTACATTTCTGAAGAAAGAGCGGATCTGCTTGTAAAAGATAGTTAAAAAGGAAAAAGCCAGGGAGCACTTGTCAAGAGCTGGGAGCCTTGAGCAGGATATTAAATAATATTGTCAACACAGGTCCATACAGAAAAATACAACACAGGATTCTTTTATCAGTCAGTGTTATGTTCTTGCTGAACAATCACAGATAATAAAACATTAATATTTATGATCTGCTTAAAGCATACTGAGTGTGAAAAAGCATCTATGATCTGGCTTGATGATGAAAAGGATGGCTTTTCATTTGGCTAGGTTCAGCTGTGTACCTGATACTGCTCAGACAGGAAGTAAGCTGAGGCAAAAGACACATTGCAGAGTGTGGAGCTGCACCACACAATGGGAAGTGTTAAGTTCCCAAGCTAGATGTGAAGAAACTGATTTCAAAAGAGGTTTCCTACCTTTGTGCATCATATAATAAACTGGTAGTAGAGGCATAGGTTATCCTGAGCTGTGTAACTCAGTGAGGGCTTGTAATGAAATGATTTGAAAAACATTTCTGGAAAGAAAAACAAAGAAAAAGCAGAGAATTCTCCAAATTCATATGGGCAAAAAAAAGCATAGTGTGAAGTGACTCTGGAAAAGCAATTGGAAATTCCCTATGCCCTAAGTATAAATTCATTCATAGGTCAGTGTTTAGTGTTTGCAGATAAGGAGCATACTCCACAGGCTAGTCAGCATGCACCTGTTTCTATGGTGGTTTTGATCCTGCTGTGGAGAGCCTTGTCAGATGAAGTGTAAGCCACATTTACCTGTAAGTGCTCCACACTAGCCTGTGATGCCTAATCTCTTTTATTGATCCTACTAGCTGGTTTCTGGAGCCATTGATTTTCCTTGCCATCTGTTTGTGGCCTTGACTCTTAAATGTTTATTTAGACTGGTCTCCATAAATTGCTTCTGGTGCGCAGGGTGCGTAAGGCAGCAGGAGGTCAGGGGTCCATGTATACCTGTCCACACATATAAATCATAGCTTTTGTTCTTCACTGTTTTTTTGTGAACACTGTTTGCTGGGTGAATAAAAATATTCTACTAAAACACGGAGAAGCTATTACTAATTCCCCTGTGTCTGCAATTTTATTGCAGTCTTGGTTTTCAATTTTCTGTATCTTAACAGTACCTCTTGTTATCTACTAAAACATGTAATGTTTCTTTGTGTTAAAGAGAGAGACATGAAGAGGGTGAAGAATTGTTTGTCAGCAGAGATCTGAGCTTTTAAAACAAGGAGTGTTGGTTACTTTTCACTATTTTTCTTTTCTTTCCTCTTAGTCTCCTCTTAAATTTCAGTCTTTGTACATAATAGTAGGGTTAATCAGTAGTTAGCTTAATGATGCTTGTACAAACAAGTAAGCATCTCTCTTTCTGACAGCATCCAAATCACTATCCATTTAAGTGACCCTAGCTTTCATTTATCAGAAATGGCAGTGCTGTTTCAATAGGAAGACAAGTCCCTTTCTATCATCATATCACTGATGAAGATGACAGAATAGGAAATGGCTGGAGTCAGAGGTCTTTGTGAGTACATCCTAAAAATTCCAAGGGAGAAGACCCACATTTCATTTTAACAGTGAATTGCTAGAAGGTTATAGGTATAAATCAATGGAAAATATTTTGCAGCAGCTAATTTTTTTTCCTGTGAAGCAGTAATCATCAGTTTGCAGAATGTGGCTCTCCTGAGGCTAGACAGTCCGTATCAACAGAAGTATAGTCCAGGCCACTGTTCTGTCTGTTCCTACAGAAACACTGCATACAGATATGATGTCTAAAATAAAAGACAAAGGAGAAGTAGTTCCAAGATAATAAAAGAATACTTTACTGGCTATACCTTATTGACCACAAGATCTGAATCTGATTCTGTTTGCTTGTGTTTGTTTTTTTTTAATTTCTTTTGTTTTTCTTTTTGATCTCTATTGCACACTCACTAAACTTAAGGAAGTTCCATTCATTTTAAAAGGGATATATAACAACACTGGAAAGATTAATATTTGGTCTAACATTCCTCTTGCTTCAACCTCTGTCCCACATAAATTTAATGTAACAACTTACACTTTTTAAAAATCCCATTAAACATATACTGCAAATGACAAGCACTCTGAAGAAATTCTCAAGTAACTGTTCAGACTGCTATTTCAGCACTTCTGAGGATTTATGGCCAGAACAATTTCTTTCAAAAGTCTTTAAGTATCCTGAAACTGTCCTAACATACTCTTATTAACGTCCAAGGCCTAAGGTGCTGCAGATTCTAGCTGGAAGTCTGTAGCTGGGGATGCTCCTCTGGAGTCAGAGCTGGATCTGGCCTTCCTCAGCATGCTTGTATGGATGAAGGGATATAATGCACCCTCAGCAACTTTGCTATTGATCTGAAGCTGGGGGGAGTGGCTGACACACCAGAAGTCTGTGCTGCATCCTAAAAAGGCAAGTATAGAATCTTCTTATTCCACCTGGAAAGGAATAACTGCATGCATTAGTACAGGCTAGAGGATGAACAGGAACTCTGTGGAGAAGAACACAGATGTTGTGATAGACAGCAGGTTGGCAATGAGCCAACAGTGTGCTCTTATGGCTGAGAAAGCCAATGATAATGTGGTGATGCTATGCCTGGTGTCCTGTGTCCTGTTCAAGAAAGATTTGATTCAAGAGAATCTAGTGGAGGGGCACAAAGATGATTCGGGTCCTGGGAGAAAGGCTGAAAGACCTGAGTCTGTTCAGAATGGAGAAGAATGATTATTAATATTTAAAGAATGGTAGTCCAGTGGATGGGGTAAGGTTCTTTTCAGTGGTGCCCAGTGACAGATTAACGGGAAAGGGCACAAATGTATATATAGTTCCATCTGAACATGAGAAAGAACTTTACTTTGAGGATGAGAGCAATGGAACAAAGTAATGAGAGATGCCATGCAGTTTTCTGCTCTGGAGATATTCAAAACCCACTTGGATGCTTTCCTGTGAAACCTGCTTTAGAGAACTTTCATAGAGGAGAGGCTGGACTAGATAGGGTATGTCCAACTTGCAGCCTATGAGCAGCATGTAATCTGAGACAGCTCATGACATCCAAGACACGATCTGCTCCATACCATCATGGCAGCTGTTCTTCCTTTCTAAGTGGTCCAACCCAGCCCCATGCACTGGACGTTCAGGAACAACCAAACTGTCTATGTGTTAGCAGTAACTAAGCTGACCAGAGAGGATGCAGTGCAGTGATAGCTCAAGTTATAGCAAATAATTCTATGCATTTTGATAGATTGGATAAGCACAATCTTATGAAAAATATGCAGTTACTCTGAATTTTGTTAAAGGAATTTGATATTAAGTTTCAAAATTATGATATAAATCATCTTTTTTTTTTTTTTTGTTTGCAACTCAATTTTGAGTTGACGTAAATACATTACCAGCCAATTTTCAAAAGGAATGTATAGGGCTGCAATCGGATATTCAATTCAAAATAGGATATGATCATGTGTCTCTACTAAAGTTTGTAAAACCTTTCTTACTAAAGAACATTCTGTGCTTCACAACCATGTAAATATTGACAAAAGATAGTGACATGAATATGAAATTTGTGAACAACTATTTCCAAGGATGAAGCACAGGAAGAATAAAATCTCTTCAAAATTCTCTGACACCTTGAGAAATCACTAAGAATTGCAGTAACTTCCACTGAACCAGACTGATACATCAGTTTCACATAAACAAGATAAAATATCCTGCTAGTTTTATGGCTTCATTGTGTTTATTTATATTAATAAAAAATATATTTTTAAAAAATACTTTTTGCTTATTTAACTAAACTATTTGATCTGTATTTTATCTGTAACAATTGTTCTTCACTCTGTGCAGCCCAGACAAAACAAAAAGTTGAACGTTCATGGAGTAGGTGATCTCCAGAGGCCATTTTCAACCTGTACAATTCTCTGATTCTGTGAAAGCAGCTATGTTAGGAAGCTGCGCTATTGTTTACATACCTTTATAAATCAAAGCTTTATATTTCATAATCTATATTTTTTAGGTGGATAATGAGCTGATTCTAGACAAGATAAATTACAGAGGGAAGGGAAATGTTTTCAATATTGTGCCTGTACATAAGTGGAATGTAACTTCAGAATTAGGATAAATAGAACAAAGCAAACTGCATTAAGGAATCAAAGAATACTCCCTAGATTGTTGTGCAGGTTCCTGGAATAAAGTAATCACTACATTTTGAAGGAGATAGGGAATAACGATAGAGAAAAACATAAATATTTCTTATCGTGTAAGATTTGCAGGTTAGCATATTTAATATAGTTACTTGTTCTGCAGAATGCTACAACTGAAGGAACATCCAGCTCCACATTTAATTGTAACCAATCATTTGCAACCAATTGTTTCTTTATTTAAATAAGAAAAAATTACCAAATTCTGAATGAAATGAGCATTAATTTATATGCAGGTATGAAAGGACATTTACAAACAGCATTATAGCACTAATTGGTAGAACAAATTCTAAACTAAAAAAGACTGTTTTTCAACTAGTCACCACTATTTGCTATGCCAGTTCACCAGTGATGGAAAGATCGTGCATACCACATTTGTAAAAATCTGCACCTGTGGAAATGACTAAATATCACAACTGTGTGCCCACATTGTTGCTGGGAAAATGTTGCCCATGCAGTCCTTGTTTCATTGGTTCAAGCATATGGAAGTAGGAATGTGCTGAATCTGGACTACACAGTGGATTTAATCTCATACTGCAGCCAAGACTGACAATGTGCTCCAAACTGCTACGGAGTCTGGCACTATCATGCTGCAAGAGAAAACTGTCTTCTTCTCTTGCCTAACTCTGAAAGTCTGAGCCTTCAGCTTCACAATGTAGTGGTTAGAGCTGATGATTTGTCTGGGTTTCCAAAAATCCAGAAGGATCACCCCCTTCCTATTCCAAAAGACAGTGTTCCTCACTTTACCCACTGAAGACTCTGTGACATTTTTCTTCAAAGGGGAATTCATATGCCTACACTTCATGTTTTGACTCTGGCACATAGAGATGACACCACATCTTGTCACCAGTGATGATGAGATCCAGAAAATGGTAACCTTCAACCTCATACTCATTCAGTAGGTCCTGACATACCGGAATAACAGTGCTCTTTCTGCTTTTGTGTAGGTATCTGTGGGACCCACCTGGAAGAAACCTTGAAATATTCTGACATTGTCACCATTATTTCCAACATATTACAGCTGATATCCAAATCTATACACAATCCTCTAGTCATATTCAGCTGGTTTACCTGGATGTGCTAATCAAGATACTCTTCATTTTGTGGTATGACAGCTGTGCATGGCCTTCCAGAATGTGGCTTGACATTCACATTGCTGTTACCACAGCTGAAACACATCACCACTGCCTCACTGTGCTCATATCCACTGTTTGGTCAAATGTTCAGCAAGCATTGGTGAATGTCAAATAGCGAATGTCATTTTTTACACATGTAGGAATTCAGTGACATACTTTTGCTTCATATGCCCTTCTATGTCAAACACCATTCTGTTGTACTGTTGCTCTGCTGCCATCTGTCACACAGCAACAAAATGCAATGGAATATTGAAAGTTTTGACCTCTACTATCTTACCATCAACATCCACCTCTAACACTGTGGGCTAACATAATGAAATAGAAAACATTACTTTGGGAGCAAATATTTCAATATATCTACTGTGAAGAACAATAAATGTAACATAACGTAATGCAGTATGACCAGTACGTTTCTGTATATGGAATTAATTTGTCAGTCATTAAAATTATTGGCAAAATTCTTGCTTGTTTTGCTTACCTCTGCTCGTAAATGACTGGGAGATGATCTTAGACAAAAACAAAACAAAACAAAAACAAACAAACAAACAAACAAACAAACAAAAAAAACAATGAACTGAATGGTCCAAATACTCCACAAGAATGCGTGTATTAAAAATAACAGTTTGTGTAGTTCCCTAAACCTGTCAACTGGAAGGAGAACAAGAGCACAAGTTTTCTTCAGTAGATAGTGATTAAGTAAATTTGCTTCAGCACAAGCAACGACCTGTATTAGAGATTTTTCTGTACTCCAACATATTTTTATACAATTGAGTTTAGTAGTACACAATATCTCACAAAAATTTAACTGTTTGAAATGTGTCTCTGTGAAGCTGTTTATATGATAGTTTTTTTTGTGTGTGTGTTGTTTTGGTTTGTTTTTTATTTTTTTGATAGGGGAGAGATGTTTTTCTTTATTTTTCGGTTTGTTTTCGAAATACAATGTAGTCTATAAATAGCTATGAATATGTTTAATTAGGAAACAGATTACCTAACAGAAGACTAAACCTTGGCAAGTTTACTAACACTGACCAAATTCTGACAGTTAAATGTCAGCCAGCTGGTCGCCTCTAATTCTCTTTTGATTAGTCTATCTGAATAATTTTTGAAGGTATTTTTCTGTTGTTGTTTTTGTTATCTGTTTGATATTTTTGGGGGGAAGGGGGTGTTTTCCTTTTGTTTTCCTCTTACATTTCTATCCCACTAGCAACTGGCAAAAACATGAGAATGAGTGAGAATGAGTCACAGATGAAATTTCAGGGGACTTACTTGTTGGGGATAAGGCAAAAGGCACTTAAACAACTGTGAAACTCCATCACACATCCATAACTACAAACTAGCAATCCATAAAGAACGCAGTTTAAAGTAGGAGTCAATTCACTTCCCCATTGGTTAACTAGATTGTTGAATATTAGCCAAATGATCTTTGTTCATACTTTGGGACATTTACTTCCTATGCACAGTATGACAGAGGAAAAACGGTCAAAGAAGGGGATGGTGAAAGGCTGGCACTGCTGTCTCAGCTTACATCCTGCAGGTCATTAGCATAGTCCTTCCTCTGCAGTATTAAGCAGTTCCTCTCCAAATGCTGACAGAAAGGGCAGAATGCAAACAGACAAGCAGATTTACTTTGAAATGTTTCTAGTTTTTGTTTTGTTGTTGTTGTTCTTCTTCTTCTTCTTCTTTCTTTGTTTGATGTTAACATGCCTCTGAAGGCATAATCTATGTTATTAAGACCAGAACTAAGGCCCTTTTTCAGATTCATATAGGGTTTGGGGAAGTCCAACTGAGAAAAATATATAAATTAAGAATATCTGCCATAACTCATGGCTACAGATGGAGGAAGGACAAACAAAGAAACAAAACATGCACACAAAGAAAACTGTTGCAAATCGGCTTTCTGTAAACTGTTGCCAGTGGAAACTTGTTTGTTTCAGTCTGTTTCCACCAATGAGTAGACAGAAGAATGTTGTATATGTTGGCTTCTGAGGGAGGGGGAAATATACATTTCCACTCAGATCTGCAAGAGGCATAAGATAACGTGCTACCAGAGTTATTATATCTGAAAATGTTGTCACTCACAATTAAACATTAAAGCTAACTAACTAACTAACTAACTAAATAAATAAATAAATAAATAAAGCTCTGATAGGCTCAAATTAGAAAAACTCTGAAGGTGAGTACTTTGAAAAATAAGCAACTGACTGTATAATCAATTAGCCGGATACACTAAGCAATAGAATCATAGAATTATCATAGGATCATAGAATGGATTGGTTTAGCAATGATCTCAGAGATCACTCAGTTCCACCCCCCTGGCAAAAGCAGGGCTGCCATCTATTAGATGAAAATGACCAGAGCTTCAGCCAACCTGGCTTTGAACAACTCCAGTTTTGGGACATCCATAACTTCCACAGCCTCGCCACCCTCTGAATAATTGTTTTCTTCCCATCATCTAATCTAAGTCTTTCCTTTCTTAGTTTAAAACTATTCCCCCTTGTCCTGTCACTATCTACCCATGTTAAAAATCAGTGTGCCTGTAACAATCATATTTATTTCTAATTTTGGTACAGCAGAAAATACTATGCTATAATTTGGCATTGTTACAGTCACAGTTTCATTATGCTAAATAGATAATAAAGAAGTGTTTACGTTATTTCCAAAATACCATGCATCTAAAGGATGAGAAAAAATAATAGATGGAACATGATGAAGAGAGATAATAACAAGAGGATCAAGTTGCAGAAAGTGTCATCTTCTTCTTAAACTCTGAAAACTTAGAATTAGTAAGGATCGAATAAAGAGAAATTATTAAGAATAATAGTATTTCCTATTTGTTTTTGTTCTTGTTTGAATTCCAATAGCTTATATAATCTAAGGAATGCTATTTGATGAAAAGACTTTTACATGAGTGACAAAGAAATTTAGTGTAAAACATATGTATGATGGGATTCCTATCCTCCAGATAGAGGATTAGTCTTCTCTACAATGCAGTTTTCTCATAAATGACCAAATGCTATTGAGAACTCCCATTCCTGGTGATTTCTAGGGGTTTAGTAGAAAAGACAGAAAAGGCAACATATGAGGGTTTCATCGTGTCATAGAATGATCTGGATTACAATGGATCTTGAAGTTCATCAAGTTCCAATCTCCTGCCATTGTAGAGCTGTAAACCAGTAAAACAGGCTGCCCGAATCCTTATCCATCCCTTGAATACTTCCAAGAATAGGACTTCAAAAATTTATCTGGATAACCTCTTCCAGTGCCTCACCACCCTTTGAATAAGAAATTTCTTCTTAATATCTAATCCAAAATTCACCTCTTTTAAAGCCACTCCCCCCTGTTCTGTCACTGTCAGACCATATATAAAGGTGGTCCCCTACTGCTTGTAAGTTTCCCTCAGATAAGCTAAACAAGCCCAGATCCCTCAGTCTTTCTTCACAAGACAAGTGCTCCATCCCTCTCATCAATTT
Organism: Perdix hodgsoniae; assembly: GCA_035772895.1. Classification (NCBI taxonomy): domain Eukaryota; kingdom Metazoa; phylum Chordata; class Aves; order Galliformes; family Phasianidae; genus Perdix; species Perdix hodgsoniae. The sequence continues at coordinate 13,231,462 of JAPSGF010000003.1, forward strand.
CATGGATCTCTTCTGCACCTATTCCAAACACTCCGCGTCATTCCTGCGCTTAGAGCCCCAGCTCTAGACTCAGTTCTCCAAGTGGGACCAAACAAGGGCAGAGTAGAGGGGGACAACCACTTCCCTTGCTGTGCTGGCCACCCCTGTTTTGTTGCAGCCCAAGATACTGTTGGACTTCCGGACTGGAAGAGAACACAGCTGACACTTTAAAATTTATGTCTACCAGGATCCCCTAGTCCTTCTCAACAGGACTGCACTCAATGAGATTTTCTTCGACCATACATATATATCTGGGATTGCCCTGATCCAAGTGCAGAACCTTGCACTTGGCCTTGTTGAACCTCATTAAGTTCCCTTGGGCCCTCCTTTTGAGCTTGTTAATGTCCCTTTGGATGGCATCCTCTCCTTCCATTACATCATCTGCTCTACTCAGTCTGCAGATTTGCTGGGGATGAACTCAATCCCATTGTCTAAGTCAGTGATAAGGATACTAAAGTGTACAAGTCCTAGGACATATCTGGGGACACCACTCTCGCCAGTCTCTACCTGGACACAGTGCCATACAACACTACCCTCTGGCAGTCACCTTCCATCTAATTCCTTATCCACCAAAGTCCACTCTTCACACTGAGATCTCTCCAATTAGACATAAGGATGTAGTGAGGGACTATGTCAAAGGCACTGAACAAATCCATTGGACAACATCATTTGCCCTTCCTTCTTTTATTGATGCCTTCTCTCCATCATAAATGCCACTGTATTGGTGAGGCACAATCTGCCCTTGACAAATCCATGGTGACTCTCAGATCACTTAATTCTTATTCTATCAATAAATATATTCCTGTAGTGTACAGCGTAGTTGTTTCCTTCCACAATACACTACCTGCAATTTAAATCTGAAGTAAGAGATAGTCCTCTGTGGCCTGCATTGTAATGAGAAATAAGTGAATACAATTAGCAAGAACCAAGTAAAAAAAAAGTCATTTCTCCAACATGGTCAAGTTATGTACAGCTAATGATAGGAGAACCGGTGGGAGTAGGAGAGGGAAGAAAAGAAAAAAAAAAGCTCAGCAAGATAGAAGGCGCAGAGGGTAAGTATAATTTTCCCACTTGACAATTTTTCCAGTCTGATAGGATTGCTGGTATTTTATTTGATCTGGCTTACTTTCCACCATGCAGTTCTCAACTTGTATTACCAAAATATTTGACATTTGCAAGAAAACGTGTGTACATTTCCTCTATTAAGAAGAATGACCTGACAAACATGCCTTCACATCTCTTAGCAGCATGTCAAAAATAAGCTCAGTATGATTTCAGTGCATCAGTTCTGTCATATTAACAAAATCCTCAATAGTTTCCATCATATCTTTGACTGAGATTCCAGGAAACTAAATAACTTATGAAAGATTAGAAAGATGTATGTACATATTATGATTTAGTATCTATCAATATCATGTATGTCAGTCATAATATTGTGGGGTTTTTGTGCTGGATGCTGTACAAACCACATAACTATGGACCTATAACTCTGGAGAAACAGAAATCAGTGGGAATTTCATTTGTAATTACTTTGGAGGATCTGTATAATAGTTTCACTTTAAGATGAGAGTAGTATGTAGATATCTTGATTCAGCTTTAAGTTAGCTAACACAAGTATTGCTAGCAGCCTTGCTATCATAACATAATCTTCAACATAAGTTAGCTGCAGATCCATGTAATTCTCCTCTCTGGAGATGTTTGAAGACCTTACTGAGTTCCCTGCCATGTCTGTGGGGCTAACAGTTTTTGAAACAGTTTTACACATGATCATAATATGTTATACCTTACAACAAAAATATGAAGACATCTACATTATATTATGGAAATTACAGGTAACATGACTATAAAGTAAAGACAGACAGGTTTTAATGAGCAGGTAAGTTCACATGGTGCCATTACTAACATGAAATTATGACAGAATTGAAATTCATCAGAACAGAAATTCATCTTGGTCTACAAAGATAAACAGTTCAGGAGTTCAGACAATAAACACATTTCAGGGATGGTGGGGTAGAATTCAGTGCTATTGCTATACTGTAGAGGAGAACATACATCTAACTATGCAATTTAGTTATTTTCTCTCTCTATCTAGCTTATTATGTAACTTTGACTGAAATCTGGCTTTATTTTGATAGCATGTATTATGTAGTCACCTTTTAAGGAAGTTACACTATTGAAAAGATGTAAGAATTGTGTGAGACATCACAGTGATTTTGCAACAGGGTTGACATCTTTTTAGGTGCAAGAGGTCAGTGTCTTTGTCAAAACTCTCATTTTGCTTTTCTGTTAGGTGATGACTGCCGTGATCTCTCCTTGACTACCATAAAACCCATAATTCCACTTCAGTCATCTGGCACCTTGGCTCCTCAAACAGCTACTTATTATGTTTCTTTGAATGCCAAAGTAGTCAAAGAAATAATCATTCTGAGCTAGGGAATGATGGTGCAATGAAAATGTCAGCATGAAGTATAATTGTGTAATGAGAGCAGAGAGGAACACAGATGTTTCCAGCTATATTTCCTTTCACCTAAGAAAATGATAAACTCTTACTCAAGTTTAACTGCTTAGTCAAGTTTAACTACTTCTTAGGGAGGCTTATGCTGAGCAAATTAAAACTATCAATTAAATCCAGCCAAAATAAAATAAGATAAAATAAGATAAAAATGTTTAAGAGAAAGAGACACACTTGAAGTAGCAAATAACCTTCATTTGCAGAAATTAGTGCCCTGGTTCATGTTTAAGGACTAAGAGCTCTGCATCAGAGCAGAAGAATAACTGAGTCTTTGATACTTAGGCAAACGATCCAACTACTAGAATATGTCTTACTTAAAGGTTTTCCCTTGAAAATCTACTTATACTTGTGATCAAAACTGGTATGTTAAAACAAGTCTTATTCTATTTCAGTGAGTCAGCATTTTTAAACAAAACTGTTCTTGGCTCAAGTCTGTGCTTAATCCCAGAGTAGCGGACAATTCAAATTTTTGGGATACTGTACAATGTAACTAATCCACTGAATAGCAGTGTCCATTACTGGTATGAGGAGTCAATCACTAATCCGCTAATTAGGTTGTGCTTATTTAATGTAAATAAACTGTCAAGGGAGGTGATTCTGCCCCTCTATTCTGCTCTCATGAGACCCCACCTGTAGTACTGTGTCCAGTTCTGGGACTCCCAGAGGGAGTCATAGAGACACTGAGCTGTTAGAGAGTGTTCATAGGAGGGCCACAAAGATGATCAGGGAGCTGGAGCATCTCTCATAAGGTGACAGGTAGAGAACTTTTTAGCCTGGAGGAGAGAAGCCTCTGGGGTGGACATTATAGTGCCTTCCAGTACCTGAAGTAGCCTATAGGAAAGCTAATGAGGGACATTTTATAAGGGCATGTAGACACAGGACAAGGGGAGATGGCTTTAAACCGGAAGATTTAGACTAGGTATTAGAAAGAAATTATTTACTGTGAAGATGGTGAGACTCTGGGACAGGTTGCCTAAAGAAGATGCAGACGTCCCCTTCCTGGAGGCATTTGAGATGAGGCTAGATGGAACTTTGAGCAACCTGGTCTAGTGGAAGGTGTCCTTGCCTATAGAAGGGGGTTGAAACTAGATGATCTTAAAGGTCCCTTCCAGTCCAAACCATTCTGTGATTTTATGAAAAAAGTTGCAGTTACTGTTTGTCTGAGTAACACATAGTCCTACATTTTTTTCTTAGCAAATGTCTTTGAAGAAAAACATAAATTAGAGTGAAATTTTTAAAAAGAGTTCACTTTTAGTCAAGTAATGGAGAATAAGGGAGTATGCTCTAAGTTCATCAAGTCCTTTTAAAAATGTTCAAAAGCTGTGATTAAATTAGAAAAGAGACCCCAAGGATATGTACTTAAAAAGATGTTGAATTTGAAGTAGGAATTAATATGAATCAGATTTTGTCTAAAGTTAATACTCAACTGCATTAGCACATTGTTGTGGGGAGGCTTCATTTTAAGTCAGAATTGAACTTGAAATATTCAGTCGCATCACCAGAAATTATATGGCCGTACGTTTTAAATATCTCTGTCTTATTTCTCACCTTTTCAGCAGCATGGGGTGACTAAAGAGTGGCTGTTAAAAACTCCTTGACCTTGTTGGAACTGGAGAAGCTGGTGATACATACGTTGAAGTAATAATGAGGTTATTATTCTGGTTATGCCTACATAATATGTGTATGAAGTAATAGTTAGAGTGGAAGAACTGTAAAGTCTCGTGAATGGAGATGTGAGATAAATGTAGTGATCATGCCATGCAAGGTGAAAATGTGAACTGAATTTTCAGTATTTAACATTTTCACAGTGGAATGTCATGAGCATTTCCTGACCAAACATAATAAAAGCTGTGTAAGACCTAAGGAAAAGTGCTAAACATTTTCACACCTTTCAAAGTAGTTTGAATGTTGTTTGTTTTTTATTACATGCAGAGTTGGAAACTACTTCTGACCTCACAGTGAGAATTTGAATCTCATTTACACAAAAACTCCATAATATTGATCTAACAGTGAGTGAAATGGTCTACATGGACTTCATGTCCAATAAAAAGAAAAGAACATTATACTTTTATGATGTTTTGTGGCTTCTGCTCAGTCTTTCTTGGGCTTTCTAAATGAGAATGTACTTTTCAAGTTATTAGTAGACAAAGCCAGAAAATACTTTTGATCTGCCTTCCTAAGGTGCAGTAGGATTTTTTACTATTTCTGGTGCTACTCAGTAATAAATTTGTCCTGATATGTTTTGGGGAAAAAATAAAAAATAATAATAATAATAAAAAAACTGACTTCAGGATCTGACATATTAATGTGATAATTGTGCTTGCAAAATTATTTCATAGGCAATGGGAATGCTACATGTGGAAGAAAAAAGTCATTATTTCACTCTGTTTGGAAATCAATTAGCTAAAATATCTCTTGTAACAAATTAATATACTAACTAATGTAAATGAAATCTAAACTTTTATCTGCCTCTATTTACATATGTTAAAAAGTTGTGGATTTTCTCACTTGATTGTGAATAGGTTTATTTCCACTTAGATCTCTTTGCCGCAACTCCTGGAAGTCTAACTTTGAATTTTTATTTTTTATTTTTTCCCATAGAATGAGAAGACGCAATATTTTGTATGTTTGGATTTTTTGTTGGTTGGCTTTGGTTTTGGCTTAGTGTTTATTTATTTATTTATTTATTATTATACTTTGTAATATATCTCTGTCTCAAGATACAAAGTAAGTGTATTGTTTCAGCAATACCCTTCTGGTGAGCACTGTCTGCCCAAAATGATGTAGTACTTGCCTTCTGCAAAGCTTAGTGTTTTGGTTTCTCCTTTGGAACTTCATGTGGGTTATTTACTTTGAGGAACAATAAGAGTTCATGCTAAAAGTCCATGCTATCTTGATGAGTTTAATTACACACTTATAGGGATTAGCTGTTGTTATTCTTTCCTGTATGACCATTTATTACATACTCTGAAGTAATGTAATAAATTATTTCCTTTCAGCTCCATTTAACTGCAAAACAAGAGGACCACTTGATTATTACACAAAATTGCAGCCTCATACAGCAAAAACAAAAACACTTTAATGTCTTCTGGGAAAGCTCTAGTCCTATACAAGTTTAGCTGACAAAAAAAAACCTAGGTTTAATTATTGTTAGTAAAGGCCTGTTGGGAGTGGTTCTAGATATACAGGGACATTTTGAAGACAAAGAGAGCATTCATAACATTGCTATAATGGTAAAAATGCAACTGTGTCACAGTTTTGAAAGGTGTGCAGGAAATTGTATAATTCACCGCTTCTACATGGGTGTGTTAATGATTTGCATGATGCAAAGTAATAAACTAATGAAGATCACTTTTTTGAAATGATCAGGGAATTGCTAATTACACATGATTGTGATAATCTTCCACATGCATGAAAGTAATGCTTGTTCAAATAGTTCATTTTTACTCAAATAATTATAACTTTTTTTTTTTAAATAATTTGAATTTATTTTGCTTGTTCATTTGTTTCTTTGTTTTTGTTTCTTGTTTTTTTTTTTGTTCTGTATATTAGCTTGTGGATTATTTTCTCAGCACTAAGTGGTGTGCAAGCCTCATACACATTTGTTTAATACAAATGCTCCTACACCATGAATAAACATGTACATTGAGAATAGAGAAAATAATGGGTGTTGTGACCAAAAACACAGATAAGGCAAGGTGCTGCAATGTTTAAGTATTTTAAGAAGATCTGTTAGGAGTCCTCCCTCTTCCCCTGAGTGTATCACATCACTGGTTGCACTGTGTTACAAGATTGCAGTAAACTGAATTTGGATTAAGAAGTTTTCCATGTCAACCCCTTAGGGTAGCTGATTATAGATTTGACCTTTTGAGATTCTGTGTATTTCCCACTTAATCAGCATTGGAATGAGTTGCAGCTATGGAAACCCTATGGGAAAAGTGTAGCCATCTAAAAATAATGAGTGCCTTTCCCCC
>JAPSGF010000003.1:13238086-13250195 GCA_035772895.1 Perdix hodgsoniae
CTCCTCTCCTCTCCTCTCCTCTCCTCTCCTCTCCTCTCCTCATTTTGAGGTCTATTAAGCTATGATAACAGTCTTAATCTAGACTAAACAAAGGTGTAATATGGCATGAGGTGTTTGCATTATATTGAGAAAATGAGCCTAAGAAGGGCTTTTGGCAGGCTGGAATGTAAATGAAACTTAGCAACATGGGTAAAAAATGCTTCACTTGCCCTGCTCCTTCACATCTCTTCTCCTCTTTCATGCTAGGATTTGTTTGGTTGAGCTAAGACCTTGTAAAGCTTTTTAAATCCAGTACCTAAGTTTTTGACAGAGTAATTTGTTCTCTCTGGGCAATAGTACAAAATTGGAACCATCTCCATTATGTCTTGTTACAGTGACACACTTGGAGGTTTAGATATAATCTGAGATAGTAGTCAGTTCCATCATCAGTTCATTTCTCAGCAGTTGAGGCCTGTGCGCTTTTTCCTTCCCTATAGTTTTTTTCTCTTTTCTTCCTCTCTTCTGCCACCCTCCTAGCTTCACACCCTCCTCCCCTCAGGCAACAGTCTGTGAAACTGAACAGCATAATAGATGTAATTAGACCTTCAGTAATAGGGCTGAATGGAGGAAGCAGTGAGACTCCTTCTCAGGAAGCAATCAGTGCATTAGGTCCCCAGGACTGAAAATGCATTTAACAAGGTTTGGGGCTTAGGGATTGTCAGTCTAGGCTTCTGCTTCCCCTAGAGAAACCTCTACCCAGAATGCAAATCTTCATTTACTATTGCTACAAAAGAAAGGAAAAGAACATTAGCCACATTATTACATACATAATGAAGCAAACCGTATCTGTTAATGTACTTTTCCTTACCAGTAAATCAACAGTTTTCACATGCTAGCAATTATAAATATGTATTTCATCTGTGGTTTAAAATATATCATGAATTTTCCTCATCCATCCTCAGATAAAGTTCTGAATGGTGTCAAATCAAAATATATGTCGTCAAAATTATACTAGCATATTCCTTGCAAGTTCAAAGATTGAACTAATAGAATTCTTGAAGAAAAAGAATACATAACATCATTTTCAAGAGAAAGGCAGATGTAGCAACGTTTACATTATCTGTAGGTTTCTGATCCTAGGTGTTGGTGTTCACATGGGGAAAAATAGTAAAGAAGAAAAAAAAAAAAAAAGAGAAAGACTTTTAAAAAATGAGATTTGAGCAGGAATAAGTACGTGTACATGTATAGGTTAGTGGTTGGCTTGCTGGAAAGGAGTTCTGAAAGATCTCAGTATCCTGGCAGACAACAGGTTGTCCATGTGCCAGCTATGTGCCCTTGTGTCCAAGAAGGCCAATGGTATCCTGGGGTGAATTAAAAAGAGTGTGGCTAGCAGGGAGAGGGAGGTGATCTTCCCCTCTGCTCTGCCCTGGTCAGGCCACATCTGGAGTCCTGTGTCCAGTTTCGGGCTCCTCTGTTCAAGGAAAACAGTGAACTACTGGTGAGAGTTGGGTGAAGGGCAGAAAACATGATTAGGGTCCTGAAATATCCCTTGTATGAGGAAATCTGAGAGACCTGGGACAGTTTATCAAGTATCCAATCATTGGGAGTCAAGTGGGTGAGGTCAGGCTATTTTTGGTGATTCTCCGTGACAGAACAAGTGGCAACAAATACAAACTGGAACACGGAAAGTTCCATTTGAACCTGAGGAAAGCTTTACTTTGAGAGTGACAGAGAACTGGAACAGGCTGCCTTACTCTATAGTTATTCAAAATCCACCTGAACACTTGCCTGTACAAACTACTGTGGAGAACTTCCTTTAGCAGGGTGTGGACTAGATGATCTCCAGAGATTCCTTCCAGTTCCTACAGTTCTGTTTTGTCCCTGTATAACTGAGCCCTCTACTTTTATTCAGTTTCCCTTCCATATCAGGATGTGCATGTACACATTTGTGTTTCTTAGTCGTCACTTGAACGAGGTCATACCTCATTATTTTTATCGTGTTACTCAGACTTTGACAAACGTGGTGACTAAGGAGAGGAATGTGGTCCTCATTCATAGTCACACCTTCTGCATAACCTTGCTCCCAGAGAGAAGAAAGTTGGACACATCAAAAAGTAAGGGAATGTTTCCAAGGTCAGAGTTCAGACGTTGAGAAGAGAACGAAAGTCTCACAAAGCCTGAAGAAACTTTTCCTCAGTATCATATAGAGGACAGGTAGAAGGTATTGCTAAACTGTATTATTCCTGTTGGGGAGGTTGCTGCAAATGTTTTTTTAGGGGTCACTGTATCACATTTAACCAGAGTGAACACAGATTTTTGCTGTGCTGTGCTGCACATGTAGAGTGGCTTGTTATGTACTACACATATAATGTATCTACCAGACAAATTCTCTCACCTCATGAAATCACAGAATAATAGAGGTTGGAAAGCACTTTTTGAGACCATTTATTTAATCCCTTGCTAAAGCAGGTTCCCTAGAGTACGTTTCACAGGAAAGCATCTAGGTGGATTTTGAATATCTCCAGAGAAGAAACTCAAACTAGCCTGTTTTGTTCTCATGAGAAAAAGGCTTTAAGATTGTGTCTGTTTGTTTGTTTGTTTTTGTTGTTTTGTTTTGTTTTCCTAAGAAAATCATATATCACCTCTAGTGACTGAAGGAAGAGCTTTTGTCTATGGATAAGATCTGCTCTGGACAGCATGCCATGGGAAAATCTGTAAGGCTCTGTCCAGTGCCACATGAACAAGGGATATAAGAAGTTATAGCATTTTCCAGGCTTTCTTGGAGAGTTTTGAGACTCTGCTATGAGCATACTTACCACCTTACTCAACATCATTTCTTAAACAGGTTGCCCCTGCTCCCCCATCTGTATTTCCTCTCAAAATCTTCACATTCTTCATTCTCAAAGCACTTTTCAGCTCTCCTCTAAATTCCTGTTAGTTCAGTATTTTCCCCAAAGATCTCCTCACACTTAATGCCATGCACAGTATGTATTTTTTTCAGATCAGTATAAGGAATTTAAGAGCTTTCTTTTGAGCTTTCTTTTTTCTTACTTTACTTTCTTTAATCCAAATGCATTTATTAATATAAGATGTTTAGAGATTCATGGTTTCATTTACTCCCAGCCTTAATCAGAATGAAGAGATAGATTCAAAATGATATTGATTATTTAGTATTAGATTCAGTCACTCTTGCATTTAATTTAAATCATAAGTTTAAAGCAATGTATTTTTTATTCATTTTGGACAATTCCTATGTTAATTAAAAATTACTGTCCTCAGTTTCTAGGATACCATCTAGGTAACCTTTATGTGATACAGTGTTTTAAAACTGCATAATTTCATGAGAATTTCTGCTCCATAATTTGCTGACAATAAGGAACAAATTCAAAGTCAGATTTTATGCAAGTAAAAGATTTAATGATGTTAAAAAAATAATAATTTATTTAGAATAATTATAATTTATTTTTAAGAGGACATAATCAGGAAGTTAACCAAAAATCTGTACACATTTGTATGGAAGATGAACCAGGAAAGGAGATCTTGTGCTGAAATTTTTGGAGAGATCTTGATCATTCAATACGGCTCAAATCACAGGAATCACAAATCAGATTCAGCAGAATGTCTCTGAATTGTTCTGCAGTATGTCAGCTGGCTTTTATATCAACAAACTAGCTGTGCTTCTTTGACACAGTCAGGCTTCAAATCTTGCCGTGTATTTTTAGGTCTTAACTATCTTTGATCCTTCTTAGTGACTGTCTGGATCCACAGCTGGCTCAGACTAAAGAACTACTGATCAACTCATTCTTGCCCTGCAAAACTAACTTAAAAGTTAATTTATATCAATATACCAACTTGGCCAAGACCCATGGGTATGGAGACCTAATTGAAAGGAAGGGGATAATCAAACCATTGGCTTTGACTGCAGATAATGAGCAGTGTTAAGGGAGAGAATGTATTGTCAAACTAATCCCTTGAGAGATTTGAAACAGATTGGCCTAATGCTACACAATTAAAAACCTATTTATTTACTTATTGTACATTCACACTCTTCTCATCTGGAGATATCAGAATTGCAATTCTAAAGCTCTGATCAATTGTCATGAATAATACGACATTCATGAACTTCTGTTATCTGTATAAAATTAATTAATCTGAATCAATGAACTAAATGCCTTTCAGATTACCAAACTATTGAAACATCATCTTTGACAATGAAGTAGAATTTCCAATATTACAATTAATTTGTAGGCCAAACAGAATTATAGATTCATGGAATCATGGAGTAGCTTGTTTTGGAAGGGACTTCAAATGTCATCAAGTTCCAAACCCTTGACATGGCCAGGTTTGCCTACTGCTAGATCAAACACTAGATCAAGTTGTCTGGGACCACATCTGACCTGGCGTTGAATACATACAGGTACGGAGCATCCACATATTCCCTGGGCAGCCTGTTCCACCCCCTCACCAAACTTTCAGCAAAAAATTTCCCTGACATCTAGTCTAACAGTCCTTCTGTAGACTTCTTTTAGAGTTTGTGTGCTTTGATTAAAATCCAGTTTCAAACAGTTTTCATGTAATAACACCTTTCTTCCAAGAAAAAAAAATCTATTCCTAACTCTGTGATCTAATGCAAGCCTTTAGTTTGTCTGAGATGGTTTATTTGTGAACAGCTGTAAGTTATTATTCATTTACATCATTGCCTCAAAGTTTGCTGGGGACACAGATTAACAAGTCTGAGCAAATCCTGGGCAACAGTTGTGAAATCCTTTGTCTGGAGAACTTTGATGGACCAGTCCTGGGCAAGGGTTGTGAAATCCCTTGTCTGAAGGACACAGATGGACAAGACCAGGGTTAACAAGAGAGAGAGAAGCTGCAGCTTAATAGCCGTGAAGCAGTCTTTCATGTGGACTTATCTCAAGGAAGATGATCATCTCAGGGGGTACTCCATACTCTTGCTCAAGCACCCAAGGATGTCATGTAGGCAGGAGAAAAAGTAAGATAAAAGGATAAAAACCATGAGGTTTAGGTTTTCTGGCAACAGATTCCTCATGAAGATGAAGAGGTTTCTTCCATGAGAAGCCTCACAACCTGCCTCTCTCCCTCCTGGACTTGCTCTGTACTCTAGCGCGATGCTGAAGAACAAAGGTGTCTGCCATCAGATCCCTCACTACGGAATTCCTGCCTGCTGACGGACTCTCCTGGGCCTGCTACCTCAGTCCTGCTGCTTCCTCCCCGATTGGCTCCATGACTGCATCCTGCTACCTGCTTGCTGCCCAAGGCCAGCCATGCTGCTGCTCTCCCTCCCTGCTCCTTTTGCCTCAGACCTTCGAAACGGCGTGCAACAGGACCGCTGCTGGATGCTGCTGGTGACTATCCCCGCTTTATGCAATTCTTGCTTCTTTCCTATCTTTTCTATCACCTTCCTTCCCTTTCCCTTCTCCCTGATTAGGATTTTTATATAAACTAGTTGGACTAACATTTGAACCGTTGTTTCTTAATCTCACTCTGGGTATACAGATATTAAAAGAACCTCATCTCCCTCCTATAAATTGTAGCGAAACAACAGCTTGATTTTATTTTCTCTTCCAGGTAAAAATTATGAATGCATCTTGAGTTTACTGTGCAATAGTGATTTATACTTACTTGTTGCATCTGTCAGAAGCATCTCCTTACTGCACTCCATGTATGCATTGCATATATGGAATATAAGTTTCAAAATAATTCAGTATCTCACTGTGAATTCATTTAAATGACATGATTTTAACGCCATTGTAATTTGGTGCATTTTCAAGTGCAGAAATCCGTCAGAATATTATGATTCACAGAAATTTTCAAGACAACAAAATGATAAACTTCTTTTTGAGAGAAAGGGAAGTAATTTTATTTAGGGTTTTTCCATAGTCAGGGATAACTGCTACAGTGATAACCAAAGATGATCCTGTAGTTTTCATTTCCTACTTCTTACCGCTCTAGAAGGAACTAACCTTATTTTTTGAAAAGATTAACTTAATTGTCAACATCTTTTTATACAGTTGTTTATTTTTGGAGTGTTTTGCTGGAGAAAATTATAAGAATAATAATTATAATAGAAAGTCCTGTTTACTTAACTTGAAGTTGTTCGAAATCAAACATCTATCCTGTCCAAATGAGACTGTCCTCTTTATTTTACAAAAACACTTACAGTAGGTGAAATCTATTATGTGTTAAAATAATTGCATCACTTCAGAGATGATACTTGGAAAGTACTGACTCTTAAAAATTATGTGAAATTTATACTCTTAGGGTTAAAGCCTTTCTGGATCAAATATGAACAGTACATTCTCTCTCTGACATTTATTTAATAAATATTCGCAACACTTTTTTCTTTACAACTGTCTACACTTTCCAGGCTGGGTTTAAAAACACAATAATTAAAATTGTGGACAGAAATCTGTGTACCTATTAACAAATAAACTGTTATCGGAATTATGTTAACCAGCTGGAATTGGTAGAATCTTTACTGTAATTGTTAGTGTAACTGGACATGCAAAGACGTAGAAAAATGTCTAAATGTATGTATATTTTCCATGTTTATGTTGATCCAATGCTATTAGCACTATTTCCCTCTAGGAAAGTTTCTTCTTTTGCAGAATATGCAGAGGATTACAATGAAACTCTAAATTATAAGCAACGAATTATTCTTGTTCTCCTGCTGGCAGCACCTGTCTGCCTGGCCTAGTACTATTATCTGGAGGTGTCTTTGAACTCTACTTTGCTACTGCAGATTATGTTTCTGAGATTTCAAAGCTATCCTGTCAATTCAGCCTAGCAGAGAAAGGGATGTTATCAGAAACTGTGAAACTGTGGGAGGAAAAAAATAAAAATTAAATAATAAAAAGAAAAACAAACAAACAAACAAACAAAAACCTTCTAATCCAAACTACAGAGTGCTTCTCAGTAACAAGAAACAAGAAAAACTCTGAAACTGTAGAATTGTAGTATGCTCATCAGATGGTTCAATCCTTGACTTTGGAAATACGTGATAGTTCCTTAGAAAATTTGCTAAAAGTATTATGGAATTGACACATTTGTGGGGTCAAGGCCTCTAAAGCCTGTTCTTGAGACAGAAAAATGTGAAAATGGTTTATCCATTTTGTGCTTTGCTATCCCTTCTGACTCATATCCATGAGACATACAGCAACCAATAAGAAAGATGAAGAAAAGGTACAGGTTTTACCACTCACTTGGTTACTGGGATAGAAATCTTCAGCTCCAGGAATAAAAATGTGAATTAAAAACAGCAGTGAATTTAATAGGAGGGGTACCTAAATGGAGAATTAACTCAATATGTGTGTGTACAGCAGAAGTAAAGATTGTAAGAGGAAGAAGAAATAGCAAAAAAACCAAAAACAAAACAAAACAAAAAAAACACATGAAAAGAAATTTTGAGAGGAGAAGCAAACCAAAAATACTGAAATTAAAATTACAGAGAAGTCAGCTCATTTGGAAAATCAAAACCTGACAATTTAAAATTATTTTAAAAGCAATGATCTCATAAAAAAGAAAATGAAATATATAGGAAATGGTCTGCATTATTACTAATTATAGATGTAGTTTGATACTTATAAATAAGATTTACCAGGTCATTGCACAAGAGCTGCTCCAAAAGTAATGGTATTTTATTATATTTGCCCATCATCTCAGAGGTAGATGTTGGTGATATGGCAGTAGAGGTTGCAACTTCCCACCAATATTCCATTACATTTTGTTGTCACATGATAGATGACAGTCTGACAAAATGGCATCTGACATGGAACTGCATATGGAGCAAGTGCATCACTGAATTCCTCCACGTGCAAAAAAAATGTAATCCATTGCTATTCATGCTATTCATTCATATTCATCTATGAAGATCAACCAGTGGATATGAGCACAGTGTGGCAATGGGTGGTGCATTTCAACAGTGGCAACTGTCACAGTGGGTCAAATCTTATTCATTTCTGGTGAAAATGCATAGCTCATGGTGGTGAAAGTGTTGAAATATATAGCTCTGTAACTGAGAATTTGCTCCATCAAGTAGTGGTATTGAACTCTTTGTAACTATTGCAGTGTACATGGAAATTGGAGGCATTTCCTTCAGAGCAACTGATGTTTAGTTTACCACTGACCAATAGTTTACCACTTCTCTCAGTCTTCATACTGAAGAATAACTTACAAAATAAATTGCAGTTTTGTAGTTGCCCTTAAAATTCACATGCATATTTCTTGATCCCTTAAATAGTTACATTATTTTATTTATTTTCTTATTACCTATATGAACACATCAAATGAAATTGTAAATTGTGTTGGGTTGATGAAGAAAAGTAATACACTGGTACAAATCAGTGAATTACTGAGATTGGCATACTGTATCAATATACATCACTTGCTTCCAATGTCTCTATTTCAGGAGTGTATCTACAATTTTTATCTGTGTTTGTGGAAGAAGTCTCAGTTCAAATTTTGTGCACAGAGTTATGTAAATTACAAATAAATAAATAAATAAATAAATAAATAAATAAATAGTTACTTTAGGGTTATAGATGGGATTGAGGCAGGAAAGACATCTTAAAAGTTACTGCATTCCATTCAGAAGACTTGAACACACTTCTTAGATGAATGGAAATAACCTGTGAGTGGTTCTCTTGTATTTTTTCATGAATAGATTTTGAAAAGCTATCAAACTTGTGCTATATTTTACTTAACTGAGTGACATTCAAATGTGGAACAAGAAAATCCTCATAGATAGCATGCTACTGTGTATAGAGTGGGGATCTAAGGCAGTGATGAATCAAGTGTTAGGCTCAGTATACAACTTGAATATCCTTCATCCTCATTGCTTTCACTGCTCTGAAAACAGTCATGGAATACTCTCAACTTCACTGGAGGGTGGAGAATCACTCCTTCACAAGGACTTGCAGACTGTATCTCAATGTCCATTTTTTAAACACTAAAAAAAAGCAGCCGACATTTAGAATCTACCAAAGATAACTAGAAATACTGATGTCAACAGAGACAGGGTTACTGCCAGGATTTTCACTTCTTTATTTTACTTTTGTGGATGTTAAATATCAACCATTTTTGTGTAAAGACCATATTTAATTCAGAGAAAATAAAGGAATAGCTGCTAACAAACTTGCATCCTTCTGAGCTCTAGGAACAACAACAACAACAACAACAACAACATAATTTTTCTCTGCAGATGAAGAACAGAAATATCTTCAAATATCACTTGTAGGCTGCAAGTGAAAAAACAAAATCTCAGAGTTGCCCATCTAATAAATGGCTTTAGTACTGCTACCAGGTTACATAACATTTCATACACTGATACTTCTAATAGTTATCTCAGGACAAAGAAATAAAAAGGAGTCTGATTCTTGAACAGCTGAAGTTGAAAAATGTTCCAAATTGTGATATAACATAATTAGCCTAAGATTAAATGATTCAATTTAAATAACAAGCCATAGACACTTAAGATCTTAGAGACAGATGGTTTTACTTCCTTTTGTATTTATCCTACTTTAAAACTGTTGATTTTCACCATTGGAAAAATGCAGCTGAGTGCCATAAATTCAAATCCCCCTGAAACATTTTGGACCAGAAGCTCAGCATTTCTTAGAGGTATACTCTTATACACCAGAAGAAACACTATTTTTAAAATATAAATTTTCATCATGTGATTGTAAATTATGCAATAACATTAAAATCATCATTGGCAATTCTGCCCATGGCAGCGGGCTGAAACTAGATGATCTTCAAGGTCTCTTCCAACTCAAGAAATTCTATGATTCTATGATAATTATTCATAACAAACATGATGCTTGTAGTGAATCATGTCTAACATATGACAAGCAGCTTTTCCTATCTAGGTACTATCTAAAGAGAAATACTTCTAAAGGTCATAGATATTTTGAGCTATAATTCAATGTTTTTAAATATATATATTACCATGTACATGTCACTATAGCTGTTATTTTAATTGAAAAACAAGAGAATTGCTGCTATTTCCCAATGTTCAGTAATTTTGTGTGTGGAATAAAAAGAGATGAAATAGTTGCAGACACTGCAAGTCATCACACTCTGAATCTGTCACTTCGAATCTGTCCAAAGAGCATGGAAGACTAAGGCAAGCCAATACAAGATGTCAGTATGAAGTAAAAAAAATACACAGTGAAAAACAAAGCTGTTTGGTAAATATGATTGATAATGAGTATTAAACACAGAAACTGCAGGTACTACTCACAAAGCAAAATGCTAAGATATGGCTCATTCTCCAAAGGGACTGTTCTAAGCCAATGTTCACTGAGCAAATCAGTTCTTGAGGAGATTCATTTCAGTTCCTAGTATAACAAAGACCATGCAAACTTGTGTATCATTATTTGTTTGCTAAAAGTGTAAAAGCTTTAAGGTTTTCCCTTGATGATAACAGTGAAACTAAGAAAGAAGAGCACAGAAGAGAAAGGGCCATAAAGATAACATTGTATAAAATTTATTGTATCTATTGTATGTATTGTTACTATTTCAACACTATCTTGCTTTCTATCTCTCAGTAGGTAAGTAAAACAAAAATTAACGAGGGAAAAGAAAGTAGAATGCGCCAAAGATAATTGATATAGTGATGACATTTAACGCTTTGTGTAATGAATCATCTTTAGTGTTACTTAATTTTATTTTCTGCCTTCAAGTGGAAGCTGCAGGCAAGTTTTTTTCCCAATTTGATTATATTAAGTTAATAAATGACTAGATGATATCAGAAGAAATGTCCTCATGTATGAGAGAGAAAGTGAGAGAGAGATGTTTCTGACTTAAAGTTCTTCTGGGCCGCTTTCTTTTTTTTCTTTTATTTCTTTCTAAGGTGTTCAGCACAGGAAGTCTTGTTACTATAGGGGGTATTAGATTGTATATTAATATAAACAATAACTAAAATAACCATTAAAATATTCTACACTGTTGATCTTAACCTTGTTTTTGAAAACCCTCTCAAATACCTTCCCTCAAAAAAAAAAAAAAAAAAAAAAAGAAGGAATATCTATGAATCAAACTTGATAGAGCATATTTAATCATCCTCAGTACATAGTCAGGGTTTTAAAGTTATGAAAACAGTATTTTACGGCTGAAGTAATTAAGTAATACCTGTTCTGATAGTTTTATTTAAAAATCTTATAAAACTGAGTTGTGCAAAACTGGATACTGACAAGGCCTCACAGAATTGCTGACAATAAATAATATTTGTTATAAATATGGAAATTTGTAATCTTTTTTTAACAACTCATCACTCTAAAACATTCTGTCTCATTATTATTATCATTATTAATATTATTAAAAACTCATTACTTTAAATAATTTTAAATTAATCTTCAAATATTCATATGTCCCTGCTTTCAATAGAAATTTATGGAGTCTCCAAGGTAAATCAAGCCAAAACAGACTTTGGAATTCTGGTATGTTGATGATTTGCACTGAATTGTGGTCATACAAATTTTCAGACATTTCAAGTGCACTAACCTTCTCTACATCCTCACATTCATCATTATTGAAGTAATTTGTCCATTGAGCTGTGCATACAGCTGTGCATGGTGTATGATCTCTGTTATCTCAATTATAGCAAGATTTCTTAGCTAGCTATGCTATATCATCAAAATCTAATTTGTGTTTCAGAAGAGTGTGAGGTAATTCCATCAGCATAGTTACACCTCTTCAGAGCAAGGAAAATTGCATGGTATTTCTGACCAAGCATGTATTACGGTTTTAAAATGCAAATCCATATCTTCGTTATGACTTCAACCTTGACCTTAGATTTAAACCAGTGTTTTATCCATTTGCTCTCTGAAGCCTAAAACAGAATGTGCATGTGAAATAAGTATTTAGATGTAGTTTTGTCTGATTTGCATACTGCCAAATTTGTAATTATTTTTGTTTGACATGATACAACTGCATCTAGCATAAAATCAAAGGCAGTAAACCAGTAAATTGTTTTGCTGCTTGTCTGTAAGCAGCATGCTAAGAACGCTAGAGTACATCACTTAGGAGAACTCACATAAATTTTTAAATCAAAATCTAAAAACTCCTTCCTTCCTTCCTTCCTTCCTTCCTTCCTTCCTTCCTTCCTTCC
>JAPSGF010000003.1:13250205-13295018 GCA_035772895.1 Perdix hodgsoniae
CTTCCTTCCTTCCTTCCTTCCTTCCTTCCTTCCTTCCTTCCTTCCTTTTTTTCTTTCTTTTTTAATGTACACACTAAATTGCATGTATGGAAGTTGAAGCTCATTCTAGGAAATGCAGCTGTTTCATTTTAATACTTCATTAGCTACACTCAAGCTTTTATGAAAATAAACATTTTCTGCCAATATCTTGAAATACTTATAAATGGAGAAATTCTCAGAAACGAGTATTTTGGTATTTAGTATCTTGCTTTCCAATCTTTATGTTGTTTGTTCAAAACTAATATTAAAACTAGAGGATCTTTTACAATAGCAATTTGAAGACACGAAACAGGAAGGAGTCATTTTGAACATAATTAAATCATACTGTGTAGTTCCAAGGACACTGTAAGGTATTCAGATTCTAATAGATGAGAACAGAAGAGAAGAGAGGTGCTGATGACAGGTGTCCCTGGGGCTATCCCTTTTCCAGGCTAAACAAGTTCTTTTCCTACAGTCTATTTTTGCAGAGCCAGTGTTCCAGCCTCTGACCATCTTGGTTTTCCTTCACATATCTTCTTCTCATTCACTGACGTGTTTTCTGCACTGTGTTCTAATTTGGGCACAGAATATGGATGTGGATTAATGAATGCTGAGCAGGTGGAAATAATTATTCTTAACCTACTAACCATAATTTTGTTCATACAACACAACGTGCTGTTGGTCCTCTCTCTTGCTGACTCACATTCAGTTCACTGTCTTCATTTTAACATTGAGAGAAATAATCAAATTATGAAAGTGCTGTGAACTACTATAGCCCATACAATTGGACTTTGATAATAAAAGGTAAGTTAAAGCCCGTGCATGTTTCATTCCATGTACACAGTATCATGACATCATGTTTATAAATGATTATTGATATGAAATTGATTATACTGAAGGGCAATGATGTTTTGTCTTGCGTTCCAGAGACTGAGACATTGTTTTATCCTGAAATTACTCTTAAGATAGGAGTATTGCTGAATGCTACATGAATTCCAATAATATCCTGGATATGAGGAGAGAGCAGATTTCAGGCTGTTAGGGAACAACTTAGTAAGGTCCCCTGGGAAACTGCTTTTGAAGGCTCTGGTGTCCATCTGCACTACATCTCCTAAGGGCATAGGAACAGGAAATTATAAAGTATCAAGTCAAGTAGGTGGGGGCAGAAGGACAGCCAGGCTGACCAAGTATCTTCTAGAGCTTAGTTGGAAAGGGTATGGCCACTGGAAGCAAGGTCAGGCTGCACAGAAATATTGCAAAGATTCAAGGCCAGGCTAGATGTGGCTCTGGGCAGCAGCCTTGTCTAGTGGCTGGTGACCCAGCACATAGCGGGGGTGTTGAAACTAGATGATCATTGCAGTCCTTTTCAACCCAGGCCATTCTACGATCCTATGATTCTATGATTTATAGGGAAAAAATTTTTGTGGCCACAAGTGAGATTAAGTCAATGCAGTCAATGCTGGTCAGTACTGTGGGAGACAATAAAGGGGTGCTTTCTTTTCTTTTTTTCTTTCTTTCTTTTTTTTTTTTTAGTATGTTAGTAACAGAAGGAGAATCAAAGAGAATATCAGTTTTTTTCCACTTGGTGAAAACTCACCTTTAGTAAGGTGATAATGGTCACCTTACTAAAATCAACTCAGACAATACAGAAATGTTTAAGGCCTATATCACTGTCTTCAACTTGGCAGCCCTAGGTGTACTGAGTTGAAGGAGTACAACTGCAGTAATAATCAACTCACAACTAAAGCTAAACTTGTGTAGGCTTTGCTGCTCTACCTTGATGCATATAAGTCCATGAGGTCCAATAGGATTCACACAAGAACACTCAGAGAGCTGTCCAATGACATTTCAAGTCGTCTCTCAATTATTTTTCAGTGATCTTAGGAATCTGGTAAAATTCCAGTTGACTGCAAAAGATCCTGGTAATTACAAGCATGTCAGTCTCACTTCAGTTCCAGTGAGATTATGGAGAAAATTGTGCTGGGATTTACTGAAAAACACCTGAAGAACAATGCAGTCACTGGTCATAGCCAACACGGGTTCATGAGGGAAAGATCCTACTTAATTAGTTTCATTTCCTTTCAAGAGCAGGTCACCTATGCAATTGCTCAAGGGAAGCCAGTTGTTATCTCGGTTCTTTACTGATGGATTTAGATAAATCTTTTGCTACTATTTCTCACAGTATCTTTCTGAAAATGTCCAGCATACAGCCAGACAAAAACATAATATGATGAATGAGCATCTGGCTGATGGGTGAGACCCAAAGGGTGACAGTAAACAGGGTAACATCAGGCTGGTGGGCAGTCACTAATGGGGTTCCCCAGGCGTTCATTTTAGTGCCAGTTCTCCTTCATCTTTTCCATAAGCGACTTTCATAAAAGTATTTTTGAGCAAGTTTGCTGACAACAATAAGTTAAGAGAAACTATTGACTCTGCTGAGAGTAGAGAGACCTTTCAGAGACATCTGGACAAGCTAGAGAGCTGGACAATCACTATCTTCATGAAGTTTAACAAGAACAAGGGCAGAATTCTGTACCTCAGAATGGGCAACCTTGGCTATGCATACAGTCTGTGGATTGAGGTGCTGGAGAGCAGCCCTGCTGAAAGGGATTTGGTTGACAGAAAATTTAATGTGAGTCAACATTCTGCCCTGGTAGCCAGGAACACCAACCATATCCCACAGCGCATGAAGCATGGCACTCCCAGATACACTACACTGGTGCAGATCCACCTTGCGTACTATACTCAGTTTTGGATGCATGGATAAGAAAAGGACATAAAACTATCAGAAAGCGTCCAAACGAGGGCTATAAAGATGGTAAAATATCTAGAGGGGAAGATGTATAAGGAATGGCTGAAGTCTCTTTGTTCATTCAGCTGAGAGAGGAGAAGATTGACAGGAAAACACATTGCAGCCTACAACTTCCTCACAAGGGAGAGCAGAGTGGCATGTACTAATCTCTGCTCTCTGGTGACAGCAATAGAACCTGAGGAAACAGTATGAAGCTGTGTCAGGGGCAGTTCAGGTTGGATAGAAGGAAAAAATTCTTCACTGGGAGCTGCTCAGGCACTGGAATGGGTTCTCCAAAGCAAAGATCATGCCTCCAAGCTGCCAGAGTACAAGATGAGCCTGGACAAAATCCTTAGATATATGGTTTGAGTTTTGGTTGATACCGTGTGGAGCCAGGAGTTGGCTTTGATAATCCTTGTAAGACCCTTCCAACTTGGGATAGTCTATGATTCTATGACTTTATGGTTTTATGAATTAAATATCAGCTTGATATAGAAGATTAAAACATAATACGTTAAAACAAATATACCCAAATACCACAGTTTGAACATATTTTAACCTACTTCTGGTTATCCGTGATACAGAGTAAGTTATGACATGTCAAAAATAATTTGACCATTCTTGTCCCAACAAAAAGAAGTAAGAAAAAAATGAGTAGACAAAGCAATGTATTAAATATTTTTTTAATAGCCTTTATTCTGTCAGAACTCAAATTAGTAAGTATTTTTTAGCGCTGAATCAAAACTTGAGATACTAGTTAGCTTCTGAAGTAATAGTAATATCATGAAACGTTCTAATGAGGGTGACAGCAATGTGAAAGCCTAATCTAAATTAATTTTGCTTTTACATATCTTTCCAGAAAGTGTGAACTGAGAGCTTATTAATTTTATATTTCTTCTATGAGTATATGTCAGTGTGCGTGTCTGTATAATGTGTGTACTTATAATATATGTCTGTAATTCACCATGAGACAGATGTTCATTATTTCCATACTTTTAAGGAAAAGGCTGAATTAAAACATATGGAAAATACCTTAAACAATCTGTAAATATTCACAGTTTTGATATTTGTAAAGAAACCTCTACTGCTTAGTGTGATTATGGGTTAATGCAGAGGGTTATTGCCTAACAACCATACAGCAGTCAAATCTCATCACCTTCAGCAGGAATAATTTATGGTTTAATCTTACATGCAGGCGTATTAAATTAGTATTACTCATCAGAACTCACTTATTAATAAAACAATCTGAATTAGCCACTGGAGAATCATATTTGGAAATTCAATGAAAATTTTACATTTTTAATAAAGGCTCAGAAATATTATTGCAGAGCAGGTGATATGAAGAAATGTGGTCAAATTTGACATTCATTAATAATTGAAGTGTAAAACGTGACAGAGGTGAAAATTGATATTGATTTTTTCCTCTCTAATATTTGGATGAGTTCTGAAAAGTAAATAAAATGAGATAACAAGACATATCAAGTCACCCTGATTTCTTTCATCACCCCTCCCTGTACGCACACACATATATCACTATTTTCCCTATCATGTTTTTGAATTATTCAACACCCATAGTCTTTTCAGTTCAATGCATTATAAAACACACTCAAGCTGAGTTTCAATCATATTAGACTGAAAGCTGAATTTTTTATGAAGGATTATTTAAAAAAAAATGCATCTAGGGTCCTACAGTCTCTAAAACCAAACAATCCTTACTGTTCAGTGAAGAAATGTCAACACTATGGAGAATTTCTCGAATCAAAAAATTAAAGGGATCCTGTTTGATGCATATTAACCATATTAATATTAACAATCTTCAGCTAGATTTCAGAAGTGATTTGGGAACGTAACTATTTCCAGGTTTGTATTTTAACTTGTTGTGAAAGCTCTGAAATCTTCATATTCATGATGAACTTGACACGCCATTGGGACAACTAAATCAATTTCAAAACTTCTGTTGTTAAACTAAGGCTTGGTTGAGGCTTACACTTCATTGAACTCCAATGCAAAGAGGGACACCAACTTCTGTTGACCAAGCTCCAGCATGCTGAGTGTGTATCTACAAGAAGCAAGATTTACAGGACCAGAAATGGTACTCTCCGTAGAGCATGTGGGTTTGTTTCAACATTTCTTCTGTCTGCTCCCACACTGACTGGGCTTGAGGTCAGAATTATCTTGACTGGTTATCACTTGGCTTATATTCATCTACTTGAATGACTGTGTTAATCTTTCTTTGTCCAGTACTGGTGATAACAAACAGGAAACTCACTGAAAATGAGCTGAAGCCTTTTATTACAGAATCACAGATTGGCCAGGGTTGGAAGGGAACTCAAGGATCATGAATCTCCAACACACCTGACACATGCAGGGCCATTAACCTCCCCATTTAATACTAAACCAGGCTGTCCCGGGCGCCATCCAATCTGACCTTGAACATCTCCAGGGATGGGACATCCACAGCCTTTCTGGGCATCCTGTTCCAGCACCTCACCACTCTATCTGTAAAGAACTTCCCTCTGACATCCAACCTAAATCTTCCCTCCTTCAACTTAAAACCATTTCTTCTTGTTCTGCTGCTATCTACCCTTTCAAAAAGTCAGTTCCCCTCCTGTTTGTAGGCTCCCTTCAGGTACTGAAAGGCTGCAATGAGGTCACCCCACAGCCTTCTCCTCTCCAGGCTAAACAAGCCCAGCTCCCTCAGCCTGTCTTTGTAGGGGAGGTGCTCCAGTCCCCTGGTCATCTCTGTGGCTCTCCTCTAGACCCTCTCCAACAGCTCTCTGTCTTTCTTGTACTGGGGTTTCCAGACCTGGACACTATTATTCCTATGTATTACCAAAGTAATTATCTTGCTTCTGGAGGAAATCACGTGTTTTAACTGTAGATGTAAGTGTTAAGGAGGGAATAAGAAAAAAATATATATATATCATATTATCTAATATTTCACAGTTTTACCTATCTGTCTTTCATTTGAAGCTTCCACATAGCCATTGACTTTCACATTTAGATGTGGAAATTGTTCAAATAGTATGTTACAACTTTGCGTAGAACTGCAAGAACACAAGAAAATCCTGGCATGGATTTCACTATCTTTCTAGGCTAATCTGCAGCATGGGAGGACATCAGTGAGTCTTCTTGAAGTGTATGAAAAGAAAATGAAAGCATCTATGAGAATGTCAAAGCCACAGAACATTCAGAAATATTATAAGCAGCCATGAATTAAGGAAAATGGAAGAAACAGAAGAGTTTAAAAGAAAGAATTTCTTTAACTATGCTTTCATGTTTCGAGACAAGCATTTTTTACCGAGATATCTGATCAAACAACACTGATTGACTGCAGTTATATCATGCTCTCATGCCTTCTGTCTATTGCAGAACAAGTAATATTTTAGCAGGTCCCTTTGACTGTATTAAAAAAGAAAATGGATGGTAGTCTAAGTCTCATTTTGTAGGAATGAATTTACATTGCCCACAATAGCCAGAATTAACAAAATCTAGTCAAATAACTCCGAAGGTATTACAAGAGGTATTTTGCTTTAATTAATGAGATGTACTGCAGAAAATGTGAGTCAGCTGAGATTTTAAATATAACAATATATTATTCACCACTCACATATGTAATATATTAATGTTGGAAACATAATTCCGTATTATGAGTTCTGTGCTACTTGGAATTTGAGTGTTGGTTCTTTTTTAATTTCCATACTTTAATTAAAATGAGACTATAGCTTGATCAGCAGTAGTGAGCAGCATCTACTGGGTAAATTAAATTGTAACAGTACAAGGAATATCTCTTTTTCTTTTGCAAAATGTGGAGAGTAAATTGTTCAACAAAAAGCTGGGGGAAATTGAAGTATTTGATTGCATGTGACAGATAACAAATTTTGAAGTACTTTTCTGCAAACAAAAGCAGACTGTAAATATAAGAAAACAGTAAAGTAGATGGGTATGCACTATTTAAGTTCATAGATTACCGTGTTTGAAAAATGAATATTTTTTTGAATTTAGATTATTGGTTAACTGTAGACTACACTGGGTTTCCTCACAACAGTTAGAAACTTAGCCAGTTTTTCCTGAGACAAACATGCTCTTACTGGTAGTGCTTTGCATCGGTCATTCAAAAAGACATTTTTTATACACCTTTCATATCAGATTCCTATAATTTTGGCTGGATAAACAGTCTTTTGCTACTGCAAAACTATTCAGGGAACAATACAGGGCTTTCTCTCCCGAGTATTGACAGTTTCTATTTTCCCCCTCCACTCATACGTCTGGTAAGTGTTTGGGGAATTTCAGGCCCCATCAGAGTTTTATTTCCCATCTTTCCCAGATGTTGCTATGTTAGAGACCACAGTTGTTCTTTTGGAGGACCTATTTTTTTCTGTGCTCCTCTTCTGAGGAAAATCAAGCCAACAGTTTAAATATCTGTCCAACAGAAAATTTATGAAGAATATTCCTTTTACTGCAAACACACCTCTGTTGCAACAAGATTTTAAATACAAGTATTAGAACTCTTAGCGACTTCAAATTCTTTCAGTCTATTTCACTATGAAGTTAGGAGTTTTGTCCTCCCTATCTTGGTAATATTATTTGTTTTGTTTATCAGTAAACTACCTAGATGGCATATATAATCACACAAGAGTAGAGAGACATATGTATGACAAAGATGAAGATGGGAATATTTTCAATGTTTCAAAAAACTATTTCACATCAAGTTCTACAGCAGATTTCCTTCTGTCTTAGGCTCTCTGAAAAATCCTACTTTTCATTAATTTTGGGAAAACATGTGTTTCTCACCTTTGTTACTACTCCTGCTGAGACAGTAATCATGCTCTGGGTTATTAGACATTCATCCTAGAAAATGGCACCTGTAATACTTTCTTCTCTGCTGAATAGTTCCTTACAAACTTGCAAACAACCCAAAATTACCAGCTTGTATTTGTACCTGATCACTGAACCTGAACCTCCAAGTAATGCCTCAAGCTGTAGTTTGTTTGAAACTCTTATAAACCAAGTTGTAGTGCTCACCGATGAAGATTTTGTTCAATAAAACACAGAAGACTCCCTCTACTTTATTCAAAATCTTGAGTTCAGAGCACTCACTGTGTAGCTGCACTTATTTTCTTCTTCCTGGCTTTATTTATTTTATTTGCTTGTGTAAGTTACTCTTCTTCAGAGTTAACATTCTAGCCAAAGAGAGATGAAAATGGATAGCTCCAGAATAACAATTTTCTAGCTATAACTATCTAAGTTACAGTAATGATGGCAAGGCTTTTGTTTGATTTCTATGTGTCTGACAAGAATTGCAGTCACTTCTATCCTTGGCAAAATTCCTTGACAACACTTTCTCTTTCCCATTATTCCAAATGCATGTTGTATTTGTGATGTTTATTTTTTTATTTTATTTTTTGTTGTTGTTTATTTAGAAATTTAAGTACAGTCATAAATATTACATCTAGGAAAAAAAAGAGCATTGATTAATCACTATGACAAGAAATTTCTATGAGATATAACTGGCAAAGAGTATAAAAAACAAAACAAGATCTGCACTTACCAACACTTTTTGCTATCTGGAATAAGGCAAGTGACAGAAAGGCAGACCTTGAAGATTTGTCTGTTCCGTGATTTAATTCTCCTTATAGATGATCTGACTAAAGGAACAATGTTGAAACATGGTGCAGAAAATTTTGTGTGTTTTGGCGTACTCGCCAACATCCCAAACGCAAAAAATATGATAGTTAATTTCCATTTGTGGACTTTGTATAAGAGTGTAAATGACTCAGAGAATGGCAAAGAAAAATACATCATCCTCTCTTTAAGGGAGCAAGATCCTTTCTCACAACAGTTCATAGTTTTGTTCCACCTCTACACTTTCCTAGACTTGTTCCCCCTAAATGAACTCATTTTCATTCTCCTTTTTGTTTCAAGTTAATCAAATATCTTTTTTTCCATGCATATTTTCATAAAATTACCGATTGCAGGTCAGACCAAATATTCACCTACTGTAGCATCCTGTTTTTCACAGGGGACTTAGGCAGAGCAGAGCAAGAAAGCCATGATACTTCTCTACTATAGACTCCTTCCTTCTGGGAATTTATGGTGCAGTGACCTGAACTAGAGTTTACATATTTATTTTTATTCATGCTCAGTGCATTTTTCTTCACTGAGTTTTTCCTGTCTTTTTTAAATCTCAAATAGACATTCAGTATCAACAACATTCTGCAGCAAGGGAAACCACAGGCAAGATCACAAGAATGATCAAAAGTTTCCTTCTTTGCCCAGAACAGAACTGTTTACCTCTTATATTAATCCCACTTACCTTTGAAAGAAAAAAAAAACCAAAACAGAATGCAAAATATATGTCCTGACTCTGTACCTCAGTACCAGAACCAACACAAGATCAGCAATTACCCCAATATGTTCATGATTAAACCATTCTACAACACTTTCTAGTAACAAAGACTTATTTATATCTAGAAGTACTGGCACATGTATGGTTAAGACCTTCCATTACAACTGTCCCACATGCAAAATGGGGGTGATAGTCTTTTTTTTTTTTTTTCTAACAGGATTTTAGTGTGAACAAAAGCGTCACATAATTTAATGCTAATATATATTAATATAATACTTTAATGTACACTATGTTGAGGTCACTGTAATGAAAAAAAGCACTTTTATCAAGGTCACATAATTTATACTAGAAATTGCAATCAAGAAGAAAGACTATACATAAATAATAAATATATTCAATGAAAAAGAATGTATTTATATACTGTTCAATATTATTAATACAGGTGGAAGAAAAAATGACCAAAATACTCTTGATTTCTGGGGGGAGGGATGAGGATGTTTTTTCAATCTATGTGACACAGTAATAGAAACATCAGTTTATAGAACTGTGTGTTAAATTGATGATCATGTCATGACAATGTGTTTCTGGAATTTATATAAAAATATACACAGCACATCTTTTCTGCATAAATTCTTCCTGCTTGGAATTCATCAAATGCTTCATGGTCTGTACTTTATTATGCATTATGTATTGCAAGATTTCTTTTTTTTTTTTTTTTTTTTTTTTACTTTAAATAAGAGCTTGTTTTCTTACTATATTCCAAAGTCTTTTTTGCTCTACACACTGACTGTATCCTGTTATTGTTAGTTAAAACACAATTCACATTGCTCTGTATTGCTTCTACATTAAATTGACGATATATGTACTTACTTCATGGTTAGGCCTGTGATAGTAGTTTTGTTTGCTTATCTTTGAGCTGATGTGAATTTCTACCATAATTACTTGCCCTTGGGAATGAAACAGCATTTTTCTTCTCCAAAGCTTCCTATTTCATCTTTGACATTTCTCACCACAGACACCAGTTTTCTAACATTTGACTTCCACACATTATTTTATAAAAGCCTATCTACAGAAAATGAAAAAATATATGCAAATAACTTCAGTAACCCACGTTTTCATTGACCATCAACAACTAAAAGATGAATAAAAATGTTATGTGTGTTTCTACAGTTGTACATAAAATGTA
Source organism: Perdix hodgsoniae (assembly GCA_035772895.1). NCBI lineage: Eukaryota > Metazoa > Chordata > Aves > Galliformes > Phasianidae > Perdix > Perdix hodgsoniae. Next base: position 13,260,550 of record JAPSGF010000003.1, read on the forward strand.
GTAAAACTTCTTTAGCCATCTCACCCTCTTTAAGTATCTTCCACCTAATATAGTAGAGACATTCCAAAAGAAATCTGCTTCAGCAGTTGTTTGTGGCTTGCTTTTTCCCAGAACTAGAAATTTGGAATAGGTTACAGCTTGAAAGGGTCGGACATAGGAGATTCATTTTAAAACTCCATGAGATACATGTACCAAACAGCAAAATCTAATTTACACTTAAATACTTCTAAATAATAGTTGTTCTTACACAATATATATAATTTTTTCTCCAGACACTTTGTCACAGGATGTGACAAAATGACACAGAACCTCAGAGGGATTGTTTTCTCTACTGCTGCCTATTTCAATCTTGATAAGGTTCAAGGCATACTACACTCTGGTTTATATAGAAAATTAAGTAATTGAATGGATCTTTCAGGATGCTCTGACAGAAGAGAAGTTCAGAAGATTTTTGCTGGTTAATTTTGTAGCTTTGTATTTCTTTTTTTCAGTCTAAGAAGAAAAATGTATGGAGCAAAATACAGGAGGAAATAATGTCTAATAAATGCTACAAATTTTAATAATTTTAGATGTTATTAAAATGATTATAACCATTTTACATTGATATAAGGACATAATTCCACTCATCATACTTCGTGCATAGTGTGAATAGTCAAAAGTAAACAACATGAGATTTTTGTCTTTTGTGGTATATCTTTCATCTCCTTAATTACTTCTTTTTAACACTTGTGGAACATTAATAGTGCAAATAACAATTTTATTTTTTACTGGCTCAGCAGTATGAATATACCATAACATTTAATTTCATCAAAGTTATATTATTTATGAATTAGCAAAATTACTGTAAGAAATGAGGAAAAGTAATGTTATTTGCATTTCTGTGCACCATGTAGAAATTTAAATGACGTAGTGAAATATTGCGTGGTTCCGATAAAGTATAGTTGGCTATGTAAATCTGTGTAGATTAATTTATGTTAGAGATCACTTGTTGAACTCTGTGAAATCAGTGTACCTTTTCTGATGTCATGTATGTTACAATAATTTAAAATAGCCGCAGATGAGAAAATCTAGTGCTCATATTGCTGTCTGTCTTCTCAAACTATTTTGAGAGATCTTTCTTAGAAAAATCAGTGTTTGCTCCAGTGAAATAAATGGATATTCTTAGAAAGTGTGATTCAAAGTTCTCTGTGTCTGAGTAATATTTTCTTTAGTTTGTTCTGAAAGTCCACAATACATGTTCCATGATAGAAGGCGCATTCGGACATTTCCAGGAACACAGTTAAATCTGTGATGATAAAGAACAAGGAAAAACATTTGTTTGCACAGTTTTCTTTCTTCTTTTTCTTTTTTAAATCTTGCTATTTGCACACATTAATAAACAGGTGTGCAATAAAGTGCCACGTCTGCATAATGAATATTTTCCTAATTATAGAACCGTAGAATGATAGAATATTTTGAGTTACAAGAGATCCTTAATGGCTGTTTAATCCAATTCCCTTGCACTGAACAGGAACACCTTCAACTAGATTAAGTTCCTCAGGGAACTTAACCTTGAAAGTCTCAAGAGGGAAGATTTCCACAGAACCATAGCACCATGCAATGGCTTGAACTGGAACAGATATTAAAGATCATGTAATTCCACCAATTGTGCACTGAGTAGAACTGCCACCCACCAGATCAGGCTGGGCAGGGCCCCATCCAGCCTGGCCTTGAACAACTCCAGGAATGAGTTATCCCCAGCTTCTGAACACAGCCTATGCCAGTGCCTCCCTTATTGCTCTCTTCCAATAACTGAAAGGTGCTTACAGTGAGAGCAGAGTTGGTCTCTTCTCACTGGTGACAGGTGAGAGGACGAGGGGAAATAGTTGGACTTGATGATCTTTAGGGTTTTTTCCAACCTGAGTGATTCTAAGATCCTATGATTCTATAATCAGCTTTACTTCTTTCTGGAATCAAAACAACCTCTACACAACATAGCTGATTTTGCATGAAAGATCTGATTGTGAAGTGAAAGGTCTGCAACTAAGGTATGTTCTATCTAACTTAACACATCTAAATAACAGTGAACATTATTATCCTTCAGTAAGATGAAAAATAGGATTTCTGTTTTTAATTTCTACAGATCTGAGGAGGGAAATTCAAACCATTTTAGATTTGAATCTCTCAATATAGCTGCCTTTCTCAACAGTGAAGAGTGAAGTACACAGGTTAATCCCTCTTTTTACTTTGCTAACCTGTTAGATGAGAGACGTCTGTGGGCAATAACAGGCTGCCCTTAAGAAGCATCTCAATAATTAACAAGTGCTTGGTGTGTTGTTCTTGCAATTTTCCACTCCATTCAGAGACATTTGTTGTCCCCGGAATATATAGGCATATCACTTTCCTATGTAAGAAGATAAGAATAACTTAATCCACTAAATGGATAATGAAATTGCAGGAAAAAGTATGATGAAATGTTCAAAGATCTTATCTTCACTTTTTTTAGAATTTCAGGACTATATTGTCCAATTCACTGCTATGTCCATGTAAAGAAATGAGCAGGACAGAATTCTGATATTTGAAAGATCTTATTTATATTCTTATTTAAACTGTTAAGTAATTAGAGTGATATCCTTTGGGGCTAAAATCATAGAAATATACAATGGCTTGGGTTGAAGTGAACTCTAATGATCACCCTGTCTCAGCCTGTTTCTGTGGAGAAGGTAGCTATCCAGCAGATTTGGCTGCCCAGGGCCTGATACAACCTGGACTTAAACACCTCTGGGGATGAGACACCCACAGCTTCTCTGAGTAACCTATTCCACTGTCTCACCACACTTTATGTAAAAAATTTCTTTCTTACATCTTACACAAATGTCCTCTGGGAAAATTCAAGATTTCCCTGCTACTTTGTCAAGTGACAATGTTCCCTCGTTCTTCTCTGTCACTCTCAAGTACTTCTCTTCCCCTTTCAAATCTAGTTTAAAGCTCCGCTTCCCACCCAGAACATTCTTGCCCTTCCTGGTAAGCTGTGTCCTATCATCATCAACATGCCTGGTCTTTTGAAGGCTTTTAAAAGATTGCAGTATTTAAGACTCTGTGCATGACACTACTCAATCATTCAATTTAGCCATTCTCCTCTTTTACCTGTACCCGAGGCTTCAACTAGGAGGACTGAGGAGAACATTACATCTTCTCCTGATACCTTTAATGTCCTCCCAAGGGATGTAAGTTTTGTTCTGTTAATATTTTGTAATGTTCTAGTTACAGTCTTAATTATTAATATTAATTTCCTTTGGGGCTAAATTATTTTCAAACAGTAAAGCATAAAACCTGTGGGATATGTTGTGTCTTCAGGACCACATTTTGTGCTTCTAAAACAAAAATGAGCCATTACAAACTGTGATATCATACTTGATTCCCCGGATGCTGCTTGTATCAAGACAGAAGAGAAGCAGCTGAATATGTTTCTTATTGAGATTAATGATTTTCTTAAATATACGAGGCACTTTTACAATAGAATAAGTATTCACTGGGACAAGATTACCCTTGTTGGATAGAGAATGAATGGAAAATAATGGGGATTTTCTTGACCTCTGCTCTTCAAATCACCTGAATGTGGGAATGACTGAATAAATTTTAACCATGGTGGAGTAGTTAAATTATTCTTTATTATTATGTGCACTCAAACAACTGTCCTAAGCTGGGACTATGTCCGATATAGCACAACATTACATTTAATCTAGTCTATGCTAGTAATTTTATAGTGCAGTTTGACTGATGCACAAAAATGCCACACAGATAATTAAGCAGAAATAAGCCTGTCATCAGGAATTCATATACAGTCTCAATAGACTCCTTGTTGTAACACATCCCACCTTTACCTCTCTAAAGCTATCACTGGAATATTTTTCTGTTCTGGTATCTAAATTTGGATTCAAAATTTTTTTCTGTGGAATTTCAAGGTAATAACTTTTCAGTCATATGATGATGACTGGAGAATTTTCAAGAGTGTGTGTGGAATTCTGGAATGTCATGTCATGAACTTCTCAAGGCAACAAAGCAGGATTATGTGGGAGCGTTGTGGCTAAGTCATAGACTGCACTACCTAGTGAAGCTGACATATATTTCATGAGATTCAAGCAGAAGTATGACTGAGAAGATGAGGTCAGGTTTCACTGAAATGAAAAGATGGAAAACTGAAAGATACTGATGCTCTAAGAGAGTACTAATAATGTTTTGCTAGAAATCCAGACTTTCCAGAACTTAAGTAATCATTATATGAGTCTGGAAAAAAAAAAAAAAAAGATATCTCTGACATATATGTTTAGGTATTCTGTTTTGTCTTTTGGCTTTGGCAGAAGAAAATTGATTATTTAGTGGCAGGATTACATTTGATAGAACATAGACCTTGACTCACAGTTCCGGTTGGCTATTATTCAAAGTTCGTTAAAGAGAAATCATTATCCAAGCTGGTTTATTAGACCTGCAGGTGAATTTATTGAAAGTTTATGCAGAGCTTTATTATTTACATTTCCATATTCATATCTGGCTGTTATTGTCCAGTGGCCTTTTCATATACAAAATTCAATTCAAAAGTAGTGCATACATGATGTCCCATTTAAGACAAATTCATAAACCTTGTTTCTTAGTCCTATTTGAGGAAAAAGACCATTTCTTGTTTAACTTTTTGGAAAAATCCCCAAAGCATTGTTTTTGTTTTTTTTTCCTCTGCATCTTTTTTTTTCTCTTCCAAGATTTATGCTTATTCTTAAGGCCATAAAGTATGTGATACAAATAGAATATTTTTTTAAAAAATACAGATCGATTCCTTTTCTACATGCAGTGACTGCCATGGTTGAAAAATGAATATAAAGATCACAATAAATAAAATATAGTGTGGCATTTGGACTAAAATATTAACACTAGACACAAAGTGGTGTATCAAAGTCAGAGCAAATTAACCTTATATGATAAACTGAGGCCTTGCTTGTAGAATTATAGAATCATAGAATTGCTCAGGTTGGAAAAGACCCTAAAAATAATCAAGTCCAACCATTTCCCCTCGTCCTGTCACCTGTCACCAGTGAGAAGAGACCAACTCTGCTCTCACTGTAAGCACCTTTCAGTTATTGGAGGAGAGCAATAGGATCTCCCCTCAGCCTCCTCCCCAGACTAAACAGCCCCATTTCCTTCAGTTGCTTCTCATAGGACATATTCTCCAAGCCCTTCACCAGCCTTGTTGCCCTTCTTTGGACCTGCTTCAGCACCTCAGTGTCCCTTCTGTTCCGAAGTGCCCAAAAGTGAACACAGTACTTGAGGTGAAGCCTCACCAATGCTGAGTACAGGGGAAGGATGACTTCCCTAGTCCTGCTTACCACACGATTCCTAATACAAGCCAGGATGCCATTGGCCTTCTTGGCCACTTGAGTAAACTGCTGGCTCATATTCAGCTGACTGTCCATCAGTACACCAAGGTCCTTTTCCATCAGGCAGCCTTCCAGTCACTCCTCCCCGAGCCTTTATGGTTGCCTGAGGTTGTTGTGACCAAAATGCAGGGTGCAAGACTTGACCCTATTGAAACTCATACTGTTAACCTTGGACCATCCATCCAGTCTATCCAGGTCCCTCTGTAATGTCCTTCTCCCATCAGTCAGATCAACACTCCCTCCCGGCTTGGTGTCGTCTGCAGATTTAGTAAGGGTGCACCTAATCTCCTCATGAAGATCATTAATAAAGATGTTAAATAGAAGTGGCCCCAGTACTGAGCCTTGGGGACACTGCTCATGACTGGCCATCAACTGGATTTAATTGTATTGACCACAACTCTTTGGGCCTGGTCATCCAGCCAGTGTTTCACTCAGCGATACCTCCAGTGTTTCACCAAGAGGTCCATGAAGTTTAAGTCATAGTTTCTGAAAGCAGCAACTTCATCTGAACATGAACTCCCAAGGCAAATTATGGGGAAAATGGGCCCAGGTGCTCCAGAATATTTAACAGTTTAGCTCAATCCAGTGATAGTTTTCTATCAAAGTACCTGTGATTTGCTGGGTTCTCGGGGCAAGGCCCCTTTATTTACCACTGACTTTAAGCAGATCTTAAGAGCTATCATCTCACCCCTGCAAGGAGGCTAAACACTTTTCTTCTGTAAAATTGTTGCAGGTACTCAACATTTATGGAAATCAATGTATGTTTATTGTATATATTACTTGAAAGCTACTGCTTGTAAAGCTATAAAATTTTATATAATATATTAATCATTTGTACTCCTAGAATTATGTTATTGTATACATAACAGTGTACAATTTCACTGTCTCTAACTAATAAACTAAACCATAACAAAGGATTATTTCCTGAGAGTGCTAATGTCATGGCCAGTTCTGGTAAGTATCCAGGCTTTTTATAAGAGTTACTCAAGACAACTTTTCTACATATCTACAAAGGCATTGGAACTTCCTATAGAAGAAGGGTTAATTTTCTTAGGTTTTGGTTTTAGATTTACAGAATACATTGTGTCCAACTTTAATATTTTACACCATAAGCCGGATCATCTTTTATCTTTTATTTATGATGATCCTCATATTATTTTCTCAATAGCAGCTGGCACAGCAGGAGGGACAAGGCATTGATCTTCCAATTTATCCGTTAGTCTTACATATCCTGAAGTTGAAGAAGCCTAGAGAGATTGATGTAACTCCGGCATCAGTCCAGTGGCTATGCGTTTCTCATGCATGAAAAACAAAAAGAGGAAAACAAACTTTGACAATTGGCAGTAATATCAGTGACCTCTGTAATAAATATAACAGGATGCTCTTCAATAATTTAATGGAATATCTGGCATTCCAAAATGAAAAATCAGCCACATGAGAGTATATGTATAGAGTTCTGTGAGATTCTGTTTAAGTGTACACACACAGCTGGAAACACCAAAAGACCATTTATTTTATTTACAGACTAGAATGATATAAAAGTAACCTATGATGAGATCACTAGTATTATTTATGTAATAATTCAGGAAAAGTAGTTAAATTAAAGTTCTGTCATTGTGTTTGCAATAGTTAGGTGAGAATATACTTATATATACACACATACATACATTTCCTGTAATCTCACCATATGAATCAGAGGCCTTCACTCTAAGCTGTGATAAATATCTTGGAATCATTCACAAAGCCTGCTAGGAGCAAGCTTGGAAGGATTACATGAAGAGAAGACTTTCATATTCTTAATCACTATATTGCTTATAGTTGCACAACAGTATTTGACAGCTCCTACTGTATCACTTCCAATTTTATCTCTTTAAAATCAAGTAGTTGATCTACATGGTTATCAGTAAGGAATCACAGATACTACTTCCAAAATTCATTCAATTTTCTATCCCTGGTAATATGAAATCAGAGAATGCTAACCATCTAATGCCTGTACTCCTTTGAATCTATCAGCTGTAGACAGGTTACAGGCTTTGATAAACATAGAAAACAAAATTCAAAAACTCTCTCTGCCAAGTGCATCTAAACACATAAATGCTGTTCTATTTCAGACAGCTAAAATTATGTACCTAAACTTGGTCAGTTAAGATGTAGGGAAGTTAAAGTGACATCTCAAGACACCCTACGTAGTGGTTACTGCACAGGTACACAGTACAAATCTATGTGAAAAATTGCAGCTTGTGCTCCTAATTTTGCAGTATACAGAATATATTAAAGTCAATATTGCAATCACTGACATGTCTTCTATGTGGCTTTAGTTTTCCAGGTTATTTCCTCTCTCTCCTTTACTTACTGACTCCCATGAAATTAAAACAGTAGTGATTCATTTGTGCCAAAACTTTTCAGCTCTTCAACCCAGAATCCAGGATGCAACACCTTGTGGCTGGTGATCAATAACCCTCTGGAGAGAGAAATAGCTCAATGACATGATCTGCACAAAAGGTAAGACAACATTAACGATGGAATCATGCTCTGAAGATTGATTACAAACAACAGGCCTGAGTGAGGTTTAGGAGATATCTGGAACTGAGCATCATGGCTCTAATTATGCAGCTCTTTGGAAGACCTCAGTTCCCTTTGAAGATGCATCTGCTGCTGGCAGTTTCAGCTACATGTTACTTCTGAAAGAAAAATCTAATCCCCTGTGGGTTTTAAGAAATCAAGAAGAAGGGAGGTGTAAAGTAACTTTCTACTAGGCACTTTTAAAACTACAGAAGAAAATATTCCCCACAATTCACAGTGCTCTTTGGCACTGTAGAGAGGGCATGCATTGACTGAGGCACAGATCCATGTCCCTTAACAGTTTGTGATGTAGAGTTTGTACAAAAGGTGCCTTGTGACCTGTTGAGCTTTATGTTGTAATGTAGCTGCTTTAAGAAACCTCACAGTTTTAATGGGCATAGTAAACAGAATATCTAACATAAAGCTTATAGCAAAAACCTGTGAGGGATTCTAAAGTACAGCATAGAAATTGCAAGAAACTACTGCAAGCTATTTTTCTGTTTTAAAGCTTTCTTTCGACTATAAGAATCCTTTATTTCCAGAACTTCAGTTTCTTGCAAATAATCCTTGCTTGCAATGTGTGTTGAAAAGAATGAATGAGAAAAACATATGAGCATTTACCAAAATCTAGGCACTTGTTTAGGCTTGTTTTTGTCATGTTTTAAAATATTCAAATATGTTATTATTCACTACTAGCTTCAGTTGAGCCCATAACAGAAATTCTGGTAAAATGAGAGAGGTTCCTTTCATGGTACTTCTAGACATAAACAGTAGAAGAAATGACAGAAACTTCACAGGAGAATCTGCTTTTATGATATTTGTTTCACAATTTTATTATTTTATGGAGTTCAGTAATGTTCTCTGTGCCTCAAATAAAGGTAAGATGTACATAAAAGAACAAGAATGGCTACGATCCCAAGCTGCTTGTGATCAGATTTCATATGAAAAGAAAGAGAATAACAAGATGAAATGAAGTGAAAAAAGAAAGATACTGGATAATTATAGCTGATTAATAGCTCATGACGGTGCCATACATGTTCCAGAACAATTATCTGTAAACTCAAAATTTTTCATGAAATATGGTAAGTGTGTAAATAAGTAATGATATGATGTGACACAAAGTAACGAGGCATACATAACATAATATAATATTTCACTGTTTGGGAGAATTTTCTTTCTATTCTCGATACATTTCCATGTTTATAGTGATAAAACTTTGAACACAGGATACTTGGACCTGCTGAGAATGGATAGACATTTATATTGAAGTGAGCTTAGAAAGAAGACACCTGTATCACTGCAATCATTCCTCTCAACTGACACATAACTAGTTTGTTAGAATCTTCCACATATATCTCAGAATTGATGAAGATTTCTCCAGAGATGCTCGTCTGCAATATTATTATTTTTATAGTTAGAGACCTTTTGTTTTCCATAGCCACCTCTATATGTGAATATATTTTAAACAGGGGTCAGGGGAGAAAAATATCTCACAGTAAAAGAGTGGACTGAGTATGAGACCACCTCATTAGGCTGAATATATGTACAAGACAACAAAGTCAGATGACACACATCTCAGGGTTCTGAGGGGATTGGCTGATGTGGTTACCAAGCCTCTCTCCATTATTTTTGAAAAATAATGTCTGTCAGGAGAAGTCCCTGGTGCCTGGAAAAGAGAGACATCACTCCCACATTCAAGAAAGGGAGAAAGGAAGATCTGGGGAACAACAGGCCAGTCAGCTTCACATCTGTGCCTGGGAAGATCATGGAGAAGATTCTCCTTTTAGACTTGTTAAAGCATGTGAGTGATGTGGAGGTAATCTGAGAGATATGAATTTGAAGGCTGGACTATTAAATGAATAAGGAATTGGCTGAATAGCCACAGGATTGTTGTCAACAGATCTGTGTCCAGGTGGAGGTCAGTCATGAGTGGTGTCCCTCGGGAGTCTGCCTTGAGAGTAGTGCTTTTGAACTTCTTTATCAGTGACAGAAGGATCGAGCGTACCCTCAGAAGGTTTGCTGACGACACCAAGCCATGTGAAATATTTTACACAAAGAAAGGGAGGGACACCATTGAGAGGGACTCTAACAAGCTCACAAAGTGAACATACGAAAGTCTAATGAGGTTTAACAAGGTCAGGTACAAGGTTTTGCATCAAGGTAATCCCAGATATGAATACAGACTGGGAGAAGAACTCACAAAGAACAGCCCTGGAGAAGAACCTGGGAGTCTCGATGGATAAAAAGCTGGCAGTGAGCCAGTAGTGTACGCTTGCAGCCCTGAAGTCAAACAGTAAACTGGGCTGCATCAAAAGAGGGGGGCAGCAGGGTAATTATCCTCCTTTACTCTACCCTTGTGAGGTGCTATCTGGACTACTATGTCCAGGCCTGGGGTCCTGAGAACAAGAAGGATGCAGAGCTGTTGTAGAGAATCCAGAGGAGAGCCACTAAGATGATTAGAGGGCTGGAGCACTTCTATGAAGTCTGAGGTAGTTTGGCCTGTTCAGCTTGGAGAAGAGAAGGCTCTGGGGAAAACACATTGTATCCTTCCTTCCAGTATTTGAAGTGAGCATATAAACAGGAGTTTTTACACAGACTCATAGGGAATGACTTTAAACTAAAAGAGGGGAAATTTAGATGAGATGTTAAGAAGAAATGTTTTATTCCAAGGGAAGTGAGGTGCTAGAACAATTTTCCTAGAGAGGTTGTGGATGTACCATGTCCTGAGGCATTCAAGGCCAGATTAGTTCCAGGCAGTGTAATCAAGTGATTAGCAACCCTGCTCATGGAAGGGAGGTAAGAGCTAGACTATCTTTAGGTCTTCTCCAACCTGAGCCATTTTATGATGATTCTATGACTCCATTATATTTAATCTCTGCTATTGTTCTCATTCCATATCATCTCAATTTTTCTTGTCATTCCATAGGTGTTAATTGTCAAACTTCTGGATAGGAGATTAATATACATAGTACACTGCCTTTAGCATTTCTCCATGCTCATCTTATGCCCAAAGATTAAATGTTGTGAAACAAAGATGTTATTCATAGCTGACACTTTGCAGATCACGAACAATTATTATGCAGATGTTCTTTCACATCTATGACACTACCAGTTTTTTATTCCACTTTTTAAGGTCTTGTGAGATTATTACTAAAAAATTAACATTAGATGAAATTTGTCACAAGACTGAAGAGTTGCTCATATACTGCACCTACAACAGAGAAAGTTCCTTTTCAAAGAAATTCTCAATCAGTATGGAAAAGTTGTAAAAGTCGCAAACGATGTTAGTTAATTACTAATACTCTTTCTATATTCTAATATTAATTTAAACTTTTCAATTAATGAAAAAAAAGTCTTCTCTTTTTTATTTAACTGATTCTCAAAAAAAAAAGACACTGTACTCTGTCAGCAATTTTTCCAATTTTCATAAATAGGAAAAATTCTCTTGCTAAAAACACAATATTCCATTGGCCGGGTCAGAGCAGCACCTTAGAAAAACAACATAAAAGGAGCATAGTGTAAAGAATTGTGACATTGCACTAGGGGGAAATAAGCTAGTATGACAGGATAGACTTTTATTTATATGTGCATGTATATAAATTTACCAACACATTTCACTGAGGGAGAGAGAAAAATGTATTTGTGAAAGCCAGAGAAATGACAAAACTGCATTTTCGTTTCTCTTCTTTTTTTTTTTCTGTAATGCTGTTTTTCAAGAATGTTTCAGCTTCTCAGAGTGCTAATACAGGGCCTATTACAAGAACAAAAATTGACATTATGAAAATATTTCAATGGGACTTTTTTTTTTGCTAGCAAAGAAACAAACAGGAGACAATTTTGAATGGCTGAGTAAACTGGATCTGTTCAGCCTTGAGAAAAGAAGACTCAAATGGGATCTGATTAATGTTTATAAGTATCTTAAATGTGGGAGTCAAGGAGACATGACGAACCTCTTCTCAGCGGTCTGTGAGGACAGACAAGGGGAAATGGACGTAAACTGGAGCACAGAAAGTTCTGAACCAATATGCAAAAAAAAAGTGTTCATGGTGAGGGTGATGGAGAACAGGCTGCCCAGGGAGATTGTGGATTCTCCTCCTCTGGAAATATTGAAGACCTGTCTGGACACCTACCCATGCAGCCTGCTGTAGGGGGCCTCCTTTGCAGGAGGGCTGGACTTGATGACCCCTGGAAGTCTCTTCCAGCCCCTACAATTCTGCAAGTCTGTGATTCTATGATTTTATTTTCAACTCTAACATTCTAAATTTGAAAAGTTTCATAATTTCTTCTACTTCTATGGTCCCCCATTTTGTTTTACACAGCTCAGATGGTCTTCATCTTACTTCTCTCTGAATCTTTTGAAGCTTTTAGTGGCTATTTTTGTCCCCATCTAGAAGCTTCTATCCAAAATGTGTTTGTATTTGCATAGCGTATGAGTGCCATAACGTGGCATATGCAGGACACCAGGTGATCAGATTCAGTCAGCAGGCATTTATGAAAGGCAGGTCCCACTTGGCTAACCTGATCTCTTTCTATCCAACTTGGCCATCTCCAAGGATGGGGCATCCACAGCTTCTCTGGGCAACCTGTTCCAGTGTCTGAACACATTCTATGCAAAAACTTTCCTCCTAATCTAATCTAAATCTCCCCTTTTTTAGTTTAAAGCCATTCCCCATTATCCTATCACAATCTGGATTTGTAAATGCTCTCCATTTTGTTTATAAACTCCCTTTAAACGCTAAAAGACTACAATGTGGTCTCCCCATTACAGAGTGTTCGATCTGGCTTATTACAGCTGGAAATTAGAAGAAAAGCAGTCTAAAATGGTACAACAAGAATTGTAAAGACCAATCTTCAGCTCAGAATGAAATAATGGTAGTGAAATGTCTTAAAAGAAAACAAAATATAACTTATTCTGCTATTTGAAAACCAGCCATGTGCATTAATACAGGTAATGCCTCTTTTCTTAGACAGTAGAATGCTATGAGTTATATTTTGAACTGGGTCATTATAACTAATTTGAGAACATCCTGTTTCTGCAACTCTTAATGCATGTACTGCCTTATTCATCATATATTATGAACACTTTCGTTAGTGTCAGCCATATAGCAAACACTTTTTCCAATCTGCCTTGACAATGTTGCTTTGGTAATTTATGCACATATACATGAGTTGATATAGATATCTGTTTATTAATTATTTAATTTTGCATTGTTGGAGAGGAAGTTGGTGAGCTCTATATATAGTGCTCCTATTTCTGAAAAGCTTTGATTCTATCATTTTTAAGCTAGTGCCTGAGAAATTTAAAATATACTACATATAGCCACACTGGAATAAAAGAAAAAGATCTTCTGGGGAATGTAAATAATAATATATACAGAAGATAGGAAGGTACTGTTACTAGTGTTTTTCAAGTACTACTTCAAAACTGCTCCTTTTATGAATAGGAATTTCATCTAAGAATCTTACTATGGACAAAGAGTAGGCAGCTTATTGTGCTCTTCTCCTGTAAGAGCACTACGACTGACCTGCACTAGGCTGTACAGCCAACTACATGACCTAAGACATACAGATATGAAAACAGACATTTCTTCGCTGAATGTTATACATTTCACAACAGAAATTGTATTGATACCTCTATAGAAAAAAACAGGAATTAATGTTATACATGGAATAAAGACAGATAAGACTTTTTTACTGTTGGCAAAATCAAATTTACTAAATCAAATTTAGTATGTAAGTAGAATTTAGTAAAGACGATTCATCTCAAATCAGGAGTGCTATATGGGTCTCAAGGAAAATGTGGAGAACATCTGTAAATGTTCTCTCCATTCCCCTCCCCTTCTTATGCTCTCCTCACCCACTTTTTTTTTTTTTTTTTTTTCCTGTTATTTGGATCTCTCACATTATGATGGTTTTTTCTTTTTCCTTCTCTCTGCCATTTGCTACCTCTCTCCGTCTCTATTACTAAATACTAAAAGAATAAGATCCAGGGAACTACAAGCCAGTCAATCTCACCTCTGTGCCTGGCAAGATCATAGAGAGATATTCCAGAAGGCCCTACTAAGGTACATAAAGAAAATAAAGATGAGGGTGATTAGTGTTAACCAACATGGCTTTGACAAGGACAAATCATGCCTGACAAACTTGGTGGCTGTTTATGATGGAGGTACAGCATCAGCAGATAAAGGAAGAACAACTGATGTCACCTACTGAACTTGTGCAAATCATTTGTCACTGTCCCTGATGACATCTTTGTCACCAAATTGGAGAAAAAATGATTTGATGAATAGACTACTTGCTGTATAAGGAACTGACTGGATGGTGATACATGAAAAGTTGTGGACAATGGCTCAGTGTCCACACAGAGGCTGATGATAAGTGGTGTCCCTCAGGGATCAGTGCTGGGGTCAGTGCTGTTTAACATCTTTGTAGGTGACACTGACAGTGAGATCAAGTGTGTCCTTAGCAAGTTTGCAGATGACACCAGGCTGAGTGTTGCACATGACACACTAGACAGAAGGGATGACATTCAGAGAGATCTGGAAAACTTTGAGAGGTGAGTCCATGCCAACCTCATGAAGCTCAGCAAGGTCAAGTGCAAGGTTCTGCACTGGGATAGGAGCAGTAACAAGCACAGATACAGGTTGGGCAGAGAATGGTTTGAGAGTAGCCCTAAAGAGAAAGATTTGGGAGTGTCAACTGATAAAAGACTCAACATGAGCAGTAATGTGAACTTGCAGCCCAGAAGGCTGCTGTATTCTGGGCTGCATCAAGATGTTCAAGTGGATCCGGAGGAGGGCCACAAAGATGATCGGAGAGCTGGAGCATCTATGGAGACAGGCTGAGAGAGCTGGGGCTTTTTAGCCTAGAGAACTGATGGCAATGGGGGGACCTTATTGTGGCCTTCCAGTGCTTGAAGGGGGCCTACAGAAAAGCTGGGGAGGGACTTTTTATACAGGCATGTAGCAATAGGACAAGGGGGAATGGCTTTAAATGGGAAGTGGGTAGATTTAGACTAGATATTAGGAAGAAATGTTTTACTGTGAGGGTGGTGAGACACTGAAACATGTTGCCCAGTGAGGTTCACTCTCCCTTGAAGCATTCAAGGTCCAGCTGGATGGAACTTTGAACAACCTGGTTTAATGGGAGTTATATAGTCCCTGCCTATAGTGGGTGGATTGGTCCCTTTGGTCCCTTTCAATCCAAACTATTCTGATTCTATGATTCTAAAATTCTTTTAACATGACCTCTTTCTTCACTATTCTCCTCTAAAGTTGTATGTATCAAAGGCAGTTTTAACCAGAAGTTTAGCAAAGCTACTACCCACTTCCACGCACACACACCCAGCAACTTTTTCTATATTCTATTCCCTTCCATTTGTGGACAGCTACTGTTGTTCAAGCACTGCCAGCAGTCACCATGCTTACTTCTCCCCTGCTTCTTAAAGTAATTACATCAACCTGTCTGTGCCTATTCAGATTAACTGACAAGAAATATTGTTTCAGTCTTGTTACTGATTCATTTGTGCAATAGGAAGTAATTGTATTCATAAAAATATAACTGCCTTAAGTGACAGTGAGGCCATAGGTGGTAACGTGAAGGAGAGGACCAAAAATGAGAAAAGGTATAGCAGATGCATAGATCATCCCTGTCTGCTATGTTAGCATTCTGACCTAAGTCATATTTTATGAAGAATCCTACTGATTGTAGAACTCTCAGATCAGATCCTCACTTTTCCAAGTGGGAATGGAATTTTGTACACAAGTGGGAATGGAATTTCTGCACAAGGAATGGATACTTCTTTCTGCACAGTCTGTCAAAAGGGAAAAAAAAAATGAGAGAAACTGATCTATAATTCTTAGTTTTATTTTGTTTTATTGAGCTACTACGAGGAAATCAGTATACTCATCAGTAAAATCAGAAAAATAATACTTACCTACCTTTGATGAGTGCATCATGATTTAAGGATCAAAGCATTTTGTACAGCTAAGTATTTTTATTATTACTACTTTGATGTGCAAATCACACACAATTGGCTGCAACTGTCTTTGAAGCTGTTCTGAAAAATCATATCATATTCCACTTCAGCAGTGATTTAATTTGTGGATTAGTGACATGACAGACCATAAGAGGCTATTTGGAACTCTTCCAGTTGCTTCTCTCAATGTGGCAGCTTTGAACATGCACTTAGTGTTCAGTAGGCAGAAAATGTCCTCAAATTATTATTACTGATTGCATCATTTTCTCAGTGAAAGAATTTGTGTAATTATAAATCTTCTTTTTGTTAATATGATTAATTTTATGATCTGATTCAATTATCATAAATTATATTTACAGAAACAAACTTGTTAGTCATGCAACTTAGCTACTCCTGCTTTCAGCCTGGCTCAGTAAGTTTCCCTTGGAACTGAACAGGTGTTTCAGAGGCTATTAGACTATTGCAGTCTAACTTCTACCAGAAAATCCAATCAGCAGTTTTTTGACCATTAAGCTTAACATCTTTCAAAAGGTGAATTAAAAAAGAGATATGATCTCTGTCTTGTGTTGTAGTACTACTCCTTACTCCGTATGAAAACTCTTTGGAGCGCTACACAGATGGCTTAAAATGTCACACTGACATACAAATTTTCTGTTTATTAATAAATAAAATACTATTCATCCTTCTGCATTGTGAATTTGACATCACAACCTCTCTGTGTCTCTCTCCCTCTTGTCTCAAACAAATTTTCTGTCCAAGTTCCACGATGAATTCCCTGTTCAAACAATCTGGACTTCTGCATCCTTTCTTGACTTCAGACAAAATGAGATTGCCTGCTCCTGTACTTTTAAAAAGTGATTCCTAAAAAGTGACCGGCTCTCATGGAACCCTAAACTCTGTAGCGCAAATTTCCATGGAATGGTGATAAGCAGCTTCTGGAGTTACTTGAAATTTGATTTCTTAAAATCAAGAATGACAACTCTGCTGGCCTTTTCTCTCCTTACAGCAAAAATTTTGAATTCAACGATTTAATGTGGCCATGACAGCCACCTAACATCACCTTTCCCAGAAGGCCTTCTCAAAGACAGGTGTAAGGAGGGCACATCTCCTTCCTGACTCACTCAGTACTTGGAACAAGAAAACCTCACGAATTAAGAGAAAATGGTATTAGATTTGTTTAGAATTTAAGATCATATTTTATTACCCATTGCAATAAACAATTACACTGCTGATTTGTAACTTTCAGTGTTAAGCTAATATTGTGCTTGACATAGAAGGAAAAAAGCGATTTTATTGCACTGATACCAATTTAAAAAATAATAATAAAAAATAAAAATGAACATCATTTTCTAGAGGACTGATACCACTCTAAAATTAAAAAGTCAAATTTAAATTAGAAAAGGTTAATTTGTTGACCTCAAATATGTTTAACAGTAATGCATTTTATGCTATTTTGTCATGCTTTCTTAATAATTGGAAGAGGTAACAACAAAGCTTTTAATTTTCTTATTAATCTAGCACCTTAAGGCTGCATTTTTCTAGTTTTTTCAATTCAATCTACCAATCATATACATTAAACAAATAAATATGTCATAAAGAATCTGTCATTTCAGCAAATGCTGACCTGTAAGTATCTAAAATCATATTTTAAAATACAAATTTCTCAAATACTTTGGAAAAAAGGAACTGACTAAACCATGATCTGTGTTTTCTAATTAGAAGAGCTTAAATGCTCCAAACCAGCTAACCAAGTAAAGTAGTAAATATAATATTTAGTAAGTATAGAGTAACTGTACTAAAAAATAAAATAGAATTAAATTAAAAAATAAACAAATCAACAACAACAACAAAAATAATAAAAAAGAAAACCCCACAAGTTTTAGACCTTATGCTTGATTTGGAAATCATGTCTTTCCGTGTTTCACTTTTAAACATTTTTAGTGATCTTCAAACTTAGTTTTAGAATCTGTTACATAGCAATTCTCATGTAATTTTGAAATTTCATCTCCATTTGATCAGCACAGAACCACCACATTACAGTATAGATATGAGTGCATTAGAAATTTCTCAATGCGTCTGCTTTGGGGGAAGGGTAGTTAACATAGTGAAAATTGATATTTTAATTTCTATTTAATTTCTATATTTTCTACCATATCAGCTGGAGTACAAAATCATATAATGCACTGGAATATGTTGCTTTGTGTTTCTACTACAAATCTATATACTTTTATTTATTTATTATATTTATCTATATAAATATAAATAAAACCTGATCGTAAATAAAACTGTATTTATTCTGATTTATTTTAAGTCTTTTGAACAGGAAAATCCTTCTATTGTCTAGTCATATAGTGAAGATGACTTCTGAAATTCCAGGTGAAAAAGATAGAAATTCATTGAACTCTGTATTATCACCTATGATCTTTTCAAAATACCATCTCTGAAAAGCACGTCATAAAAATTAAATGCAAAAATAATTATACAATTTCCTCCCATCTAGGAAGCCTATGAGCATCTATGAGCATGTGAAAGCTTACCTTTTTTTCCTTTGTTTTTCTTTTTTTCTTTTTCTTTTTTTTTTTTTCCTTTTTTTTCTAATGCAGAGCCCCCTCTTAATCAGGCAAGAAACAAGACCAAATCTGATATATGTTAAGCATAAACAGTAACACAATAGCACTATCAAATCTTT
This sequence comes from Perdix hodgsoniae, assembly GCA_035772895.1. NCBI lineage: Eukaryota > Metazoa > Chordata > Aves > Galliformes > Phasianidae > Perdix > Perdix hodgsoniae. Next base: position 13,279,187 of record JAPSGF010000003.1, read on the forward strand.
GTCAGGCAATTAAAATTTATGCCAAGCTAATTCAATTTTGCTGCTGTTTTATTAAGTCCTATGAAAAATCTAAATCTGTCTCTTCAGTAAATCATAAGTTTCACAGGGCATTTTCTTACTCAGCCTTCTTGTTCTTCTATTTTGATATATTAAATATCCAGCAAAGAATTTCCATGGTCATAAATCCAGAGTGATAAAATTAATCTTATTGCTGAAGAGAAATAAATATTTTATTGCAGTTTTATGAGCTTTTGTTCCCTTCTCACTTGCAAGTAGGTGTTGTTTGGTGGTAGAAAGTCATTTTGCTGCTGAAAAATGTATTAGAAACAGTACAACACTAATAGAATTCATATCTACAAAGCTATTCACTTCTCAGAATGAAGATTCAGGAATATCCTGAGGAAAACTTAAAAAAGAATATTGTTAACAGTGACACTGCCCAGATAACTCTTCTTACATTTTAGACAGTGGGAGTTGTATTACTGTTATTAGTAGATTTACAATAGGAATTTTCTGAAATTGTGCCTGAATGATATTTTTGCAATTCTGTCTGCTAAGTGTAAGAACATTCTGCCTCAGAAATCAAAAATTGTAATCTAATTAGTCTAATTCTTTCCACAAGTGATTTTTTCTTAGTAGTGTATGGTAATTATGAGATAAAATATATTCATGCCTTGATTACACCTTGGTCTGAGGTGCTACAGAATCCCTTCTTGCCAGCTGTATCCATTGCCAATATCATTTTCATCTATATCCTGGCTTTCCCAATCCTGTCTCTGCATGTCCAGACTGCATCACTCTATTCTTTCCAGGCCATGCATCCCAGCTTCCATTGTCTGCACATTTCCTTCTTATGCCTCAGTTAACCAGCAGGTCCTTGCTCAGCCATACTTATTTTCTGCCTCATCTTCTTGATTTCTTATACATGGAATTAAAGAGCTTTCACAGTCTGTGAAAGTTGTCATTAAAAAGTTGCTAGTTCTGCTAAGTTATTTTGTCTGTAAGGACAGCTCCCCAGAGAATCTTTTCCTCTACTTTGAGAAGCTGAAATTCTTTTGAAGTCTAGGGTCCTGGCTTTGTTCTATGCAAGGTCCATATTCCTTGAGATCTCAAACTCAACAAGGACACAGTTGCTGCATCTCATACCACCTCCAATATTAACCTCCTTAATAAGCTCATCTTCACTGGTGAGCCTCAGTGAGCTCTGGTTGGTCTGTCTAATATCTAGACCAGGAAGTAATCCTCAATGCACTCAAGGAGTCTTTTAGATTCATTACACCCCACTGTTTTGTTTCCCAACAGATATTTCAGTGATTGAAATCCCCCACTGGGGCAAAAGTTGATGAGCATGTTGCTACTTGTAATGGAATTTATCTGCTGAACATGGTTATACAGAAGTGAGTTACACACAAAGAAATTGTGACAAGTAAGCATTCCTTCTGAACACATTGGATTGCTTAAACAGTTATGTCCTAAATTTTTCTGGGCCCCATATAGGCCATATCCAAGTTTACTGAAGTCAACAGAAAAAAATCTGATATCTCCCATTAGGAAACTTTAAGGAGCTAAAATCAATTTGTGGCATCTGAACCGTACATTCTGTGGTAGATGTATTCACTGTAGTATAAAATTGCAGTATCCAGTCTCTTCTATTCTTACAAATATGTGCAACTTAATGTTGCTATTGAATGTTTGTTTCTGGACTGTTTACATAGTAGAAGGTTTCAGATGTAGCCCAGATTTAAGAATATTTTCCAGAGATTTTTATGTACAACATCATGTTACTTACATGTCTAAAGTTTCTTCAATACTAAGTAAACCTACTAAAGAAGTCTACTATGACCTACAGATCTTTTTAGGGAGATGTACACTTTATTGCAGTATCTTCACTACATTATGGATAATCTAACTACACACCTCTACCTGGCTTTTTGCTTATTATAAAAGATTTTTAAGGTAGGTTAATTTTACAAGGCCTACATTAGGAGCTGTTGGATGTGCACCATGTTTGCTAAACCACAGTTATTATTCTTGCAATTGTGAATACCCACTGCATCTTCTTTAGTACAAGAATACATGACAAGACACCACAGATACCCACTTTGTTGTCAGTCATTTATTGCTTTTTTATGGATATCAGAATTAGATACTGGACAGAATTATTTTAAAGCATAAGCAAACAAAGATTAGTTTGACCACAGCTATCTCCTTCAGTATAATTGGGAATGCTGCGAAAAATTCTTGTTGGCATTAACGTACCAAATATATTTATTCCAGCTTTCCTTTCTGGAACTGCGAAAAGGATAAACACTTCATAAAAACTCTTGCCACAGAGCCAAGAATATTGAAATTACTTTTTATGGAGGTACTGAAACAACAATAACTAAAAATACACAGGACTTGTTTCTCCTGAAGGTTCAATTATTTTGAGTGCTGGTAGCAAACTTGATAAATCTTGCCTTTCTATTCTAGGCAACAGTTTGATCACATAGTGATGAGAAAGAGTTAGAGAATGGAAGAATAATATTTGGATTGCAACATAAAAATAAAAATGCAGAGGCTGTCTTTGACTTTTACAAGGTGAAGAATGATTTCCCGTTTTGATTGTGTGATGGCAAAAATCTCCTCTAAGAGCAGGCAAGTCTGAACTGTATATACTTTTAAATTATGTTCCAAAAACTTGTATTCAGCTTTCCAACTAGAAATTCATTATGCATCCAAGATGTAAGTCAAGCTATAGTGGCAACATATGTTTTTCGGCAGCACAAATGAGCGATGAAGTGCTATGGTGACCACACATCATATGTGAAATATGAACTAAGAAAGAGAACTCTACAGCCCATAGGAGAACACAGACAGCCTTTCTATCCTAAATAAATTTGTGATGTTTTCCACCAGGGCTTTTACAAATAAACTCGCCAACTGTGTCCATCGCAGCCTAATTTGATACCTCTATAAGGTTTTTCAATTGCCCATTTACACCTGTATTTTTCACTTTTCGCTTCTAAAGTTGTCTTTTTTTAATCAGTTTGAAATCCTCCAACATTATTTTCTTCAAATTTCTCCTTCCTTTTCATGTAGAATAAAAGAAGGCTATCAATCAAACAAAATGAAAATTGACCACTTAGTTTTATTTCATCCTCATAAATTCCTTTCCATACGATCAATCTTCACTGTAGATGCAGTTGCTAAGCCTAATCTTACAAGAAATTCCACTGGGAAAAAGAGAGAGCACAAAATTTGGCTTTAAAAATCAGCCTGATCATCAGCTTTTACTTTAAATTAAATCACTTACAATATTTAAAACTGTTTCTAGATTCCACAGTTACAACATATTTGAAATATCTGAATATTTTGTAATTCAGTAATGTCATGATTTCACTGTCTTACACTAGCAGTTTTTGATACTTAATAGATTTTTTTTCTACGTTCACAAAAAAATCATAAATCATTTTAAAATCAACAATCTTAACTGAGAAATTAGCTACTCCAGTAGAATCCACTCCAATGTATTCAGTTTGGAGAAAGAGGCACCTTAGATATCAGAGTCATAGTAGTGCAGAGGACAGAGAAAACACACAGGGATGTTAACTCATCTAAAAAAAGGCACATCACTATGGAGCTGCTTAGCATGAACTTTATAGTAGGAGTTGAGCATGGCCGTGGAAATGGTAATATTTATCAACTTTCAGACATGGTCTATCAGGATGATTAGAATTTTGAAAATTGAAATTGCACCTATCAAAGGAATGCTCTTTCAAAAGTAGTCTTCCTACATATGCTTTCTCTGCCCTTGCTCTGCTGCATACGTACAAGAAACATACTAATGTTTTAGTTAGTTGAAACCATTGCTAAAGATGATGAAAAACTACAGCACCAGATTAAATGTAAATAATACTGTCTTTGAAGGCAAGCATAATCGATAGGTAAAACTCCACATTTATATCTACTTGCACAGTTATTTTGCTTCCTATTTAATCAAAATCGTTCTTCTGAAGCATGACATGCATACATGAAATTTTATTCTGAATACATCATATATTAGGCAGAAATCTATAAATGTTTGTAGCTCTGAAAAATTTGTTTACACACTAAACTGTCGATACCTGGTATCCAGACTATTACATTTCAGCTTCATTTTCCTATTTTACATATTGAAATGAGAGAAAATACATATTCAGAAATATACTAGGGCATATGTACAACTTATATATTTTTCTGGCATCTCTATGGTATATTGACAAACATATTTTCCAGTAACTTGCAGAATCTATCTCCTTGCAATTACTCGTGTTTAAACTTCTAAAAAATTTCAGACATGTTTTTTAAAAAATCATCTTTCATAAGTTTTTGGCTAAGTAAAGAACTTTTTGTTTCTCACTATACATTACTTATAATCATGACACTTGGATTAGTGTCAGTAATGTCATTTCAATCTGGTTAGAAGAATTCATGTTTCGAATTCGATTTGCAAACAAAACTGACCGTTGCAATTGTGACAGTAAAAGTGGGAAAAATTGCAATTTACTTTCATAAAATGTCATAATTCTCCATAGCATTTCTGGGCCAGCAACACCTGAAATACATAATAGTGGTGATGTTACGAATAACCAATATTTCCCATTTTTCCTGATTCTCAAATTTTAATATAGATAAAGAAATTTACTTATGAAGTCCATACTGATATTTAACTGCACTTTTCCCATAAGCATAAGTGAAATTGCGCAGCTGATGACATCAAATGCATATTTGTAAAATTTGTGTGAGATTAAACCTAGGGGGCAGATTGTTATCCAGGATATAAGTGTAGGAACTGGCATACAATATTTGTGAATAGGTAATGATTGCCTAAAATTAAAGGTGACTTCTCACTCATTGTCTGAGGTTAATGACTTCTTCAAACTCCACAGAAAGCAAAGATTACTCACAAATTCATTGCTGCTTTATACATATAAAAAAATAAAAGCACTGTACAGTTGACTAACTACTATGCATCATCAGTTGTGCAAAGCTTATATTTTTAGTGTGTTTGCAGGGTCTTCTGAACAATGGTCCTTACGCACACAGTATCTACATGCTGCTGAGAATTTGCTATTTCTGTCTTCAGAGCTCATCAGTTTTCCAACAATCTTTATTTCTATCTGATAAGAGGTCCTATTTTAGTCATCAAATAACAAAAGCTGGGACTGAGTGGGGCGCTGGGCAGCTTGCTCTGCCATGAGATATGGAGGTTGGAGGCCCTGCATGTAGCAAGGGGGTAAGAGCTTGATGATCCTGTGGTCCCTTCCAACTCAAGCCATTCAATTTTTCAGTTATTTCTAAGTTCCCTGAAAGTATAATTGAGGGTATATATATATATGTATACATATATGTATGTATATATGTATAAACATATATATTGTGTATATACATACATATGTGTTTGAAATATATATATATATATATCAAAGAAACAAACAAAACCATTGATACTACAAATGAGAAACATGAAGAACATGTAAGTAAGCTAAAGGACCAAGCTTGACGCAAGTGGAAAAGAGAAGAGAGTCCACGTGGAGAGCTGGATAGGAAGAACAAAGCAAGTGGCATGAAGAGCACATACAATGTCACTGGAGTGCTGATGCAGTTTTGTAATGGGAGTTACAATGGAATGACAAGTGATGAATGCCATACAGAGTAGAGCAGGACATTGCTCAGGACAAGTATCAAGCCAGGGATAATAAACCAAAGCCAGGTCTATATGTGAGAAAGCACAAAGAAGTTATATAAGTTTCCCAGTGTTTACTCTCCAATGCTATGGCAAAATAATCCATGAAATTCACTAGTAACACAAAGTTTATCTAACGTATCTACAGAGTTGATGACAGACTACTCTAACCAACATTAATGAATGCAAGGGCAGATATTTGTGCAGTAAATCTAACATTTTTGAAGACAGGTACATCTGTTAATATGAAGTCACATGCAAAGACTTTGTTTCAGGTATGATTTAAAACTACACACTCATATACCTAAACATGTCAGAGCAAGAGAATATCGATACTGCAAATTAAAGACAAATCAACTAAACTTAGATTCATAGTATCACCAAGATTCTGCAAAGCCTTTGACATGGTCCCTTACCACATCCTTCTCTCTAAATTGGGGAGGCATGGATTTGAACAGATGGACTGTTCAGTAGATTAGAAAATTGTTGACTGGTCACAGACAAAGGGTTGTGATCAATGGTTCTGTGTCAGGGTGGAGGCTGGTCACAAGAGGTGTCCCAACCAAGGGTTGGTCCTGGGACCAGTGCTCTTCAATATCTTCATCAACAAAACAGACATGGCATCAAGTGCACCCTCAGCAAATTTGTAGATGACACCCAGCTAAGTAGTGCAGTCAACACATTGAGAGAAAGGGAAGCCATCCAGAGGGACCAGAGCAGGCTGGAGAAGTGGGTCCATGCGAACCTAATGAGGCTCAATAGGACCAAGTGCAGGGTGCTGCACTTGGGTTGGGACAATCCCAGTTAGTTATACAGACTGAGGGAAGAACTCCTTGAGAGCAGCCCTATGGAGAAGGACTTGGGGGTCCTGGTGGATGAGAAGCTGGACATGAGCCAGCAGCGTGAGCTTGCAGCTCAGAAGGCCAACTATGTTCTGGGCTTCATTAAAAAAGGTGTTGCCAGCAGGGAGAGGGAGGTGGTTGTCCCAATCTACTTAGCTCTTGTGAGACCCCGTCTGGAGTATTGCGTCCAGGCCTGTGGCCCCCAGTACAAGAAAGACATGGAGCTCTTGGAACAGGTCCAGAGGAGGGCCACTAAGATGATTAGAGGGCTGGAGCACCTCTCCTATGAGAAAAAGTTGAGAGAATTGTGCTTGTTTAGCTTGCAGAAGAGAAGGTTCTGAGGAGACCTCACTGTAGCCTTCTAATACTTGAAAAGAGCATATAAACAGGAGGAGGAACAGCTGTTTGCAAGGGTGGATAGTGATAGGACAAGGGGGAATGGTTTTAAACTGAGACAGGAAGGTTTAGATTAGATATTAGGAGGAAGTTTTTCACTCAGAAGGTGGTAACACACTGGAGTATGTTGCCCAAGGAGGTTGTGGTTGCCCCATCCCTGGAGGCATTCAAGGCCAGACTGAATGTAGCTCTGGGTAGCCTGGTCTAGTGGCTGGCGATCCTGCACATAGCAGGGGTGTAGAAACTAGATGATTATTGTGGTCCCTTTCAACCCAGGCCATTCTGTGATTCTGTGGTGATCCAGTCCAACCATACACCCACCAAGAATATTTCCCACTAAACCACATCCCTCAGTACAACATCTAAATGGTTCTTGATCATCTCTAGGGACATAGACTTAACCATCTCCCTGGGCAGCCCATTCCTGTCCTCGATCACTCCCTCAGAGAAGTATTTCCTAATTTCCAACCTGAATCTCAGCTGGCTTCTCTGAACATGTTCTAGGGCTCCAATGTCTTTCTTGTAGTGAGAGGCCCAAAAGTGCACACAGTACTTCAGATGCAACCTCACCAGGGCTGAGTACAGAGGGATGATAATTTCCCTGCTCCTCTTGGCATCACTATTTCTGATAAGCCAGGATGCCATCGGCCTTCCTGGCAACCTGGGCACACTAGGCTCATCCCTGGCGGGTCTGGTTTTATCCCCTTCCCCCTTCACACCTAGTTTAAAGCCCTCACAACAAGCTCTGACAGCTCCTTTGACACAGGTGAGACCCATCAACAGACATCAGGTCAGGTGTCAAGTAAACTAGTCAAAAAAACAAAACTCTTGGTTTCACCAGTCTCTCAACCATGTATCTATGAGATGAGTTTTCCTGCATTTCTCAGTGTCTCCCTGCATCTGAAGCAATAGAGAAAAATATGGTGTGTGTGTCTGCTCCATCCACAGCCCCAGTTGCTTGAAGTAATAGAATCATAGAATCACAGAATTGCTTGGGTTGGAAGAAACTCCAAGGATCATCAAGTTCCAGCACATCTGCCACAGGCAGAGCCACCAACTCCAGATTTGGTACTTGACCTGGATGCCCAGGGCCCCATCCTACTTGGTCTTGAACACCTCTAAGAATGGGGCATCCAACAACCCACAACCTCTCTGGGCAGCCAATTCCAGCACTCCCTCTATGAAGAACTTCCTCCTGACGTATAATCTAAACCTTCCTCCCTTGAATGTAAGATCATTCCTGCTTGTCCTATCACTATCTGCCCTTGTAAAAAGTTGATTCCCCTCCTTTTTATAATCCCCTTTCAAATACTAGAGGTCTGAAATGAGGTCACAACACGGCCTCTTTTTCTCTAGGCTGAACAAACACAGCTCCCTCAGCCTGTCTTCATGGGGAAGTGCTCCAGCCCTCTGATCATCTTTGTGGCCCTCCTCTGACCCTCTCCAACAGCTCTACATCTTTCCTGTATTGGGGGCTCCAGATCTGGACAGAGTACTCCAGATGGGGTCTCACGAGGGCAGAGTAGAGAGCGACAATCACCCCCTTCTCCCTGCTGGCCACCCCTCTTCTGATGGAGTCCAGGATACCATTGACCTTATGAGATGCAAGAACACAGTGCTAGCTCATGTTAAGTTTTTCATCCACCAGGACCCCCAGGTCCGTCTCTGCAAGGTCACTCTCAAGGAGTTCTTCTCCAGTCTGTATACTCCAACACAAGTGCAAAACACTGCACTTTGCTTTGTTGAACTTCATTAGGATCATTGGAGTTTGTTGAGGTTCCTCTGGATGGCTTCACTTCCTTCTTACATGTAAACCACACCACTCAGCTTGGTGTCATTGACAAACTTGCTGAGGATGCACTCAAACCCATCATCTATGTCATCAATGAAGATGTTGAAAAGCACTAGTTCCAAAACAGACCTCTGAGGGACACTGCTCATCACCATCCTGGATGTAGAGCCATTCAATGCAACCCTCTGTCTACATCCTTCCAACCAATTCCTTATCCACTGAAGAGTCCACACCTCAAATCTATATCTCCCCAACTTAGAGATAAGGACGTGTTGGGGGACCATGTCAAATGCTTTAATATGTCTTACAGGAGAATTTGTTCCAAGATGTTCCCAGGCACAGAGATGAGACTCACCAGCCTGCAGTTCTCCGGCTCCTCCTTCCTCCTTTTCTTGCAAATGGGAGTGATGTTTCCTTTTTTCCAGTCCTGGGAACTTCAGCTAACAGACATGAGTTTTCAAATACAATGGAGAGCAGCTCAGTAACTACATCACCCAACTCCTTCAGGACCCTGGGACACAAGTAATCTGACCCATAGACTTGTACATATTCAGTCTTATGAGGCAGACTTGGATTTGCTTACTGTTAGGGGAGGAGGAAGGGGGATGGGGATTTACTCTCCCAGTTCCCACTCAGAGGCTCAGGGATGCAAACCTCACGGACATGAGAAATACAAGAATCCTGTCTGCCAGTGATGACTAAGGCAAAAAACTCATTGAGTACCTCAGCCCTCTCCAAATAGGTCATAGCCAGTTCTTTTTTCTCATTTACCATTATCATTGGCCTGCCTCTTCTGGCCAATGTATCTATAGAATATTTTTTTGCTGTTTTTAACATTCCTCATCAAGTTTATTTCCATCTGCACTTTGGCTTTCCAGACAGCCTTTTTTGTTAACTCTCAGGCTTCCCTCAGTGAATTCATCTCACTAGCCTGAACTAACAATAAAGGATATTAATCAGAGGGGGGGATCAGTCCGGGAAGTTCCCTGGAAATATCCCTGACACAGATGCCAAGGAGGCAGCACACTTCCCCTTGTGCAGGGTTGGGCCAACACACAGGGACATCCGTTCTTCTCAGCAGGGTGTCATCTATGACATCCACCCTTCTGTCCAAGGAGGCAGTCTTGAGGTGCAGAGTTGACCACCTCACCTTAAACAGCCTCACAGATGGATCTCCCATCACATCCTCAGTCACAATAACCTTGCCTTCAAGTTCCAGAGCCTCAAACCATTATCTGCCTCCTACTGGCAGATTTCAACATGGGGGTTGACGTTATAATCCTACTGCCGTGTGGAAGACAATGGCCCCCACAGCTGCTCCCTGACAGGGCTGCGCCTCAACCAGTTGAGCTAATTCGCTGCTTTGGTGAGGAATGCATCCACTCTAGAGCTGTGTACCGCCCCAGAAGGTGACAAATTTTCTATGACTCCATCATTTTCAGTATATCTGATATAAGACAGTAAAACCTGGTTATTAGAAGCCACAATTACTTTTCTACAATGGAGTTCATTGGAATGTAAGTGTAAGATTTTTACTACTTGGTTAAAAAAAAAAAAAAAGTTGTCAAGTTGCATCTATAAATATTATTGCCTTGCTAATTTGCAATTTGCTTATTTAGTTTTAGGTTTTTCATCAAATGGAAGAAGGAAGAATTGTATTGTCAACTTTCAGAGGTGTTGTAGTTACAAAAACTTTGATCACATCACGGCTCCTAACTTCTGATTCTCACTAACAATTTCTGTTGCCACTGTTTTCGTTAAGAAAGATCTGTCCATCTCTGCAGCCAAGAATGTTTCAGCAGTGCTTTTCAGTGAACTACTGATATACAGCTGTATTTTAGCACATCGCTGAGCTGAAGACTGCTTTGGCTGGTACTTTGTTGACCTTCAGACAACACTGAGTTTTCAAAATAATGTTATCTCTGTGCCAAAAGCTCAATCATTTTGTTTCTGACCCCACTGTTAGCTAACACAGTGCTCATTACTCTGTAATGACCTTCTGTGTTCTGTGGTAGAGTTGCCATTTGATAGGCAGTTTTAAAAAATATTTATCTTAATGAAATCAGCTTCAAACCTTAGGCCAGATTCATGTGCTCAGGATGCCTCTACATTAGTATTTTTGCTTGGAACAGAATTGATCTTCTGTTCTCAGTCTGCAGGCTGGACTCCTTTTTGGTGAAACTAAAACGAAAAATGGAGATCCAAGAATACAGTGTAATACAGTTGTTAATGTACATTGATGTCAAAAGCTATAGTAGAACTATTCGGAATTAAAACTTCCAAACAATAATATGTTGGGCCCTATACAAATCTACTTTCTGGAAACTAACATAATTGCTAATACTGGGATCTTGTTGTATGATATTAATTGGCAATAAATTAAATGAACCTTCTGAGGTAGAGTGTTTTGCTCATGATTGTAATTAGTGAATGATCTTCTTATCATCATCCCAATCCATGAGCTTTTTTATCTTCTCTCATTGCTGAGGACTCAGATGAAGAGAAGAGATTGGTGGACATCTGGCACCCAGACAAGTTAACCCACCTTACGTGGTCATCTTGAAAAGAGGAAAGAACATGACTGTTCCACAAAGGCGTCCAATTAAACAACTGAAAAATGTTCATATTCATGTTCATATATTTCTACCTTATTCTAATGATGCTGACTTTGAACACAGTTCTGTAGAACTTTGGTTTGTAATATTGAACTTCACAGGCATTTGAAAAATCTCTAAGGTGATGATGGAGAGAGATAAAGCCTATGTCTATGCAAATAATTTGAAATGTACCCAGAATGTACCTACATAATAAAGCAAACTAGCACCAAATAACTCATATCTATGCTAATAAATTCATCTTTTAAAGCTGTATGGCTGTCTGCAATCCATGGATGCTTAAACATCTAAATCATGTCCAAGAATAACAGTGAAATGAATGTTAAGGACCAATTTACCATTACATTAAATTCAGATTCTGTGAATGTTCCAAGCCACTAGTTTATTTATTAGTAAAATCCATATATTCTTCATCACAGAGTTTATAGCTGACATTCTGACTACAATCCAATTGGATCCCATATAAACTATATATTAGCTGCTTGCTTTGTCTTGTATGATAAAATACTCTTCCACAGAACAGACAGTTACAAGAGTGTATCCAGTAATTACAGTAGTAATGATCTCTCTTGTACAATTAATTGTTCCATGACTAAAAAAGCACCTATGAAAAAATTGCTAATTCAGTATCCAATCCAAGATCTACAAGGTGTGTCTATGGTGTGGTTAAGAAGAAAGAGAATACAGGGGAAAGGAGGGAAAAATATAATATGAATAGTGCCTCATTTTCCAGCCAGAATGACATCATAGTTAAGCAAGAAAACGCTGTATTTATACAATTAAAGAATGCATATTATACTTGCAGGAAGCAAAGACAAAGCAATGCCATTTCCTACATGGAGGTAGTTTTTAGTATAGTAACAATAATCTGTGCAGTTCTGTAAATACTCTGTAACAATTACAGACATTTAGAGAATGCCTCAATAACTTTGTGTATTGAAAAAAATATATGTATCAGAAAAAAATTCTTCAGTATCTTGGTAGTATCCTAAACACTTGCCAAACAAGTATTTTTCTATGGAGTCTATGTCTGTACTTTTAGCAACATATGTTTGAAGTTTTTTTAAAGCTGTATTCAAAATCAGAGTGGTCTGATTTCTTGATGAGGTATTGGAAAAGCCTGCCTGGAGGTGGTGGAATCACTGTCCCTGGAGATTTTCAAGAAAAGGGCAGATACAGCATTTAGTGACATGGTTTAGCAGCATGGTGATAATGTGTTGACATAGGGACTGTATGATCTTAGCACTCTTTCCAACCTTTATGATTCTATGATTATGAATACTGAATATACATCAGCAGTCATTGGTTCCAAAATTATTTTCAGTCAAAACCTACATTGTTTGCATGTCAGTGTCATAACTACTCCAGCAGAATCATTCAGTCTAACAGAATTGATGATTAATGATTTGATAGGAAGAATTCCAATTTATCTGTGGATTTATGCCCTGCTTCTTATGGTACAAATAGCCTAGCCTAATAGACTCACTTGGAATAAAGGGAGGTAACCTGAGATCTATGACAGTTTTAAAAGCCTATCGTGGAATACTTTGGGTTGGAAGGGAACTTTAAGTTCCAAGCCCCCAGCTATAGCCACGGACAATTCCACTAAACCAGGTTGCTGAGAGTCCCATCCAACCTGGCCTTGAATGCTTCCAGAGAAGGGCATTCACAACCTCTCTGGGCCACCTGTTCCACTGTCTCAGCACCCTCACGGTAAAGCATTTCTTCCTGATATCTAGTCTCAATCTACCATTTTCCAGTTTAAAACTATTTTCCCTTGGTCTGTAGATACATGCCCTTACAAAAAGTCCCTCACCAACTTTCTTTTAGGCTCTACTACACGGTCTCCCCAGAGCCTTCTCTTCTCTAGGCTGAAGAGCCCAGTCTAACATTCTGTTCAACTGTGAAGTCATTTGAGCTTTGTTACTCTCATCTACTATCTTTTATAGACTTATTCTGCATACGACAGTTTACAGTGCATTAATCCTGGTCACATAAAATCTGGCTACATACACCTTTACATATGTTTCTTATTCACAAAGTCTCATCCTCCCTTGCCCTTCATACTTTCCTTCATTTGTACATGAAACTTGGTTTCATTAAAATACTTAATAGAGCAAGTTATCCTGATGATCACTAAACAAGGCATTTTGTGACACATAAATACTGTTTGTGATCTTGTGTTTTTCCAGCATCTGTTTAGGATTCCAGAAACGTAGTTGCTCCAAGACAAATTCTTTTCATGCACATATTAACTAGAAAGTATGTAGAGATAGGGACAAAAGACTAACAATTTCTTAACTGAACAGTAAAATGTTAACGAAAATTTTACATATGAAATTTCTATGATGGCAATAGACTCAAGTCGTAAGTCTTCTGAACATAGTACCAAAACATGACATAGAGCTACATATCAATATTTCAGATATTCTCCTAAACACATTTCATTTCCCTCCTTTTTGCTAATTTGTACACTTACAGAATGATTGACAACTGTTTTTATTTTCTGTAATGAACAGAAATTTCAAATTAACTTGAACAAGAACAGAAAGAGAAGAAAATAAAGATACCCTGTGTTTAAAGAAAAGCCTTTGTCATTGACGTTTACTTTCCTCTTCACAGTAACGGTAATGTAGCTGCTCATCCCAATTCACCTATAAGCACCTATTGTAGTGGGTAGGAAGTCACTGAAAAGTACTTATCTACTATGTTCACTAGAGAGCAAAACAAACATGTTGACCTTCAATTCTTCCCCTTTTTAACTCTCTTCTTATCAGAGGATGTCAACATATAGCACAAGGACAAATGCCTGCATTTTTGTGAGGTATATATAATACAACACTGTCATGAAACAAATAGCCTCTGGGAGAAAAAAATTGGAAGCCTTTCAAAAGGCCTAATGTGTAAAAGAGGCAGACTCAGTGAACCCATCACTGTATGTCAAATGTCTAAATAAGAGGAAAAAAAGCTCCTTGAAGAAAAAGATTTCCCCCTCCCCTGAGATGCAGTATTTTACTAAAGCACTCATATGCATCAATGACAAAATTTTAAAACAATTTATTCTAATAACGTTTCTATTTTTTCTCTTTATTATAGCAACTGTTTTCTTAACTGATCATGATGTTTATCTGTAGTATGATATAGAGACTGAAAGAAGAAGCAAGTTTCCTTACAGAAGTATATAACTGAATGGTTCTCATTTTTTCCCTACAGTATATCTCTAATTGAGATCTGTACATTGCTTAGTGTTTTTTTCTCTACTTTTTTTTCTTTTCTTTTTTTTCACTGTATTCTATTAGAATCGAGGTAAAATATTATCTAAAATGGGTCTGAAATTTAATAATTCCAAGAGTAATAAGAAATATAATGTGTATTGTTCTGGTGGGAAGAGGATGTTTCCCTCTTAAATAGTTTTGGGATGTAACTGCATCATTTCAAAACTACAGGAAATTTGATGATACTGCCACAGACTGTAAATCTTTCTGCTGATTCTTCTAGTTTTTTTCCTTTTATGGATCAAATTTGTGAATATCTGATGGAAGAGTTAAGGAAATCCTTAATGTAAACCCTTAGACGTGGAAGAAATGTATCTGTAATAACAAAACTTCCAAAAGAATTACAGAAAATCTCACATCTGTTTCTGTGTGTTGCCTTACTTACAGAATAACAGTTAATACTTTAGCAGCTTCTACCACCATATGTATGCAATAAGTAAATGAACATAAAATTGAATGAAAACATTTAAAAAAATGCTAACCCCACCTGGACTAACATATCCATTCTTCCACCTGCTGTGTTCTGGAACAGGAACAGATCATTGTTTGGATCACGAGGACTAGTGAAACGAAAGTCCTGGGGAACAATGTGGTCCTGTGATTGAATGATTATTTCTTAGTTAGTTCATGATAGCTTACACACCAATGACTGTATTAATTATTCTGATCCAATGTCTGTGGAAAGTATATAATTGTTTCATTTAAACAGATCAGCAATTATACAGAAAATAAAGTTAAGAAAATTTGATATAAATGAATTGTGGTCCTTCTCTTTTCACTTTTATTAAAAGTGATGTAGTATAAAATAAAAGTATTCTTTACAACTTCTCTCTTTTTCAACTGCAGAAATGACTATCTTTGAGAAATGGAAACCATCTGGGTAGAGTCACAATCCATACTGATTATACTTCAGAGGCAGAACATCAAAATTCAAAAGTGATCCCATAACACCCAATGAATTTTTTGCCATTGCATTTCACTGCTGCACCCTTCCCATGGTTTCTGATAGCTGAATTAAAATACTGAAGAGTATATCTATCTGTTCTTAATGTGTTTTATTTATAATCTCTAGGATTACCACTGCTTTTAAGGAAGTTAATGTTAATTAATGATACTGATTAAACTCATATAATTGTAGTTTCTTTTTCTTTTCTTTTCTTTTCTTTTCTTTTCTTTTCTTTTCTTTTCTTTTCTTTTCTTTCACA
>JAPSGF010000003.1:13295118-13332602 GCA_035772895.1 Perdix hodgsoniae
TTCCTTTCCTTTCCTTTCCTTTCCTTTCCTTTCCTTTCCTTTTTTTAGCAATTTTACTCACTGAATGTATTGTCACTTTTTAGAAGTGCAAGGTCATTCATTCTTTTAATGACTTTTACTGTATATTTTGATATGGAAAGCTCACTCTTTCTTGTCAATTTTGGTTATGATTTCAATTATAATAATAATATTATTATTATAAATAATATTCAATTTTTGGTATGATTTATTTTAATCTACCAAAATTACTTGTGGCATGCAACAGGCAACACAGTGACATGTATGAAAAGTAGATGGAGGAGGATATGTTTCTTTCTTTAATGACGTCTAGATTCCAATTTGTTTCCAATATTTACAGGTTCAATATGAACCTCTCAATAGATTTTTTTTTCCCCTTACACAGTTACTCCTTTCAAATGAAAAAGAAAGTCACTTCCTGGTTCAGTGAGCTTCTGGGAGAAGCATTATCTGACTCCGTTCATGTACTGATTGCATCCCTGTGAGTTGCCCTTGTAGGAGATGCCAGATTAGTTAATGTCTCCCAAAAGATTCAGGGGATGATGGTATTGAGACTTCCTTGAGTTGCTTAAAAATATAATTTCCTCAATCCCTCAATTCCTCAATTGATAATATGGTCAATAACAAACTACTACCATGACAGTATCCTCCTTAGTCTCTTCTCTGATCTTGACTGAAAAAGTCTTGGTTACTTTGCTGCTCATTCCAAATATAAGCCTGCTACTCTCAGAGATGCCTATCTATGTAAAGAAACAGGACTCATCCTATTAGCCCCTGACTATTCTCCTGAAAAGCTTATGTCCATCCATTACAAAGCTCCAAAGACAAAACTTCCCAAGCAATCCCATAATTAGTGCAGTAATACCACAGTTGTTCATCTTCAGGTGATGCCCCAGTGCATTCTGTTTATTTTGTAACAAATTACTTTTCATAATCTGAGTTGTGGAAATGACAAGTGTCTTAGTAAGTGTGAGACATTTATTTATTTATTTATTCCAAAGATTTTGTCTTCCATATTTCATGTTAATGTTTTAAGTTCTCAGACCGTGACTGTGAGTAATATAGTCAAGATACGTTGGAGATTATTCAAATAAACTCAAACAAAAGTGAAATGAATACATATTGGAGCTAAAAAGTTTGATGAATATAGATAACTTTTTTAAAGTACTCCTTACTCCTCATAATTCTCTTTTCAATGCAAGTCACAATGAAATTTATTCTGGTCGTGCAGAAGTTGTGTCTGTGCTGAGAAGGCTCAGGGCTATCTATGAATATCAAGATGGAACTTTCCAGTCAGGTGAAAAAAAAAACAAAACAGAATGATTTCAGGTGTTTTATTATCAAGATGTTGATTATCCCTAAATGATCAGCACTAGAACATGTTATCTTGACATTTATTTCCTGTTCTCAGTTCTCTCCCTCACACATGAAAAGTGATTTCAAATTCATTGAGATTGCACTCATTAGCTAGATATCCATTAATCTTATGGTCTGGAGAATGATTCTTTCCTTCTGAGTTCAAAGGTTGATGTTCTTGACTGACAAAATAGCAACTGACAATAAGCAATTCCGTATTGTCTCACTAATATACTCCCTCTGGAGTTTAAATACATAGAGAAATTTTACTTCTGAATGCAAGGATTTGTCCCACAAAGGCATGTTACATACTGCAGAGCATTTCAAGGCAGAACTCTGTGAGGTTCTCTACATCCTATGTCTTACAGCATCCAGGAAAATGATCTACACGTAGTTAGCAGGAGATTCTAGATACATATGTAAGAGAACACACGTGGCTTGTGCCATCATTGAAGGTAAAAAGATCTGAAAATTACTCAGACAAGAATAGCACTCAGCAAACACCCCATAAAAGAAAGTTCTTATGGTAACAGGAATGGTGTAAGAACTGAAATCGCCATTTGCATTAGTTAATTTACCCCATCTCCTTGTTATATTTATAGAAATATACTCTTAGAAATGTAAAAGTATTTTTTTTCTTCCAAGCTGACCATAATATGCTTTTAATAATTTTTATACCATTTTCTATTGTGGGCAAATTTGTCATCCCTTACCAAATTTTACTCTTTACTACACCCAAAAGTACTTTTTAGCATATTTTATACCATATCCTAATAAAGGCCTCATTCTACAAAAGATTGCAGCTTGAAAACAACCAATGTCACTCTTCAGTCAATTGCAAGGATCACTGCTAAGTCTCCCAAGACTTGATTCTCTTGTCTCACAATTCCTTGGACTAAATATTCATCTGCACAACACTGCTAGCTCTTACTGCCTCGAGGAGTGAGGGAGACTGGAGCAGAGAAATCAAACTAATGTTTCTGATGTGTCAGTACACAGCATACTGCCATTAGGACATCAAGCCAGCATGATTTATTAGCAATTTTAATTAATTTTCTGAGTCATTTCCTCAGGGCTCAGTTCTGTAATCTTATTACTATGAGCTTAACATGCTATAGTAAGACTATGCTTTCTAATCTTTCTTTTGTTGTTAAATGCAATCCCTGCTTTCATTAGGAAACTCTTGAGATGAAGCAGCTTGCTCTTCTGAACAGTGAAATTATTTTGCATATATTCTTTAGAAATTAGTGAAAGTTATATACCAGAGTATATTAGTTCTTAATACAGAACTCATCACCCAATTTTCTCTTTTGTTCTTTTACTGAAAAATCATGCTGCAAGCGTTTGATGTCCCAACTTGAAAGCAGAAAAACTACATCCCTAGAATTTGAGGTATGAAATAATAATTTCACTTATCCCCAGTTTGTTTTTTGTACTAATGACCAAATCTTAGCCTACTTTAATTCAGGGGAAAAAAATAACTAATTAAATAAACTGTGCTCCTGAACTTTTATGTATATTATGAACCACAGCCCTGTATGCATTTACTGTTTGCTTTTTAGCCTCTGATTACTCTGAAGCAGAAAGCATTTATTAGCTGATTTGAAAAAAGATAAGTGCTTTTTATTAGCATTATATTTTTCCCCAGGATTACACGACTTTGTAGTGATATGAATTAAGTTATTTTTATCACATCTGACCAACTATTCACGACAGTTTTAATGGATGTAAACTTAGATTATTCCAAAGGGTCACTGACATATCAAAGTCACTAAAATTTGATATTTGAGATAGCGAGGTAATTTACATGGTTGCTTGTTGTTTTTGTTTGTTTGTTTAAACAACTTCTGCATCATAAATGTATAATATTATTGTTTTGAATTAGACACAAATATTCTAATAATTCTCTGATGATTTTGTATACATTATTATATCAATTCCCATAGCACCAGCAAGTACAAACCTCATGGCAATATCAACACTGAAGAATGGATAAAGACATTCAAGGCTTAGAGCGCTCCTGTTGATTCAAGTCTTATCTGTGTTGAAGTCACTAAGACTTTAACTAAAAAAGATGACTGTACAAATGTACCTGCAGCCTTTAATTTGCCCTTTGCATGACACAGAATTAGAATAGAGTGAAGTATGGTATCTGGGTGCTTTAGCTGTGCAATATTATTGACAGTAATGCTTTCAAATATCAGAGGCTATTATTTTGCTTCCTTGCTAGAAAAAAAGATACATTACTGAGAAATAGGTTTAACAGTTACTGCAAAAATAAAGCAGTAAAATATGCATTTAGCTCTCACAAAAGGGAATTTGTCCTCTGCTAAGGACAACTAAAAACATCAGTTGAAAAAACAAAATAAGTAAGTTGAGGGAATATCGCTGCTTACATTTTGGTCTTATCCAAAAATCTCAATGATATCCTCTATGAGGATAGTTTGCTCAAAGTTAAGGACAAATTTAGGAAATGAGGGAGTTGTACTTCTTTTCTCCCTGCTGTCTGATAAAAGATGTGTCCAGATATATTTATACACTGATATACAAACATAAACCTAAACCAGCACAGTCCTAAGCAGCTGTATGAGGGAAGTCAGTGAGCTAAGCCATTCTACATGACCACTTTTCAACAGTGACTTGAGATACCAAAATCTGCAAACACCTATTTATTTGAGCTGTTTGAGAGCAGCAATGAAACCTCATTGCTAACAAGGCAGTAATTGTTAGCTCTAGGAGTACTCTCTTGTGTTGGAGGTAAATTGGTCTTCTAGATGTGGGGAATCAACCTTTTACTCAAGTAGATAGTGACAGGACAAGGGGAAATGGCTTTAAGCTCAAGGAGGGAAAGTTTAGATTGCATGTCAGGGGAAGTTCTTCAGAGAGAATAGTGAGGTGTTGGAACAGGCTGCCCAGAGAGGCTGTGAATGCTGTTCCTGGACGTATTCAAGACCAGGTCGAATGGGGCTCTGGGCAACCTGGTCTACTGCCAGACCTGCAGTGTGGCAACCCTGCTTGTGGCAGAGGTGTTGGAACTTGATGATCTTTGGTGTCCCTTCCAACCCAAGCCATTCTATGACTGTGTGATATAAGAATGCTCCCCATTCCAATATCGCAATTCTGTCATGTGATGCACAGCCAAACTTCTGCTTCCTTCAGTGAATAGTGAGGTATGCTGAAGTCACAGAGCAATAAATTTTTCAGCATAAGATCCATCTGAATTAAATGTTGATTGGTTACTACATCAAGAAAGAGCAGGCTGATGTTTTTTATCTCTTCTCTCTTAAAAATTGACCTTTGAATGCACCAGATCCCTACATGCAAAAATACTATATATCTGCTCTTTAGAAGGGATAGGCAAGGTAGGAAGGGTGGAGGAGTTGCCCTCTGTGTCAAAGAATAGATAGACTGTGAGGAGCACCCTCTCTGAATACAGCCAGGAATAGGTTGAGAACCTGTGGATTAGAATTATGAAAAGGACTAATAAAGGCCAGCTGGTTATAGGGGTATACTACAGGCCACCTGATCAAGGAGAGAATGTTGATGAGACTTTCTTGCTTCAGATGCAGGAGGCATCATGCTCACAAGCTCTCACTGTGGTGGGGGACATCAACCAGCCAGATATCTGTTGAAAAGGCCTGACAGCCAGCTGCAAAAGGTCCAGGAGGCTTCATCCATTGATGATAACTTTCTGGTTCATGTTTTGGACAGACAGACCAGAGGTGAAGGTTTGCTGGACCTGCTTCTCACCAGTGTGGAGAAGATCACTGAAGGTGTTAATGTAGGAGGCAGCTTGGGCTGCCATGACCATGCCCTGGGTGAGTTCATGGTCTTGAGGGATGCGGGCCTGGCAAAGATTTGGGTCAGGATCCAGAACTTTGGAAGAGCAAACTTTAAGCTGTTCAATGGACAGTTGGCCAATCCCCTGGGATGCTGTACTTAAAGACAGAGATGTTGAGGAGAGATAGCTACTCTTCAAGGATGCCTTTCTGAGAGCACAAGAGCTCTCCATCCCTCTGAATAAGAGAGTGGGCAGAGGAGGCAGGAAACCATCATGGCTCAGCAAGGATCTGCTGGGCATGCTGAGGGCAAAGAAAGGTGCGTGCACGCTCTGGAAACAAGAGTGTGTCACCTGGGAAGAATACAGGTATGCTGTCTGGACTTGCAGACATGGGATCAAGAAAGCCAAGATGCAGGCAGAACTGAACTTGGTGAGGGATGTGAAAAACAACATGAAGACATTCTACAGGTACTTTGGCCAGAAGAGAAAGGCCAAAGCGAGTGTACCTCCTCTGGTAAATGTAAAAGATCTGGCCTCAATGGACAAAGAGAAGGCTGAGGTACTGAATTAGTTCTTTGCCTCAGTCTTCACTGGCTGCCAGGATTCTAATATTTCTCATGTCCCTGAGCCCTGCATCCCTAAACCTCTAGGTGGGGACTGGGGCAGTAAACTCCCCTGCACTGTGAGGGCAGAGCAAGTCCGAGACCACCTCATGAGACTGAATGTGTACAAATCTATGGGGCTGGGTGACATGCATCCCAGAGTTTTGAAGGAGCTGGCTGAGGTGGTTGCTGAGCTGCTCAGGTGCCTGTCAGGTGAGGTTCCAGATTACTGGAGGAAGAGTCAAATCATTCCCATTTATAATAAAGGGAGCAAGGAGGACCTGGAGAACTACAGGCTGGTGAGTCTCACCTTTGTACCAGGGAAGATCATGGAACAGATCCTCCTGGACGATATGGTTGATAACATGAGGAATGAGCATGTGATCTGAGATAGCCAGCACAACTTCACCAGGGGAAGGTCATGCTTAACCAATCTGGTGGCCTTCTGTGATGGAGTGATGGCATTGCTGGACAAAGGGAGGGTGATCGATGTCACTTACCTGGACTTGAGCAAGGACTTTGATATGGTCACTCACCACATCCTTATCTCCAAATTGGAGGAATGTGGAGTTGATGGGTAGACCACTCAACAGATAAGAAATTGGTTGAAAGGCTGCAGACAGAAGGTGGTGATCAATGGCTCTATGTCCAGGTGGGTCAGGTAACGAGCAGCATCCCCCAGGGGTCCATCTTGGGGCTGGTGCTCTTTAACATCTTTATCAATGACATTGACAACGGAATTGAGTGCACCTCAGCATGTTTGCTGATGACATCAAGCTGAGTGGTGCAATTGTCATGGTGGAAGGAAGAGATGCCATTCAGAGGGACGTCAACAGACTTGAAAGGTGGGCCTGGGTGAACCTAATGAGGTTCAACACAGCAAAGTGCAAAGTTTTGCACTTAGGCCAGAGGAATCCCAGGCATTTATACAGACTGGAAGGAGAAATCCTTGAGAACAGCCCTGGAGAGAAGGACCTGGGGGTCCTGGTGGATGAAAAACTTAACATGAACCAGCACTGTGCCTTTGCAGCTTGGAAAGCAAATGGTATCCTGGGCTCCATCAGAAGACAGGGGGCTAGCAGGGATGGGGAGGTGTTTGTTCCTCTCTACTCTGCTCTAGTGAGGCCCCATCTGGAGTACTGTGTTCAGATCTGGAGCCCACAGTACAAGAAAGAGCTGCTGGAGAGGGTCCAGAGGAGAGCCACAAAGATGATCAGAGGGCTGGAACACCTCCCCTGTGAAGACAGGCTGAGGGAGCTGGGATTGTTCAGCCTGGAGAAAAGAAGGCTGCAAGATGACCTCGTTGCAGCCTTTCAGTATCTAAAGGGAACCAATAAACAAGGAGAGTCAACTCTTTGAAAGAGTAAATAACTCCAGAACAAGGGGAAATAACTCCTAAGTTGAAGGAGGAAAGATTTAGGTTGGATATCAAGGGGAAGTTCTTTACAGAAGGAGTGGTAAAATGCTGGAACAGGCTGCCCAGAGAGGTTGTGGATGCCCCGTTCCTGGTGGTGTTTAAGGCTAGACTGGATGGGGCCATGGGCAACCTGGTCCAGTATTAAATATTGGTGGCCCTGCCTGTGGCAGGGATGTTGGAGATTCATGATGCTTGAGGTCCCTTCCAACCTAGGCCATTCTGTGATTCTGCGATTGTACAAAGTTATAAAATTTATGACCAGCAGTAGAACACGAGATATAAGGTCAACAAACAGTCCAGCAGAATCAAAAGAACATGAGCTGTATATTGTATTGATAATTAGTGATGTATGTACATCTCCTTTTCCTTGTCTAGCTCACCAAATCTTTTAAGACTAGTACCAGCTATAGTCAATAATTTTGCTTTCCAGTTTATTAAGAGTTACTGCATGCTTTACTGTTTTAGTTATTTTTCCAACTAATAATCTATTGTTTTAGATAACTATAATAATTTCAAAAAAAATTGGTGAATTTTTGAATTTTTACAAGTGCTATCTTGTATCTTTCATGGAAACAGTGGATTTGTGATGAGGCTTGTAAAAAGTGTGAATGATATGTTGGCTACAAAGAAAAAGACTGCTAACAGATAAGTACTCTTCTTCTGAGGGAGCAACGATTGAATAATAAGTGCATGGTCATGGAATCTGTACCATGAAATATCAATAATGTTTTAAGGATAATAACTATGGAATAGATTTAGATTCAGGCCTAGATGAATCTAATTAATAATTATTATCCTTTTGTCAGTGAATAAATTAGTCTTGTTTAGATTTGGTGGAACTCACACCATTTTTCTGATGTATAATTTTTACCTTGCAGAAAAGATACAAATTGTGGCTTAAACTGAGTGGTGCTTACTAAGATAGTAATTTCCTGAGAAAATGCTTCTTATGAACATGGAGATAATAGAAGTTACCACAGCTTTGGATCATCATACCACTTCTCCCAAAACAGTAAATAAGAAGGACAATCCTCTTGCTACAGTATCACAGGGACAATCCATTCTCTGTTGTATAATTAGTAATAAACTATCCATGTGTTCCCATTCCACCAATTACTCAACAGATCATTTGGGTTCCTTGTACTTGGAAATAAATAAACAAATAAATAGATTGTCAGATAGATAGACAGATAGATAGATTAAAAAAAAGAACTATGTAATACATGAGGAAAGAAGCTATGTGAGAGAACACAGACATATCTGCCCTGAAGGTGGTTCAGAACCTTCAAAATGTAAAACTGTTTTATAATAATAACTAGCATTTTTATGTCCTCCAGAGCACTCTAGGAATAATGACAGAGAAAAGACAGAAGAAAAGACTGATTGTTTGTAGATCACATAAACTTTAAGTCAATTATATTTTGAGAGAAAATGATATTCAACTGTAATGTTTATCTTTAAATTGTTCTGCCTCTTTTTGTCGTCATTTTTCTAATTTTTTTTCCTGACCTTACTTAAAGGCAAATTACTTGAACATACACAAGAAATCACTTAAAACTCCGAATTATATGAAGATCCAATGGGAAAATAAGAATATCACATTCTATTGTGCTAAAATTTTATCAACCTTATTGTACCGTGATCCAGAATACCCACTGTAGTAGTTTTGTTCCTTTTCATGTTGTTTTCTTACCATGTTATTTCAGTTAATGATGACTCTGACGTTTTCAAGAGATTGATTCTCCCATTTTTTACATCTCCAGTTATATATCTTGCCCCTTCATATATGCCATTAGATGATTCCCAATGACTGAAAGCATAAGCTTAGTTCTTTTGCGACTGTCAGAATTGTATTTAGCGTCCTAATTCAATAAGTGAGCATTTTGGTGAAGTAAAAATTGCTGGAAGTGTTCTAGCAGTAAAAATTGCTGAATAAGCTCTACAGAATAGTATCTCTGAGGAATTTTGAAGAGACAACTAAGGGGGGATCTCATGGCATTCTACAGTTTCCTTATGAGGGGAGTGGAAGGGCAATGCTGATCTATGCTCTCTGGGGACACCACCTGAGGGAATGGCATGGAGCTATGTCAAGAGACAGTCAGGTTGGGGCTTAGGAAAAGGTACTTCACCACAGCATGGTGGACATGGAACTGGCTGCCCAGGGTAGTCAGCATGGCCCCAAGTTGCTGGAGTTCAAGGAGCATCTGGACAGCCTCTCAGACATAGGGTCTGAATAGTGTGTGGACCTCTGTGGAGCCAGGACATGGACTCAACAATCCCTGTGGGTCCCTTACAATTCAGGTTTTTCCATGATTCTACAGTATCTATGACAGCTAACCTTATTAAGTTCTGAGATAATGTTGACAAGGCTGAAGATAAACAAAAATCAAGTCTTTTGCACTGTTCATTTCCATCAACAGAAAATGGGCATACGCATTAAACAGGAAAGTTTATATATTAAATCTTCATTCTTGTTTTGTGTATAACTTCAGCAGACACCAGTGTTGCCTTCTTATTCTTTTAAAAATCTGAAATAAGCTTACTAGCTTACCATAGCTGAACCTACTGCCTCTCCTTACCAAAAACACAAAACAGAATTAGAATGGAGAAAGAATTCCTGAAGGGGACTAAGAAGTTCTAAAGGAGAGAGTAAAAGTGAGAATGAAGGTACATGTAAATCAAATGCTAAAAACTGATAATACATTCCATTCAGAAAAACTAGTGTGTTTGGTTTTGTTGTTGTTGTTCTTTGTTTTGTTTTAAACTGCTGGTCCAACTGAATGCAGAAGCAGCTTACAGGAAAAACAAAAAAAAAAAACAACTTAGAAAAGCTACTGGATTTCTTCCTGCATTACATCCTACTAGTAACAAAATCTGCAGTATTTCTTAGTTTTTAGTTTCTGGAATTATTTTTTTTCTAACTTCCATATTTTCTGTATATTTGATTGTGAGATTCTAAAACATAAGGCATATGAAACCAATTAGCAATGAATTCACTTTATTTAAAAGCAAAGATTTTAAAAATAATTTATGTACTAATTGCAAAAGACATAAAAGGATTGTTTTAATGTCTTCCAGAATCTACACTCCCAAAATTACCCCTGAAATTTTTGTTCTGTGCAGTTCCAAAACAGTGAAATGACTCCAAATTTTTGGGGCAAAAGTAACTTCACCTGGTATTTTATGGCAGACTTGATCTTCCTCCTCCACCTGACATTAATGATGAAAATTCCGTGGAAATAAATCGAATCACACTAGTATTCAACGGATGTAAATGAAAAAAAGAAAAAAAAAAAAAAAAAAGCTTGTCTGTGTTTTCTTTTGCATAATGATCTGGAATTTGAGAATTATATAAGTATATATACAGGTTGGAATATCTTCAGAAAAGGAATTACCTTGGTTGTTTTCGTTATCACAATAAAAAGCAGAAATGTTAAAGAGAACTATAAACAAGTGGAGTGAGGTAAGTTTCCTGGTCTCCAGGGTACCATTTAACTCCTTCTCTGTAATTGCAATTTAGTTTGAAGTAAGAGGCACTGATTATTTATTTTTGTAATACATAAAAGTTAAAATTCATCAACATACTCCCATTTTGGAAAAACTGAGGCTTTTTTCCCCCAAAATTAAACACATTATTTAAGTTAATATTACCACCTCCAGAGGTAACAATATTGACATACTGTTATAATAGATAATAACAAAGTATGTGAGAGTGTCTTCATAGACCTTGAAAAAAAAATTAGGCTCATTTTTAGGAGGATGACATTATTCATCATCAGTAATTTAGAATACTGTTCTGTTTTTGAAGGGAAGAAGGGGGCAGCTGTTCCTGGGAAATGGTTGCCTGAATTCGATTAACGACTCTATATAAACCAGCACGAGTTTACTTCATTAACTAGCAGAAACATTTCCCATGCCTTCAATTAGCACTGGTTTTACTTAATCTAAAATTAGTTAAGACACGATATGATCAGAAAACATCATTGTGAGCCAAGTGCTCCTCAAACAGAACTGATTTATCTCTTTGGCACCTCATTAAAATGCAAACTATATTGAAATTGATTTTCAGCACTTTCAGGCAGGAATGTTTGTAATAATGTTAATTTGCAATTTCCCTTTTTTTTATATATACATTTTCTGTATGCTTTGGTTGCCATGTTCAGCCAGAGGCTATTTGTATTGTGCAGACAGAAAATGAACAGTGAACATTTATTTCTCATATCTTTTAGAGGAACCTGAGGCGCATGAAGATATTTGTGCTGTAACAGGCATAGTCAATCTCCTTCATTCCCTTTAGTCACTATATATCAACAGCAAACTCCCAGCTAGTCTTGCTGCATCAATTAACCTGCCAGGGCTCTCTGCTGTCAGACTCAGTAATAATAAACTCCCCCCAGTGAGAGATAGAGCTATAGATCCTCACCCTGCAACTTCCATAGTGGCTGAATTATTCAGAATCAGCATGATTAAAGAGATGACATGGTATTAGTTAAAAAGACATACTTTTTTTTCTTTCTTTCTTTTTTTTTCCTGACTGAGGTTTAAACCTATTAAGGAATAGCAGTTGAAGAAAATGGGTCTTTACTATTAGTCCACAGGTTTTAGAAAAGGGATTTCTAGGAAAATAAAGTTTATAATGTCTGTCAACTTGGGAGTTTATGGATAAAAATGTAAATAGCAAAAGAGGATAGCTAAATCATAAAGGTTCTGTAAATTGAAGAATCATCTGAATTAAAAAAAATAAAAGCAGAATAAAAAAATCAGGACACAAAAACAAATATATTAATTGCGATAAAATTGTTAATGCTGAAACTGCTATTTTTAAGTAAAAGATATACCTACTGTTCATCGCTATATAGAACCTGTTACACCATATCAACTATAGAACCTATTTACTCCTTTTTCAAAATTATTGGTGAATCGCTTTTGCACACAGAAACAACTGAATTGCTTTCTGCCATAAAATAATAATAATAATAATAAATAAAAGGAGAATAAACTTCACAGTATTGAACTGCTTGTCCAGTGGTGTTGTGAATTCTGTGTTCTGTTTTTGCATCGTGTGTGATTGTTCATGGGGCTCATCTGAACATTATATTAACCTTTTAAAACACAGAAGTCTACACAAAGAACACAGAACTGAAACAGAATCATAGGCTGTGTTTTGCATTTATAAAAGAGAAATATGAAGTAAATATCACACATATCAAATTAAAGCCACAAATATAAAATGCACTATTATTGTTTTGATTTTGTTTGTTTTATGTTATTGTTTGTTCTTTTTTATTCCAGATAAAAATAAATATCTAACAGAAGAGTAGGAGATTCCTGTTTGTGAGACAATAGAATATATACATTAAGTATTTGACCAGTTTTAAAACATTTGAATAATTTATTTACTAGTTTGATAAATAAATATTGCTACAGAAGATATACTACTTTACATTACATACCTTAGAGTATACACTACTTCAAAAGCTTTTGTACTCTCAAACAATTTGTGTCTTCTCCTCCAACTCCCTGTACCTTAAGACCTCAAATCTCAAATGACTTACAGACCATTCAGGTTTTCTAGTTGACTATTCCTTTTTTTTTTCTGCATATGTTTGTTTTCTCATTGGTTTTCTGTGCCCTTCTATCAGACTCCTATCAAGTGTTTTAGCTCTACTCTCAAGAGCTTTTGGCTTCTCAGAATGTAAGCAGTACCTAAAAAGAAAACCAGCTCTCCACAGTGTAACTTTCATGTAATGAAAAATGGGAAACTTAGCATCCACGGTCTTTTTCCTCTGTAGCTTGGTGTGAATATGCTAGCAGTGTTGTGTTCAAAAGCACACAAATTGTATAATACCTTCTCAGACAAAACAGGAGTTTTTTTTAATGTTAAAAACTTTGTAATGGCAACCACAGCTGCAGTGTTTTCCCCCTGATGGGCAGCTGAACTCCACTATACTGCTCTATCACTTCCTCTCCTCAAAGGTGCTAGGGAAGAAAATAGGATTAAAGAAATCTTGTGTGCTGAGATGAAAGAGGCACTGTATAGGGAGATTAATATAATGTATTGTCTATAACTAGCAGACTAGACCAATAAGAAATAAAAGGAAACTTAAAGCACCTACCCCCCCATTAACCCTCTTCTTCCCCTTCCTGATTGTCACAGAGGAATGGAGTCTGTGGTTAGTCCATAATTACAGAATCATAGAATGGCCCAGGTTGAAAAGGACTACAATGACCATTTAGTTTCAACACCCCTGCTATGTGCAGGGTCACCAACAAACAGACCAGACTGCCCAGAGACACATTCAGCCTGGCCTTGAATGCCTCCAGGGATGGGGCATCCACAACCTCCTTGGGCAACCTGTTCCAGTGTGTCCACCACCCTCTGTGTGAAAAACTTCCTCCTAATATCTAACTTAAACTTTCCCTATCTCAGTTTAATACCATTCCCCCTTGACCTATCACTTTAAATCCACGTAAAGTGATTTCTCCTTCTGTTTAAATGCTCCTTTCAAAGACTGGAAGGCCACAATGTGGTCTCTCCAGAACCTTCTCTTCTGCAGGCTAAACAAGCCCAATTCCCTCAACTTTTCTTCATATGAGAGGTGCTCCAGCATCTTAGTGGCCCTCCTCTGGACCCACTCCAAGAGCTCCACGTGCTTCTTGTGCTGGGAGCCCCAGGCCTGGATGCAGTACTCCAGATGGGGCCTCACAAAAGCTGAGTAGAGTGAGACGATCACCTCTACCTGCTAGCCACTGCCCTTTTAATGGAGCCCAGAACACAGCTGGCCTTCCAGTGTGCAAGTGCACACTGCTGGCTGATGTCCAGCTTCTTGTTCACCAGGACCCCTACTCATCATTCTTCCATGGTGATGCTGCTCCTTCTCCATGTGGGTCTTCTATGAAATGCTGTCCTTCCCAAACTGATCCTGCATGGATTTCACATAGGTTACAGATCTCCAGGCACTGCTTCCCACAGGTCTGTATCACGGGACCCACCCATCTGGTACTGCTCCCTATGGCTCTGCATGAGAAGCAGCTTCACCAGCCCTCCTGCCCCACTGTGGGCCACTCTCCAGGACTGCAGCTCCATCTGAGGGACTCCAGAAGGCCTTTCAGTGGGCTGTTCCTCCTTCAGTCCTCACTCACTGCTGCCCTAATGGCTCCTCCATATCCGCATGGGGAGATTTGCTATGTGTGCCTCCCATGGGCTCCAGGGAATGGGCTGCAGGGAAGAGCCTGCTTCTCCATTGGCTGCTCCTAGGCTGCAGGAGCTGATGCTCTGCACCTGGAGCTCCTCTAGCCCTCCTTCTGCACTGACCCTGGGGTTGTAGAGCTGTTCTCTCGAATTCCTCATTCCTCTCTCACTGCTGATGTGGTGCAACAACTTTTCCCTTTCTTAAATCTTCTCTTCCAGAGGCTCTCCCTCTTTTGGAAGAGAGTCCCGACTTGACATCATGGGAGCCCTCCGCACATGCGTACCCTGCTTCCCCAGCTCTCTCTAAGCAACAGGTTTCAGACGCTGGAGGTTGAAGGGAGGTGAGTGGTGAGGCAATGGAGGATCTGCCTAGGAGGGAGCCTAAGATGGGGCGGTTATCTCCATACCTTGAGACTGCTTCTGTCAGGAAATAAAGAAAGGTGGTCATGATGGGTGACTCCCTTCTCAGAGGAGCCAAGGGCCCCATATGCAGACCAGACTTGAGACACTGGGAAGTGTGCTGCCTTCCTGGGGCCTGAGTCAGGGACATAATCAGGAAATGACAGTTAGGTCCACTGATTACTTTCCTTTACTCATAGTTCAGGGGGGCAGTGATGAAATTGCTCAGAGAAGCCTATTACCAAAACATGGTGGGACCACTCCCATGACTGAAGTGCTGTGATGGATGGCTACAAGCTCTGCAGAAGGGACAGATAAGGAAGGAAGGTGGTGTGGCCCTTTATATTAAAGACTGTTTTGATGAGGTTGGGAATGATTAAGTTGAATATCTATAGATAAGGATCAGGGGGAAGGTCTGTAGGGGTGACATTTTGGTGGGGGTCTGTTGCAGACCACCTAATCAGGAGGAAGAGAAGGACAAGGCATTCTAGGAGCAGCTTGCAGAAGTTGCACAATTGCCAGCACTCGTTCTCATGGAAGACTTCGACTTCCCTGATATATGCTGGAAGTATAATACAGCGCAGAAGAAGCAGTCCAGGAGGTTTCTAGAGTGCATGGAAGACAGCTTCCTTACACAGCTGGTACAAGAGCCTAGCAGGGGTGATGCCCTGCTAGACCTGCTCTTCACTAAGAGAGAAGGACTGGTGGGAGATATGAAGGTTGGGGACTGTCTTGGGCAGAGTGACCACAAAATTGTAGAATTCTCTATTCTTGGAGATGTCAGAAGGGTGACTAGCAAACTGCTATCTTGAACTTCAAGAGGGCGGACTTTGACCTGCTCAGGATGCTTGTAGAATGGGTCCCCAGGGAGTCGCTCCTTAAGAGTAAAGGGGTACAAGAAGCCATGATGCTCTTCAAGTTGGAAAAGACTCCAGAAGAAAAAGAGTCTATGTCCTCTGGAAGAAGGGACAGGATACTTGGGGAGATTACAGGGAAGTTGCTAAGGTATGCAGAGAGGAAGATAAGGCAAAAGCCCAACTTGAACTCAGATTGGCCTCTGCAGTCAAAGGGAGTAAGAAATCTTTTTACAAACACATCAGTGATAAGTGAAGAACCAAGGAGGTTTTCCATCCTTGATGCAGCAGGGAATGTAACCACTGAGGATAAGGAGAAGGCTGAGGTCCTCAACGCTTTCTTTACATCTGCCTCTAATATGCAGATCAGTTATCTTCAGGGCACTTTACGCCCTGCTATGAAAGTCTGGGATGCTACACAGAATACATCCCTGGTGATTCAGGTGGAGACAGTTAGAGAGCTCCTCCTCCATACGGACTGTCAAAAGTCAATGGACTGGACAGGTTCCATCTTAGCGTGCTGAGGGAGCTGGCAGGGGTGATTGCTGAATCACTCTCTGCTATCTGCCAGCACTTCTGGTTGCCTGGAGAGGTCCCAGAGGATTGGAGGCTTGCTGATGTGACTCCCACCTACGTAAGGAGGATACTGGGAACTACAGGTCTGTACCAGAGAAAGTTATGGAGCAAGTCACCTTGGGTGAGATCATAGGGTACGTTTGCGGCATCCAGGGTATGAGGCCCAGCCAGCATGGGTTCATGAAAAGCAGGTAGTACTTGACCAACCTCATCTCCTTCTACTTTGACCTGTTCTGGATGCTTGTAGCATGGGTCCCTGAGGAGTCGCTCCTTGAGGGTAAAGGGATCCAGGTGACCAGACTGATAGACAAGGGAAAGGCTGTTGATGTAGTCTACCTACATGGTGTCTCACAGTATTCTCCTTGGGAAACTGGCTGCCTGTGGCCTGGACAGGCATACCCTTCTTTGGGTATGGAACTGGTTAGAGAACCATGCCCAAAAGGTAGTGGTTAATGGAGTTAAGTCCAGCTGGTGACCCATTACAAGTGATATCCCCCAGGTGTCAGTGTTAGGGCCCATCTTGTTTAATATCTTTATTGATGACCTAGATGAGGGATTGGGTGTACCCTCACTAAGTTCGCAGATGACACCAAGTTGGTGTCCACGGATCTGGACAAGCTGGATCACTGGGCTGAGGTGAATGGGATGAGATTCAAAAAGGCCAAGTGCCAGATCCTGCACTTTGGTCGCAGTAACCCCATGCAGTGAGTGCTACAGGCTTGGGGCTGAGTGTCTGGATGACTGTGAAGAGGAAAGGGACCTGGGGGTGTTGGCTGATGTTTGACTGAACATGAGACAGCAATGTGCCCAGGTGGCCAAGAGGGCCAACAGCATCCTGGCCTGCATTAGAAATAGTGTGGCCAGCAGGAGGAGGGAGGTAATCATCCCCCTGTACTCAGCATTGGTGAGGCCGCACCTTGAGTTTTGTGTTCAGTTTTTGGGCCCCTCACTACAAGAAAGACATTGAGGCCCTGGCACATGTCCAGAGAAGGGCAACAAAATTGGTGAGGGGTCTGGAGCACCAATCTTATGAAGAGCAGCTGAGGGAGCTGGGGTTGTTTAGTCTGGAGAAGAGGAGGCTCAGAAGAGACCTTACTGCACTTTACAACTTCCTGAAGGGAGGTTGAGATGAGGAGGTTTGTTGCCTCTCCCAGGCAACAAACAGGACCTGAAGAAATGGTTGCAAAGTTGTACCAGAGGAGGTTTAGGTTAGACATAAGGAAGAACTTTTTCTTTCAGAGAGTGGTCAGGCACTGGAATGGCCTGTCCAGGAAGATGGTGGAGTTGCTGTCCCTGGCAGTGTTCAAGAGACATCTGCACGAGAGCTACAAGATATGGTTTATAGCTTGTGATAGCAATGGTAATAGGAGGACAGTTGGACTAGGTGATCTTCTGGATCCTTCCCGATCTTGTGATTCTATGATTCTATGATTCAGTGATTTACCCAGTGTCACTCATGGTTCAGCTCTGGCAGCAGTAGGTCACTTTTGGAGCATCTGGAGCTGGCTCTGTGTCAACAGTTTATGGGCTGGTCCGGCCCAGTTCCGTGACCAGCAGGGCGGAGGGATCTGCAGATCCGCGCCTCTGGGAAAGGGGAAGCAGGGGACCCCAAAATACTTGAAAACAACAGCACTGATCTGAGGTGGAACAAATGATTTTACTAACTATAGTATTAGTAAAATACAATGTGAGAGAGAGAGAGAGAGAGAGAGAGTCTGTTTGAATTGTATAGACCTCACCACAATGCTGGGGTGAGAAGTGCAGTCCAGTTGAGTGACTGAAGTGCAGATGGCGAAGCGCAGGCGGCGAAGTGCAGATGGCGAAGCGCAGATAGTGAATCGCAGGTGGCGGAGCGCAGATAGCGAAGCGCAGACAGTGAAGAGCAGGCGAAGAAGAAGGATCAGGTGATCTTGCTTGGAGTTATATCCCCTTGCTGACTGCAAAGTCTCCTGGGGAAATGCAGCTCCTCTCCAACGGACGAACACTCGGCAGACACCAAACCCCACCCCCAATGCACCACATGATGTTATGGTGTGGAATACTGACGACCAAAAATCATAAAACCATGACACTCTGATCTGAAGTGGGGCTTACCTGCACTCTGTTCACAAAGGCCACCCCTGCAGCCTCCACAAAACCTTCCCATCTGAGGTCCAATACAAGACCTCGCAAACTCAGACAGACAATGAAACTTTCATTCTACTCACTGATGAAAATATCGTTATATAAGGTACAGTCAAATATTATAATATGTATTTTTGTATTCTTATCCCACTTGAAGTATGCATTAAAAATATTTACTTCTAACGCAGTCACGAAGTTTCAGCAAGTTTAAATTCTTCTGGTAAGAAGAATACCTATATTCAGGTAGGCTGACAAAAAAAGAATGCTCCCACTCTGGAATATATCCATTTAGCCACGCTATGAAAAAACTGTTATCTATCAAGGAGATGTCAGTGTATATATGGAGTTATCTGGCTCATGCTGTGTGATGGATAAATGCTTCATTTCATTCTATGACACAAGTTAGATTCTCTGATTTCTCATATATCCTAATTGCAAGTTAAATTCTTGTCTTTCCCAGCTAATAAAATCTGTGATGTACTTCTGAATCTACTAATGTGTTTCCAAGCAGAAGAGTGCATGATTAAGCTTTTGCTGAAAAGATATCTCAAAATTAACTGTCAAGATAATTGCTTGCTCCTATTTTGCTGTAAAGAAATAGACAACGATCTCTCTTGAGTTGGAGATAAAATAAAATGCATTGCACCTCTCTGCATACACAATACTGAATTATTTCTTGGTCATTATGGAAATAAAATGAACAGTTACAGTTTTTATTTTTGAGAGCCTTAATGAAATGATAACAGTTCTCTAATTCTGCATGCATTTAATCATACAATTATTTAAAATTATCAATATTTTCTAAAGATTGTATTTCATAATTCATCATTTTTCCTTTTATCAAATACTGTAAGCTTACTGACATCAGTTTCAAATAAGTTGTTCTGTTTTGCATTTTCCAGATGTGTGGGTTGTCTTTTTGTTGTTCATTTGTTTGTTGTTTTGTTTAAGTGGCTTTGAATTTACTTAGTAGATTCAGTCCTCACATGCCTTTCAGGCTTATCATCATCATACTTCTCTATTCTCTATATTATCAACACCATCCCACTCATCACAATCCTATCTGAATCAAAGGCAACCTGTTTCTTGTTGGTGAAAACTTTTCATGAATAATTCATTTGGAAAAGCCTTCTATGTTGTACAGTTCCAGAAGACAGAGCAATTCTCTTGTCAATCAGAATGGCTCTGTCAGAACTACGTTCTCTATAGTATGTGCTCCAACTGTACAGTGAGTGACAAGCAGCTGAGATTATCAACTGTGTTAATCCTGGGTGTCCTCTTAGCTTTTCTCTGACAGAACATTCAAATGCAAGTCTCATTCTAAAACTGCATTGAGAAATCCATGCCAGATTTTCCTCTCCTTTCTCGCCAGTGCAGTTTAGTTGGAAGCTCTTATATATATTTTGCAAACAAACTGTAAATGAGCCCTGATTACTCAGTTCTAGAGTAATTTTTGGCCCTGAAGAAAATACAGTTTTCTCATACCTAGGGAGACTGAGTCTAGCTGAGCTCCATCTCCAACTGGTAGTGCACAAATATGTGAAGCCTTTCTAAGATTAAATTTGTTAATACATGTGTAGTCTCATGGAAAATAGACTCCTTACCATTTATCTGAAGCAGATTAATCTTCAAAAGCGTAGTTGTTACTAATTGGTTACAATTCAACTCAAAAAAGAATCTGGCAAGAAGATACACAGGTCTTATCTGAGAATATAGTCACATCAGTATCAATGAAATTATATGTACAATTGAACATTCTTTGTAGGAATAAAAGATAGAGTATCAATTATCCTTTTTGCTGTTAAAATAATATTTATTTATATGAATGTCAGTGAACTCTCAATGCAACTCAGTTGAATTGTAAAGTGTATTCCCCTGCTGCAAGACTTTCTGAGACTTCTGAAGTATTTTCATGTAAAGACAGCTCAGAAATTTCAGGATAAAAATAGTCCAGTCCTTCTTCCAATCTCCTGTGCACCGCATAACTGCTCAAATCCAATGGGCATTTGGAAAAAAAAAAGAACAGATTTTTTCTAGTCCAGTGGTCTTCAAGTGTGAAATGGCAGAATGTGAAATGGCAGAAGTGTTGATGTGCTCATGAAAAATCAAGCATCTGAATATGTGTTCTCCATTTCTAAAAAGTAATACCTTAGTCAGTGAATTCCTGATTTACTGGGAATAGTCTCTTCTGTTTGCATATATTTTTCTAGTTTTACAATTTTGCACTTGTGAAAATTTTTCATAAGATTCTGCTTAAAGTAGTACATGTTATATTTAGGCACAGCTTTGATGAAGATGCGTAGTTTATTTTCCTACTTTTACCTACATTTATCTTCTTACCTTTATTTTATATGCCTACTGATTGCTTCCAAAAGTACTTTGCTGCTTTGTGACTCAGAAATAAAAATAATTATTTTTCTTTTGCTCACTCTTTCTCCCTTGAGGTTATCCAAACAGGATGCTGCTTGTTGATTATTCAGAGAATATGATGTGGAAGTGGCTGAAATTATTTTTTGACTACTTATTTTCTTCCACATTAACATATTTTTCTATAAGAGTGAGAGAAAAGTTCACTTTTACTACACAATTAAATATCTACTTTCAATCAGCATGTGTTCTCTTTATATTTTACATCTATTGTTCTATAAATAAAGTACACTTGAAGATAAATTATCAGTAAACATATTTTTCCTTAATAGGAATGTTTATGTACACCTATGCATAAATGAAAGAGTTGAAATACCTGATTAATCAGGTAGTTGTAGTTTCTTCATGGCCTTGGGCCAATATCTCCAGAAATAGTAATATTATTCTCGTTTTCAGGGGAGGACTGCATCAGAGAGCTTTAAGATCACCGACTACAGTGATTGATGCTAAAGACAGTAGGTAGATATAGAACAATTATGTTTGAACTTCTAAGTGACAGTTAATTGATGTGTCTTATTCATCTAGACAGATAATAATTACTTTTAAAACTGCTTATTCATATTTCTTCCAAATCTGATTCCAAGAAAGGGGAAGGAAAATTAAATACTCTTTAGCCACAAACATGACAGTTTATCAACACATTAAAGTAAGAGCTAATTTGTAAGCTAAAATTCTCATTCTCAAGCATATAGAGCCTTTTTAGAAATTTCATTTTCTAACACAGTACTGATTGTCACCTTGTTTGTGAAATATCGAAGAACAAAATGCATCATAGGAAATATCTCTGTTCAAAATCTAAACTGTCATGCAGGATTTTTATTTAATTTTTTTTTAAGGATAAATCTTAATATGTGGAAATGCTTGCATCATTATGGAAAAAAAATAGTTTTAATACTGATACTGACAATTCTTCTTCTCTGAAATATTTATAAATTTGCAGACATTCCAAAATAAGATGAGAACATTTAGCCTGCTTCCTTTTGTATGGAGCCCAAACTTTTTTTTTTTTTTTTTAATTACAATGTATTATGTCTGCTACTAGTTTTTTGTTAAAGTCACACAAGATAGAAAGTTAATATGCATTTTTGATAGGATTTGACCAAGAAATAAAACTGTTGTCTTAAATTTTATACATGTTGTGGTTTTTGTTTTGTTTTATTTTTTTCATCTATAATATGCATAGAGAGAATCTTATCATACTGGAATAAGCATTTGTTTGTAAAGAATCTATGGTCAAATCATTGACTTTTTGTGGCTACCTCCAAGTCATAGAAAAAAACTGTTTAAAAGAGAGACATAAAACTCAGAGTGTATTAAAATTCCATGATATTATTGTAAGTCGTCCTGGTTTTAGCTGGGGTATAGCTGATTTTTTTTTAGAATGGTACTGTGCCTTATTATAGATTTAGGAAGAAAGTGCTGATACTATGCTGATGTTTTAGTTGGTTTTGAGTAGTGCTTACACAAAGTCAAGGACTTTTTCAGCTTCTCATTACTTCTTTGT
The DNA here is from genome assembly GCA_035772895.1 of Perdix hodgsoniae. Classification (NCBI taxonomy): domain Eukaryota; kingdom Metazoa; phylum Chordata; class Aves; order Galliformes; family Phasianidae; genus Perdix; species Perdix hodgsoniae. The sequence goes on from JAPSGF010000003.1 coordinate 13,317,369, forward strand.
TAGTGAGGAGGACAGGAGTGCACAGGAATCTGGGAGGAGACAGAACAAGGGCAACTGCGCCAAACCAACCAAAGAGATATTCCATACCATATGACATCATGTAGAACAAAAAGGATGAGAGCACTTGGCTGGGGGGAGTGACCATTACTCAAGGACTAGCTGAAAATTAGTTGTCTGGTGGTGAGTGATTACCTTGTCACCACTTTCAACATCACTTGTTTTGTGTTTGTTGTGTCATTTTTTGTGTCACAAAGTTTTGTGACTTGTTGTGTCATTTCATTTCTAGTTTTTTTTTTCCCTCACTTTTCTATTTAACCGCTTTTTTTTTTTTCTAACACACAAGTTTTACTTCTTTTTTTTTCCTTGAATTTTCTCTACTGCATCAAAAGGGGAATGAGCAGACAGCTCTGTCTTGCTTAGTTGTCTGCTGAGTTAAAACACAATAGATGTCTTTTTCAAGGAATTTATTCAATAACTTCTCCATTGGATGGAGCCTCGCAAGAGCTGAGAAGAGGGGAACAATCACTTCCCTTGCCATTCTGGCCACCCATCCTTTGATGCAGTCCACGATATTGTTGGCATTACAGACCAAAAACACACACTGCTGCCCTATCTTGAGCTTTTTGTCCACTAGAACATCCAAGGCCTTTTACTCAGGGCTGTAATCAAATTCTTTACCCATTCTGTACTCATAACCGCTTTATATTGCCAACAGGAATTTACTTCAAATGAGGATTGATTTATTATTTTATTAAAATATTATTAAATTAAATTTAATGTTATTATTAAAACTGGAAAATATAATTTCAAATATAAGTCTAGACAAAACACATGATACCTCAAATAGTGGTGTGTTTGTGAGAAGGAATCTGGGAAGTAAATTTTTCTGAACCTGTACCATGTGCACAAACACATAACAAGCATAACAGGACAAAAAAGGTTCTACCTTCTTCCTGCTACAGTATCTGTGGCTCTTCAGGAAGGCTTTCATCTTTTTAAGTGTTTTCCCTTTGGAACAAATTTCATCTGTGCCTTAGAACTAGTTGAGGATTAAGGAAACTTGGGTTTATGCTGTTATTTCTCTTCTGACTAGTTTTCAATGGCTGAAGTCACATACTCTCCAGAAGCAATACGCTGTAAACTGATTGCTTTTCTCCCAGTTTGCAATTCACATTTTTCTGCAGCAAGGTTGATAGTAGCAATCCTAATCACAACCACTGAGGAGTTTGTTTAATCCAAATTATTTGAATATCGATGGATTTTGATCAAATATCAAAATCAAATCCTATTGCTGCACAGTAAGAGCCAACAACTTCCAAAAGAATTGAAAATTCTCTAAAGGCAGACAATAGTACTTTGGATTATTCATTTAAAAAATAACTGATACAGAAGCCACTGTTATCACCCTTCCAAGAGGAACTGGTGGGATTCAAGAGGAAAAGTGTCAAAATGGAAGAAAAAACAGATAATCACCCCTAATTTATTGTTCCTTATTTTGGAGCTTCATGCTTCAGAAGACTAATCATTTAGTTCATACATCTGACCCTGATGGTCTGACTTTATCAGCTGAGAAGATAATGTTGAGAAACTCTATGAAAGACAAGTTTGGGGGGGCAAGGAAGAAAAGTGAGTTCACATTAATAAGAATGCAAATCAAAAGAATTGCTTTTAATTTCAGTTCTAGCTATCGTGTTTGAAAGCCACTTTCATTGATTCATATTCCTAAGCTGAATCTTTTGTTTTAGGTTTTCTCTTGCAGTTTTTGCACATCTTCTTCTAGAGATAAAAATGCTTATGTTTGGTGAAATTTATATTAATTTTCAAAATAATGGGTAGTAATACAGGTACATAGCAGATTCGGTCTGCCTTGACAATAACAAACAGTACGTAAATTAAATGAAGAGGGCTAATTTCAGTGTACTTCAAGAAGTTTTGCTTAAGAGAACGGTTCACGTTTAAAGCAAGCATCTTTTAAAAAATACAAGAACATTCTGAGGTTAGATGTTATTCAAGAAGAAATAAAATGTTTTCTCTTCCACGAAACAAAAGGATTCTCATGACTGGAAAGTGAATACTCAGAAAGTGATCTCAAATACTGAAACACTGAGGGAACAAAAATAAGGTAGTACTCCTCACTACTCCTGTGATTTCTTAGCCCTACTGGTTAGGGCTAAGAAATCATGCCCTACTGGTTAGGGCATCATCTCCACTGATGCTCACTTCCATGACCAAATGTAAAATGTTCTAATATCTGACTGTTAATAATTATCAAATCTGTATCTATCCCAAGGTGCACAATGAACTAAGACTTCACAACACTAAGATTTGTATTAAAGTATAAATTACAAGATTCTGGAGAAAAAAGAAAAAATCAATGAGCAAGGACTCGTTCTGCCAAAAACAGAATGTACACTGTTCCCAAAAGAGAATTTCTATTTTCTCCTGCCCTCCATCCAAAAAGAAAAAAAGTACAAGTTCACTCTCCCAAGTAACAAATAAAAAACTGAAAACCTGTTTTCATTTGAAATTTGCTATTGTGAATCTGAAAAAAATGAAAAACACAATTTTTTTTATGTAACAGAATCACCTTAATTTTGCCACATTTACAGAAATTCAATAATATTGTTTGTTTGTTTGTTTGTTTGTTTTTATTTGTAGAAGGGAAAATAAGATTCATTAAATTGGAAATCATTTTCAGTACTTCCAAAGGACTTTTAGTTCTTTAAAACTAATTGAGTTCTTGTAAGCATTCAAGCATTACAGGAAACAAACATGTTTTATAAGATGTGACAAATGGCACTTAAAAATGCAAGCTGTGCCTGGACATATATCCACAGTTCTACAGGTGTGAGATGTTTTTTTGTGTCTGTGTTTTTGTCTGGCTAACTCACAAACTGTTTTTTCCCAGACATTACAAACGTCACACCAAAAGTACTTGAATGTGAAGTTGACTGTACAGAAATCTCAGCATAACAAGAGGTGGTCATGCACCACAATGACAAGCAATACAAAATAACTGTTAAGTAAACTGGCTAAAAAGTAAAGCCATGAATCATGTCAAAAGTTACAAACACTGCAACCATAGCATTCCTCATCATATACTTTTTTTCTGAATTTTCCTTAACTTTTATTTTTGCAATTTCTCTATAGAATTTAAAACAATTTCTAAAGATATCCAGTGCAATTCATGTTAAGCTAACTGGTCTATAATTTATTCATATAGGCCTGAGTCTTTTCCTTAATAATTGGATTATGCTGGCCTCTGTCCATAGCTCAGGGCTTTGCTTCTAAACTGAGTGAATTGGAGCAGCATATGATAAAACTTTTCCAACACCTCACCTTTAAAGCATTTCAGGAGTATTTCTATCTAGACCTGAGGCATAAATTATTTTTAAGTGTTAACTTTCTCCAATTCTTTGTTGAAATAATTTGCTATATAATCTACACTAGTAATCCAAATTATGTCGACTGATGTACTAAAACAGGATGCTCATCATTTTTTGTTTATGTTTTTCGTTTGTTTGTTTTCTTATGGAATACTTTTTTTACCTGAAGAACCTGTGAAGTGAACCTGTTAACAGAAAGTAGTCTGGAGGTTTTCCTGTTGCAGCAGAAGTAGATTTGGACAGCATGTATTTGTAGTTTCCTTTTTGAAATATTTCAGGATCCTGATGCCTTCAAGACAGATTACAGTGAATGCCTGTCCATAATCTGACAAATTCCTGCCCTGTGTTTGTAACTGACCTTTCTACAAATCTCTGACTCTGGACAGTACCATCAAAAAGGGTTTGCATCAGGGAAAAAAAAAAAACAAACCCACAGAGTTTTAACTATGCTACTTAGCTAGACAAAGAATTTTTGAAAAGATATATTTGAACTAATGACAAAATATTAAATTCTCAGTTATTACTTGATTGCCTAAGCATATAATCTTCTTGGGAAGCAGCATTACCTACGTACTTAACATTTTTGAGATTAAGATTTTAGTTTTTCCTATGGTAGAAATGGTAGAGTAAAACCACAGGAACCTCAAAACTTACTTTATTCTTCTCAAGCCTATAGATATTAACTGCTATTAATTATTTCACTTCAATATTGTTATTTTCTCCCTCAAGATTAATTTATAACCAGCCATTTTGATTCCACTGATTTCTACAATATTACTTTATTGTTGTGAGAACACAGTCAGAGCTATACATTGCCATATATAATGAATATATTTGTCAAATTTTTATTTGGTGTAGTTTGAAGATTCCGAACACTGGAATCAAAATATTGATACTGAATATCTACTCTATCTTATAAAACTTTGAAGAAAATGCATGGCTATTAAAATACAGCCTGTTCTGCTGCTAGCAGTTTCATATTATGTCACTGATCTTTCTTCATGACCAGGTTTTCCTTTAATGCTAAAAAAAACATAACAAGAGTATTTGCCTCTCTAGACTTTTAGCAGAAATTCATTGCATGTTTATTTAGGAGGCTTCTTGTAGGTGTTGTAATATCAAGTACCTTACTCTTTTACACAGAGCTATCTTTCACCTTCTATCATTTCCTTGGTTTATGAATAAATAATCTGAAAGTTCACATTTACCACCTGTCAAACTCAGGTAACAGTGAAAAAAGCAGCACAAATTGGCAGATAATTCACCTTATTTCCATGTAGAAGCAGGTGCTTTTTCAGCATAAGTGACAAGATGACATTGATCCCGTTTGACAGGCAGGCTGATCTAAAATTACTCAGTGCACTTTGCCACTGTTTGGGGGATAGTCTCCTATGAGTTTGTTTTGTATCTCTTCAACCCCTAGGGTGTTAATTAAAATTTACTAGATAATATTTGCAAGGCTCAATGGCTTTAGTTTCAGAAATTATCAGTTACTAAAAGTATGAAGAAGACACCTAATGATTGGATGCTTTATTCAAGAGGATTTTCCTTCTGTATTTGAAAAAGCTAAATCAGCTGAGTATCTCAATCAGCTTTTAGACTAAAAATTATTTAGATAGAAGTTTAATTATCTGTTTGTCCTTGAGTTTCTTGACAGCACTACTAAGTATTTATTAAGAGGGACACACTGCTTATGAAAACCTTTGAAAAATAAGCAGAAACCAGAAGCGTGCCTGCATTATAATTTTAGTAACCAAAAGTAGAGGTCAGTTCAGCTCTGTCAGAAGAAGACGGTGCCTTCTAATTACATTCTCTACTCAGTTCATAATTGCTCAAGAAATTTCTCAGATTAGAGATCAGCTAATCACACATGCAATAAACAACAACCACATTCAATTTACTTGAGTACTGCTATCAGTAAACTTTATAGTCTAGAAAGCTACCATCTGTCTTTCTTCCTTTTTCCCAGAATATATCATCAATATAGAGAGCTGCTGGTACTAATATTTTTTCTTATTAACTGAATTGTTTCCTTATACTGTGATTAATTGTATACACATAATTCATCCAGTGCTATTATAGTGCTTTTTCTTCCCCAAATCCTTTGAATTTTCTGGTCAGTTTCTTTCAGTCATGCATATAAGAAACAGACTTTCTGCTCACAAAGGTTATGATCTTCCTTGAGTCCAGGCCTTTCTAACACAGTAGTTGTATACTCTTCCATGCCTCAAAATTGCGAACCTCATAAATGAAAGCATACTGATGGATCAATTGCATGATCCATTAGCAGCTTTTAACTATATACGATGGTCCCTCTGGGGCACGTGGCCCTTCAATATCAACAGCAAAGGACAAAGACTCTTTGAAACACTTACTTCTGCGATCTACATAGAGCCCAGAAAATTCATAGTGGATTTTTGTGTGTTTGTTTGTTTGCTTTAATAGACAGGGAACACAGCAAGTCAATGTATGCAAAACAGGTAAAAATAAACTCAACCAAAACTTCAGTGTCACCAGCACATCATAGGCATATGATGTAGACATACGAGTTTTATTTATTTATCTATAAATGATTTATTTTTTTTCTTAGCATGGGAACAGAAGGGCATCAAAGCTGGTGAGGAGTCTGGAGCCAAGTCCAGCTCTCTGCTGACACTGAAGAAGTCACCCAGCCTTCCCAGTCTAAACGGTTATGGCTGGGTTGCCTAGCACTGGGCCTTGGTGCTTGGAGCTGGTGATTGGGCCACCAGCCTTTCTTTACAGGATCCATCAGACTTGACATTAAAACCTGTCCATAAAGTCATCAGAAGATAGCCAGTGCAACATGAAGAAAACTTCCCCCTTGGCAGAACTTACCTTTTTCACTGAGCATCTCCAGACATAACTGTAATGTTACCAAGCAGTGGCTGTGACTGCCCAGAACCTCAGTTTGCTGCAGCAACTGCAGACTCTGTTGTGGTGCCTTTTTTCATGGCTTCTGTGAGTGAATAAGTAAGGCACATTGACTCCAGCCGGACTGTGACTTGTGCTTTCAGCTGTGGCTTTTGGAGAGCAGCAGCTCTGGGTGCTGACCAAAGGCTCTCTCTCCACTAACAGCCGCAGAGTGATCTCTGTCCCACACAGCATTTTTCCCAGGCCCATGGGAATGAGGAGGGGAGTGGAGTATTGGCAGCATTTAGGAATTCAAAAGAATTTCTGCTTTCCTTGAGCACATTCTCAGTTACTCCTGCTCAACCAGATCATGCTGTAGGACTTTGGTGCCCAAGAAGCTTCCCAGGGCCTCAGAGTTGATGGGGGAAGACAGAACTGGAGGACAGCCCATGTGGCTGGCTGCCCATAGTTCTGTCAATGATTCTCAGCCCACAGAGAGATCCTTTGGGAAGAAATTCTCCTCTCCCTCAGCAGGCTGAGACTTGCTTTGCTTTTCCTCTTCTACCACCAGGCATGTGTTCAGGCATATGGCACAGTTCTCATGATAGCACATGGTAACCAGCATCCATGTAGCCATGGAGGAGAGTGCAGATGCCCAAGAAGCCATGAAGAAGGTGCAAGTGCCTGCATCAGCCGGTTGCAGCAGGCTGGAATGGCAGATGCAGCAGAAGACCTCCTGTGCCTCGTCCGCACTGGCAACATCCAGAACACAGTCTATGTGGCCTTCCACTTCCAGCAGTTCTTTGATTTCATCCAGTGGTAGGCCAGATGGAGAAATATGTGCCCCCAAGCTGCATATGGCCTTTCCAGCTACTCCTGCACAAAGTGCAAGAAGGAGTACATGGTGGAAAATTCTGGCTGCCACTGCAGGAACAATGGCCAAAGAGTGGGTCGAGAGCAGGCTTCCCCACCAGCACTCCATCCCACATAGTTTGGTCACTGACCATAGCCCACCAGGTGGAGAGAAGATATGACTCATATCCCAGATAGAACGTTGATGCAGGACACCACAGCACCACTTCCTAGCAAGCTCCTACAGCCAGTAATTATTGGGAGCCAACCCCACCAAGCACAGTGGGGTGCCCAGCTAGACCTGCAGCTACACTCCATTGTCACACTGGAACTGTGCTGCAGAAGACTCTTAGACTGATCTTCTGTAATATCTGGATGACTTTCAGGGAGTCTTGTTCAATACTGAAAAGCATCCCATTTTAGGGAATATTTTCCAACACTGGAAAGTAACTGGCAACCGGTAACTGGTCACGAGTGGTGTTCTCCAGTGGTCACTATTAGGGCTGGTCCTATTTTATCTTTGTTGATAATCTGGATGTGAGGATTGAGTGCATCCTCAGCAAGTTTGCAGACAACACCAAGATGAGGGGAATTGTAGATCTGCTTGACAGTAAGAGAACCAGCAGAAGGATCCAGATCAGCTGCATCAATTGACTGAGGCCAATTGCATATGGTTCAAAAAGACAAAGTACCACATCCTGCGCTTGTGTCACAGTAACCCCATGCAATACTACAGGCTTGGGGTAGAGTGACAGAAAAGAATTTGGGGATGCTAGTCAAGAGTCAGCTGAAAATGATCCAAAAGCATGCCAGGATGGCCAAGAGTGCCAAGAGGATTCTGGCTTTTATCAGAAACAGTGTAACCAGCAGGACTAAAGAGGTCATCATCCCCTTGTACTCAGCAATGATGAGGCCACACCTTGAATACTCTGTTCAGTTTTGATTCCTCTTTACAGGAAATATGCTGACATCCTGGAGCACATCCAGAGAAGGGCAATGTAGGTGGTGAGGAGTCTGGAGCATAATTCTTATGATGAACAGTTGAGGGAACTGAGATTGTTTAGTCTGGAGAAGAGAAAACTCAGGGGAGACCTTATCCCTCTCTTTAACAACCTGAAAGGAGATTGGAGGGAGGTAGGGATTGGCTTCTTCTCCCAAGTTACAATAATAGGACAAGAAGAAATGACCTCAAGATCCACAGAATCACAGAATCATCAAGTTTGGAAAAGACCTAAAAGATCATCCAGTCCAACCATCACCAATACTCCCCAGCTAAATCCTATCCCTCAACACAACATCCAAACGTCTCTTGAACACATCCATGTTCGGTGACTCCACCACCTCCTTGGGCAGTGCATTCCAATGCCTGACTACCCTTTCCGAGAAGTAATATTTCAAGGGAGTTTCAGGTTATATATTAGAAAAATGTTCTTCTCAGAAAGTTGTAATGTATTGAAACAGGCTACCCAAGGAAGTGCTGAAGTCACCGTCCTTAGAGGTGCTCAAGAGATGTGTAGATGTGGTTTATAAGGACATGGTTTAGTGGACATAGTGGTAATGGATTGGTGGTTGGCCTGTAGGGTATTAAGATATCTTTTCCAACTTTAATTATTTTATGATTCTTACTGAGCACTAACCTGGCCAGTATAAGTGACCTGCCCCCCAGGTTTGGTTTGATCCAGTAATAGCCCAGTACTACAGATCAGTGTGTAGGTTAATTATTTTTGTTCCTTTCAAAAAGCTGCTAAAATAAGCAGCTGTACAAAAGTATTTTGTACTTTTTTTTTCCTTATGAGAAATACTTGGTTTATATTATGAGAATATATTTTTTTCTTTTCTGAAAATTCATGTTAGATATTCCTGTTTGTTTAGATGTATGTTTTTTTAAATGTGATTTGAAATAATCCTAGTATTGACACTGATGGTATTTAGCAGTACTATAGCTGAGATCCAAAACACTGACAGAATTTCTGAACTGGTGTCTGAATAGCCAAGCTGAATTTGAGCCATTTTGTAAAGTATGTTGAGTGTGGGCATTATACCTGAGAGCATATTTCTTTCTTGCTGTGAGAGTGATTCCTGACTATCCGTACAGTTGCCAAAATAAATTCTGCTGAGACGCTGGGAAGAGGAGGATCATCCTTCCTATGTAAAAGAACAGCTAACATTTGGTTGGCAACATGAAGGGAAAGGTTCACTAATGCCAGAAAAGAGTGTTTGGAACAAAAGGAAAATCCAGTGTATATCCATTTTTTTGGCAACAGAGAGGGATTTTGACAAAGATTTTTGCTCTAGCTTAATTTAATTTCCTGGTTCAATTTTTTTTATTTGATAAATTACTTAATAGAACTATATCTTAAAATGTTCTTAGATTTTTTTTTATATGCTGGATCTGGATGTGTGGAAATTCCCTTGCCCTCCAAGGAAGCATTTCAACTTGCACTTCAGTACTTTAAATCAGATTCAAAATCAGATGCTTTCTGATATGAAAAATTCAGGGGAAAATCAACTATATGTCTACAACATAGAGGTTTTATGTGCTTGTGCTTTCTTTTTTTTTTTTTTTCTCTCATTTTAAACTGCCTTCTACCAACTCACCTTTTTAATTTAAAATCACTGCAATGTCATTGTTTTCCACAATAATACTGGGACTTGACATTGTTTTGTGGTGTGTTCATATTATGTTCTGTCATGGTTTTATGATTTTTGGTCATCAGTATTCCACACCATAACATCATGTAATGCATTGGGGGTGGGGTTTGGTGTCTGCCGAGTGTTCGTCCGTCGGATAAGAACATTTCCCCAGGAGACTTTGCGGTCAGCAAGGGGATATAACTCCAAGCAAGGTCACCTGATTCCTTCTTCTTCGCCTGCTCTTCGCTGTCTGCGCTTCGCCATCTGCACTTCCCCGTCCGTACTTCAGTCACTCAACTGGACTGCACTTCTCACCCCAGCATTGTGGTGAGGTCTATACAATTCAAACAGACTCTCTCTCTCTCTCTCTCTCTCTCATTGTATTTTACTAATACTATATTTAGTAAAATCATTTGTTCCACCTCAGATCAGTGCTGTTGTTTTCAAGTATTTTGGGGTCCCCTGCTTCCCCTTTCCCAGAGGCGCGGATCCGCAGATCCCTCCGCCCTGCTGGTCACAGAACTGGGCCAGACCAGCCCATAAACCGTTGACACGTTCTGATTTAAAATGACCAAAAAAAGAACCCTAATCTCCAAAAAGATTTTAAAAAAAATCAGTGGGTAATGCTCCAACTAATATGATAAACTTAACAGTTTTTCATCAAATTATATGTACTACGAATTGAATTTCACTCCTCAGATGGACTCCAAATTTATATTTAAGTCTGGAAGATATTTCATGCCTATAGAACATGTAAGACTGAGGACTCAACACTGTTTTCTTCTATTGTCTATCTTATTAGAGGAAACAAAGAAGTTGGAGTACATTACAAGCTATATGTTTGAGGTGCAACTGATCCAAATAGAAAGAGAGAGATAATCATCTTCCCCATATATGTTGTTAGAAGCATCTTATTTTCCTCAATTATTGTTTTTATGGAATGTTGGCTGCATTAATAGACACTCTGAAACCTTTCTTGGCTCATTTGCACTGAGCCACAGAACACAGATATTTTTTAACCACATAAAATAATCAGTTTATTATTAATTTCAAATCGAACACGTGGTTTTACATTTAAAATAGTTATTCAGTGGAAAAGTTTAACATTTTCCTAATTTTATTGTTTTTTAATATATTTTTCTAGACTACATTAAATATTTTGATTGTCAGACATTATCAAAGCCACTATTAAGAAAATGCTATGCAATTAACATAAAGGCTGTCTATCATATAAGAGTGCTGAGGTGAAATTTCAAAACATGCCCATGATGTTGTAGTGTGATATGACCAAAATACTGCTTGTTGTAGTTCAATTATAATTGATAGAAGAGCTCTTCAGAAATAGAATTGTTTCCAAATTCCTAGAGGGAATAGTGACAATTCAGGTTTTTTTATCTAATTTCTAAAATAAAAATGTATTCACACATAATGTGTGTGTGCATATATTTGTACGTGAGACAAAGCCTGTCCTTAGAGAAGCATCAGAACTTTGTATATTTTCTAAGCAGATATTTTACATACACACTTGCATACACAGAAATATTTACAAAACACACAGAATAATTCTAATATTTCTCGTACATATGCGTATCTGTGAATAAAATGCACAGTACTTTCAATCAGAAGAACATGAGGACTTCACAGTCTGTATAGCATACACAATACACACCTTGGGGAAAAAAAAAAAAAAAAAACAAACAGTGGAAAGTGGATGGGGTCCTTGTGTGCGCATACATACTGTGATAAAAAACACATCAGACCGAAGAAACCATTCTGTTGTGAAAAAATAAAACCAGGAAGAAAAAATAAAAAAAAAACAACAACAACTTCCTTTCTGGTTGGTTGAAAGTAAAATAGCATAAAGACCTCTGACGGTGTCAGTCAGCTGTAGGCTATGACAGGGCTTCCTTGATTAATGAATAATTCAGTACTTTTAGTTTAGCACTTGTATACATGAAACAACTGAAAACAAATGAATGATCTCAGGCTGATGTCCAGGACAAGAAGTCATGTTAGCAATGAAAATAGCAATCTGGCCTCTGCCTAAGCAGAACTATTTCTCTCTCTCCTAACTGAGGATGTTCAACCTTTTGTCTTGCCCTAGCAAAACTGAGTGAAGAAGGGTTGATTTGGACTGATGGTTTGGTTGTTACTGAATAATGAGTGAGCACATGGGACTTGGCAGGGAGTAAGCACCATCATGATGGCTCAAAGCAAATTACTATCTAGCTATCCAAGGGCACATGTGGCCTGCAGGGTGTGAGTTGCTATGCAGGACTTTTCAGTTGTACATGAAGATCTAGACAGATCCACTTTCTAATTTCACATAAAGATTCTTCTCTATCTCATTGAAGGATAAATATTTCAAAACTAAATAATGATATTAGAAGTACACGTTCTTTTTCCTAACACTGGCAAAAAAAATCAGGTCAAGTATTTCCAACATTCTTTGATTTGGGGCATAACAGTTTTTAGGAGGAATGTTCCCATCTCTCACATTTTCAATCTACATATGAAACTTGTCAAAAGTACATTAAAGAATCTGCAATTTATATTCATGATGTAGGAGGTGACCTTTTCACTCATGAGTGGTGTAGTCGTGTGGAGTGGCTAATGAGAGAAGCCCTGCTGAGAGCAGATAAATTTCAAAGCTTTGGAATAATTATTAGACATCTTATTGTATTTATAAACCTCCCTCATTTCAAACTGTCCCTTGATTTATAAAGCCATCTTATTCTTGTAAATTATAATGGTAGTCTCAACCAGTGCCAAATATTAACGAGTTGTCCGTGTGAGGGCCTCTATTCCTGGTTCTCAATACCAGTGAAAAGCAATGAAGAGTAAAAAGAGAACTGCGGGGAAAAAGACAGGACAGAGGAGGATGAAAGATTGCCTAGACGGAAGGAGGGAGGGAACATCTGTCCCATACTTCACTGACAATAATCTTTTTACAGCTTACGACACAGAGGCAGTGGAAACAGTGAGGTAATCATTTTGCTTGCCTGTCATCTCCAGAGACTGTTACAAACAGCAGAATTAAATTCTGGCTCCATTGAAGTGACAGACAAAACTATTGTTGATTTAAATGGGGCCAAGATTCCTATGGAATCTCAAAGGAGTGGGTGATCAGTTGAAAAGCAGGTTTGCCACCATCATGAATGTGTCAGGCTTCATCAGAATTTTAAAAGCTTTTCATTAGCTTAGTTTCCAGAACAGTACAAGGGTTTAGGGTACCCCATAATGCTACAGATAACAGATAATTTTTCAAAATGGCAAATAAAAAGTACAGTCATAGTCTATCTGACCCTGTTTTGGAACAGATGTACATAATAAATGAAGTCCCTGCCAATTAAAATTTGAGCAAATGCATATTTTAAGTAGTATTTCTTTACTACTTTTTCCTTATCCCTCAACTTCCACAAGGAATCACAGACCCATGGAATCACAGGAGTTGGAAGGGACCTCTGGAGATCAACCCCCTGCTAACACATATTAAAATACAGTAGGTTGCACAATAAAGTATCCAGATGGATCGTCAATGCCTCCAGAGGAGACTCCACAACATCATCAAGTTGTCTGTTCCAGTGCTCAGTAACTCTCTCTGTAAATAAGTTCTTCCTCATTATTATGAAGTTTCCTATGCAATAGTTTTTGCCCATTGTCCTTTGTCTGTTGCTGCACACTGCTGAAAAGAATCGGGGCTCATCCATTTGACTTCACAGTTTGCATTTTTATAAACTGTGATGAGATCTCCTCTCAAACTTCTCCAAGCTGAAAAGCCTCAGGTCTCTCAGCCTTTCTTCATACATGAGATGATCCAGGCCTTTCATCATCTTTGAAACTCTCTAATGGACTCTCCCTAGAGTTTCCTTGTGTCTTTTTTGAACTGATGAGCTCAGAACTGAACACAGTACTCCAAATGTGGCCCACCAGCACAGACTTGAGGAGGGGGATCACATCCCTCAGCCTGTTGGCCACACACTTTTTAATGCACCCCAGGATACCATTGACCTTCTTGTCCACAAAGGTCAATGGCTCATAGCCAACCTGTTTTCCACCAGAATGGCCACATGTTTCTCTGTAGAGCTCCTTTCAAGCAAGTCTTCCCTGAACCTTTTCTGATGCATGAGGTTATTCCTTCAAAGGTACTGGAGTCTAAATTTGTTCCTGCAAACCCTCACCAGACTCCTCTCCTCCCCGCTCTCCAGCCTGTCCAGGTCTCACTGAAAGGCAGCACAGACATTTAGTGTATCAGCCATCTCAGAATACTTGCTAAGGGTAGAGTCTAAAACACGTGTCATTACTAAGAAATATCACTAATTAGTTGTCAAACTGGAAAAATATCCTTCTGCAATGACAGCAGCAAATATGGATCATGGAGATGGGAGAATTTGTCTCAAAGTATCTCAGGAGCAGTGTTGTGAATTGCACTTGATCAAGTGTTTTTCCTGATTTGTAAGTAATCCATAAACACACGCTGTGGGAGGCAGATTTGGTAGGCTGTAGGACAATGAACTTCAAAACCAGGCTTACTGCATATGATTTCAATGGAATAGAACAAGATAATTGAAGAAACCCGTTCAAAAGAAAGCTTGGTTACTTGTTCATGTTTAACTATGGTGTTGGATATGCTGTAAGACAGAAAGTCTGGAAAGAAGAGATGGAGAAACATGAAAACTGAAAAAACACAAAATGAAAAATAGTTTTCCTGTAAGTTCTCCTTCAGTATTAATTTACATTTTTTCTTTCATAGAAGAAATGTTTACCTGATAATGATACAGACAGCTTACCATCTGATATGTTAGCTTAGTAACCCAACCAGAATCTGTATGCTGTGAAGCAATGGATACAGGTTTTATGGAAAGTCAGCTCTGAAGTAAATTAAAGTTTTCAAAGCAATTAGATTAGAATAGAGTTGGGGTAAGAGAAAGGAATTGTTGAAGGTAATTGTAAATATTTGGTCATGTGGGCTGGGCACTCACAGATATTTACCGTGTCCCACAGTTATGAAAATCACTACAAGTGTCTTAATTTTTTATCATGTTTTCAATAAATGACAAAATCTAGCTTAAGGGATATGATTTTCCTGTCATACAATCCAGAAACTATTCTTCAGGTAAACGCTTTTCTTTTTATTGGTAATAGCCACATTTAACAGATAGTAAACAGAGTATGTTCGTATTTATGCTGGTATGCAAGAGACAAAATAAAAACCAGCCTCAGAAATATGAATGAATCATATTTAATCACTTACAAATTTTGAGTAGGTGTATAAAGTCTATAAATTTTGATATCTATAGTATAAGGACCTGCATGCATGCACTTGTGTGTGTATTTACATATGCATACACAAACTTCTATACATATATCTATATAGAGAGATATGAATGATTCTAGTGGTACTAATTGTGGTAGATCTGAATAATGTGCCCACAATATAGATTATATAGAATATAGAATATAGAATATAGAATATAGAATATAGAATATA
>JAPSGF010000003.1:13336346-13362842 GCA_035772895.1 Perdix hodgsoniae
GTAAAAAGAGGAGAAACTAGGGCAAGGTAGAAGAGCTGTGTGAGAGAGAAAGAAAGACGATACCCAATACCCATAAAAAATTTGTTTTTAATTCCCTGGCTATCACAGATAGTGGCTGCTGCTAGCATTTAAGATAAGATTAGTTGGTGTTGTGCTATCAGCACCTCCACATTTTCCCTGCAGGGACTCCTTCTGACAGGCTGAAGCTGGAGGCATGTCTGAGGATTAACACAAGCTAATGATTATACACTAAAGCTTTGGAACTGTCGGACTAATAGGATTAAGCAATACCAGATGCAGGTCCCCGTTCAGGTTAAAAATGCACTTTTTACATTACAAAGTCAGACAGATCCCTTTGAACATGCAATGAATATGGATGTTTTCAATTATCACAGTCTTCCAGGGCTATACGATATGGTAAATTAATCCCTTTAGAACATCGGAAACAGGACAAAATAGCCTTCTTGAAGCTGAAATCCCTCGTTTTAGATTTTCTTTCATGGGGATAAGCAGTGGTGCACCACACATAATTAATCTTATTACAAACAGAGAGAAAAGAGAAATAATAATAATAATAATAATAAAAAAGATGGCAAAAAACTGTTTAAATGTTTGAGAAACTAAGGGGTGGGGGAGGTGGGAAAACTTTTAAATCAGCAAGTCTTAATTAATTTCCACAGTAGTGGAAAACATGGAGATATTGTTCAGGAAATTACATTATTTTCCTATCCTTCAGGCAGCAGCAAAACACAGTAATTAATAATATTAAACAAAGTCAGTTTGGAAAGAGAGAATAGAAACAATTTTTTTATTAGAATAAAAGATTTTAGAACACATTCATTTCTACTTCAAGGGTCCAACCTCAGTGAGATTGGTCATTTTACTGTCTAAAATAGAAAGAATCTGGACCCTTCACTTTCTCTCTACAATGGTGGAAATTTCTGTAAGGAAGAGAATAAAGATGAAAGAAGATAATAAGAAAGAGAAGAAGAGATTGAAGATAAAGGAGAAGTATCTTATTTCAGGCTGACTAGGGCCACAACATCTTTAAACTTCTATTTTGTGAGAAAACTTGCAACTAATATTATTAGCAGTCAAAAATAGTGGGAAGGAAATAGTGAAATGCTTGCTGGTTCAGTTTGAATGAGCACCCAGTACTTCAACGATTCTCATTCAAAAAAGACCTAGATTTAAACTAACACTAACTTTTCTTCTGCATTTGAAAGAATTTTCAGAAGAAAAGCTGCATGGAAGAGAGAGAAGAAACAGTGATTTTTTTTAAATCCAGATGTAAATTTTTGATTGCTTATATTTTTAACAAAGAAATAATATTTTAAATTTGAGGACAATCTCATGTAAATTACACCACAAAATTTTAATGCACTGATAAATAAAGTGAAAATAAAAATGCACACTATCATTCTGTATTATCATTTCACTTGATAACTTATGAAAATGTAATTGTATGCAAGTAGTTGTTAGCTCCCAGTAGCATTGTAAAAATCTCAAAGGAAAGCAAAATTGAGCAAAAAGACAATTTGAAAAACAGATTTGCCAGACAATTTGAAAAACTAGAATATTAGAATGTAGAGTCATGGAATCGTGGAGTAGTCGAATCATTTGAGTTGGAAAGGACCCTTATAAATAATTTAGTCAAAATACCCTTCATTCAACAGGGGCACCTGCAGCTAGGTTACTTTGCTTAGAGCCTGTTCCAGCCAGATTTTGATTATCACCAGGGATGGAGCATCCACAATCTTTCCAGGCATCCTTGTACAGTGCTTTACCGGCCCATTATAAAAAAACTTTTTATTTACATGCAATCTAATTCTCACTTCTTTAAGTCTTAAAACATTTCCACTTGTCCTGTTACATTAGACCCAGCTTAAGAGTAATTTTTGTGTACTCCAACAGATCCATGGCTGTTCTGAACTGAGAATTCCACATCTGTACAAAGATGGAGGTCTCACCAGAGCAGACTAAAGAGGCAGGATAATCTCCCTTGACCTGCTGATCACATGTCTTTTGATGCAGCCCTGAATACAATTGGCTTTCTGATCTGTGAGGGCATTGCTGGCTTATGTTCAGCTTGCCATCCAGCAGTATCCACTAGTGCAAAAGGCAGCGCTGTGCTCTAGCCTTTCCCCAGCTTGTATTGGTAATGGAAGTTTTTGCAACCCAGGCGCAAGACCTTGTTCTTGGCTTTGATCCAATTTCATGAGGTTCACCTGAGCCCCACTGCTTGAGCTTACTTTTGTCTCTTTGAATGGCATTTCATCCCTCAGGCATGTTGAACAGCTTGGTGTCACCTGCAAAACTGCTGAGGATGTGCTCAATCCCACTGTCAATATAATTGACAAAAATATTATGGAGTAAGAGTCCCAGCACTTTGGATACCCCCCTGTGGGACACAACTGGTCACTGATCTCATTGAGCCATTGACCACCACTCCATGAGCACGATCTTGCAGTCAGTTCCTCATCCATCAAACAGACCACCTGTAAAATCCATACCTAGTTTGGAGAGAAGGACATCGTGAGAGAAAGTGCCAAAGGGTTACTGAAGTCTAGATAGACGACGTCAGTGTTCTTCCCTTGCCCACTGATATAATTACTCCATTATAGAGCACAGACCAGAGGTGAAGTATTGTTGGATCAGGTGGTCATAAGTGGTTACCAATGTGGAGAATACTGTTAAAGTTGTTGTCACGGGGTGCTCTCTAGAGCTCACTCGTGACAGCGGGGACAAAACCCGGGGAGAGAAAGCACGAAGCGCTTCCCTTCTCTAGCAGCGCGGCGCGGCCCGGCCACATGCGCCCCGAGAGAGGGGAAAGAAAAAAAAACGGCGAGTGGGTCTAGGAGGGAAGGAATGAAAAGAAAGGAGCGATCTGAGAACGAACGGCAGTTTAATGAACCTAATAATGCTAAACAACAACGGAGAGTTTCAGCAAGGAGAGAAATAGAACTAAACCTCACCGACGAGCTGTAGGAGGCGGGAAGCTGCGACCACGTTGTCTCCTCACCGGGGGATCGCGCGCGAAGAAAAAATAAAAAAAACTCCGTCCCCTTTTCCGGCTACCCCTCCCCCCATGCCCAATTAAGGCAGTCCATAGGAAAGAAAAAAAAACTCTCTCCTTAACTCCCATTATCCTGCATGATGTTCTGATGTGGAATAGCAACGCAAACCAAAGAAATTACAAAACCAAAACAGTTGTTCAGATCAAAAGCTGACTGTAGCGACCCTTGAACACGGCCCTGGCAAAGAGTGGAGTAAGGACACTGAATTTCAAGAAAGTTACCTATAGGTCATTTAAGAAATTATTGGATAAGATCTCATAAAATAAGTCCTTAGAGACAAAAGAGTGGGAGAAAGCTGGCTACTCTTTAAGGATGCCTTTCTGAGAGCATAAGAATTCTCCATCCCTCAGAATAAGAAAGCAGGTAGGGGAGGCAAGAAATCTGCATGAAATAGCAAGGACCTCCTGGTCAAGCTGCAGAAAAAGAAGGGCAAGTACAGTGGAAGCAAGGATATGTCACCTGGAAGAAAACAGGGATTCTGTCTGAAATCACAGAGATGTGATGACGAAAGCCAAGGCACAGATAAAACTGAACTTGGTGAAGGATGTTAAAAACAACAAGAAGTGATTCTACAGGTACATAGGTCAGAAGAGATAGGCCAAAGAGAGTTTACTTCCTCTGCTAAATGAAAAAAGAGAACAGACTATAACAAGTATGGAGAGAAGGTTGAGGTACTCAGTGAGTTCTTTGCCTCAGTGTTCACTGGCAGCCAGGATTCTCACATTCCTGAATTTCACTTCTCTGAACCTGAACCTCTAGGTTCAAACTGGGGGGATCAAACTGTTCTGCACTGTAAGGACAAAGCAAGTCTGTGATCAATTCATAAGACTGAATGTGCACAAGTTCATGAGGCCAGATGGTATGCATCCCCGAGTCCTAAAGGATTTGAGTGATGTAGTTACTGAGCTGCTCTCCATCATATTTGAAAAGTGGCTGACAGGCAAAATCCCTGGGGACTGGAAAAAAGGAAACGTCTTTCCCATTTACACAAAGTGGAGGAAGGAGGACCCAGAGAACTACTGTCTGGTAAGACTCACTCACCTGTGTGCCTGGGAAGATGTATGGCACAGATGCTCCTGGAAGATGTGTTAAGGCACATGAGGGATAAGCAGGTGTTCTGAGACAGCCAACATGGCTTCACCAAGGGAAGGTCATGTCTAACCAATCCAGTAGTCTTTTATGATGGAGAGACTGCATTGTTGGACATATGGAAGGCAACTGATGACACCTACCTGGACTTCTGCAAGGCCTTTGACATGATCCCTCACCACATCCTTATCTCTAAATTGAAGAGATATGGATTTCAACTGTTGGACAGTTTGGTGAATAAGGAATTGGTTGGAAGGTTGCAGCCAGATGGTTATGGTCATTGGTTCTACGTTCAGGTGGAGGCCAGTTACAAGCAGTGTTTTCCCGGAGGTCCACCTTGGGACCTGTACTCTTTAACACCTTTATTAATGTCATAAATGATGGGATTGAGAGCACCCTGAGCAAGTTTGCTGATGATGCCAAACTGAGTGGTGCAGCTGTTAGAGCAGAAGGAAAGCAAGTCATCCAGGGGGGCTATGGATAAACTTGAAACGTGAGCCCTTGTGAATTCAACAAAGTTCAACAAAGCAAATTTCAGGGTTTTGCACCTGAGACAAAGTAACCCCAGATATGTATACAAACTGCTAGAATTCCCTGGGAGTAGTCCCACTGAGAAGGCCTTAAGAGTCTTGGCTGATGAAAAATTAACATAAGCCAGAAGTGTGTTCTTGCAGCCTGGAAGGCCAGCGGTATCCTAGGTTCAGATAGGATAACATCAGAAGAGGGGTGGCCAGAAGGATGAGAGAGGTGATTATCTCTCTCTGTTCTGCCCTCATGAGGCCCCAGCTGGAGTACTATGTCAAAGTTTGGTGCCCCCAGCACAGGAAAGATGTGGAGCTTCTGGAGAGGATCCATAGAAGAGCCATGAAGATAATCAGTGGACTGAAGCACCTCTCCTATAAAAATGGGCTCAAGGAACCGGCTTGTTCAGCTTGGAAAAGAGAAGGCTGTGGGGACAGCTCATTGTGGTCTTCCAGTATTTAAAGGAGGATCATAAACATGAGGAAAATCAACATTTTACTTGGGTAGATAGTGATAGGACAAGGAAGAAGAGTTTTAAACTGATACAGGGAAGGTGTCAGTTAGATATTAGGAGGAAGTTTTTCATTCAATGGGTGGTGACACACTGGAAAAGGTTGCCCAGAGAGGCTGTGGATGCCCCATCCCTGATTGCGTTTAAGGCCGGTTGGATGGGGCCTTGAACAGTCTGATCTAGTACTTGTTCTAGCAGCTGGCAACCCTGCCTGTGGCAGGGGGGTTGCAACTTAATAATGTTAAGGTCTGTTCCAATGGACTTGTTTGAATCCTTCTTTGTTTTCTCGCTCAAAGCTTGCTTCCTGGGGTATTTCCTGTGATATGACTGACTTGTCTAGGAGATGAGTGATGAGTGTTTCCATGTGGCAGTCAACATCACAGTGTGGACAATTTTACATTTGAAAACATTCTTTGTAGCTGTTTGCCTTTAGAAGAGAGTGCTCAGGACTGTTTACTGTCTTGCCTGTGACGAAATAACTCCAGCTTGCTATGGGAATTTGGGGGTTGATACCACTGTATCCTGTGAAGACAAGAAACAAGTGGATGACTCCCTAATCCCTCTTATCTGATGGCAAGGCCCGGAAGATGGGAACAAAAGGAGTTCCTGCTGAGATTCAAAAGCCAGAAGCTGTCACTCCAAAAAGAGCTGACTCAACCACTTTGGACTTATTAACAAATTTATACTTCCATTGGAAAGTAGTGGCCATCATCACTGTGATTACCATTGTCATCAATGGAACAACGCCCAATGACCCACCGGTACTGAAAACTGAGCCACGAACCATGGTGGTGACTATCTCTCTCTTGCTTCCTATAAAGAATCCTTGCTTCTACTTTCCTATCTTTTCTATCACCCTCCTTTCCTTCCCCATTATCCTAATACATAATAGTGTTTGTCCTCCCCTTTCCCGTCTCCCTGATTAAGTTTTGTAATAAACTGGTCAAACCAGCATCTGAACTGTTTCTTCTTAATCTCGTGCCAAGTATATAGATATCAAAGAACCTCCTCTCCCTCCTATAAATTGGAGCGAGACAGAACCCAAGTCATTCTATGATTCTATGATTCATTAGAAGGCCACTATGTTGGTCAGGCAGGACTTGCTTTGATGAAGCCATGCTGGTGGTCTTGTTTCTCCCAGTTTTCCATATCTTAGCATAGCTTTCAGGAAGATCTATTCCATAATCTTTCCTGCACAGATGTGAGGAAAATTAAAATTAACATTTAAATTAAAAAAAGACAGAGAGAGAGCACAAGAACAGTTCCCTGGTACCACAGATTATGCAGTGGGTTTGCTGCATTTGAGATCACAAGGGTCAGCACACCCAGAGGGCAAGGAATGAGCCTTGCCCTGGGAAAATCACATGCCTGATCATGGTGTCTAACCTGCCAAGTAAGTCTGTTCACTAAGGTGTAGAACTGTGGAGTTGCTTGAGGCTGAGGATGTGACAGTCTGATATCTTGAACAATTTCCCCCAGTCTGTACACAGAGGTGGGTGGTTTCTGCATTCATATCTACGAACATGTGCATATCCAAAGTTCACTGAAAAATAAAGTCTAAATATGGCAATCAGTCTTAATTTCAGTTACTAGGTTCTCAGACTGTAATTTCCTCTTTTTAAACTAATTGTAATCATCAACATCATTGTTATCATCATTGTCCACTCATCTTTCTCTCATAGAGAGTTGAGTAGAATGTACTCTGTAAGTACAAAATATATTAGAACATAAGCATCACCATTTTAATTACATTAACTAAAAAATGAAAGAATCCTGTGTTTCTAGGTGATGATACCTAATGATGCATTATCACTCCGTAAAAACAAGAAATTATCTTGGATTTTTGCAATACTTCCTCTATCCAAGGCATTTTTTTCTATTTGAAAAAGAGTTAAGAGTACAATTTATCTTCTCCATTTCGCAATTAGAACTTCAGAAAAATGTGGCAAACAGTAAGCACAGAAAGTGTAGCCATCCACTGCCGTTAACAAGAGAAAAGAAGACTGCACTGTAACCAGACCCTTTCATTAAAAGTTTCCCCATCTCTCCATGCGTACAGAGGTTACTGCTCTTCCACAGAACTTATTGACAATGAAATGGCAGTTTGGAATATGGATTTGAAACACTCCTCTCTTTCTGAAAGACAACAGTTCTGTGGAAGGCTTGCTGTTCTTCATTAGCTTCCTAAATGCATTTAGGGTCAGCTTGGTGTCAGCTATCATTCATCTTCTAAAGCTTTACCAGTTTACACTCAGAACAACAAAACCATGTACCTGATTATAGTGAAACACTAAGCTTAGTGACACCTTTCAGTCAGGTCTTCTCATGAGAACAAATTAAAAGTTTTGCCCTATCCTCATCTTTTTTCAGTTTGAAGTTCTTCTGGTCACTTATTTCTGTTCGTTGCTTGCAATGCACTTCTATGACATTTTTCAACACCGTTTGAGGATCCCATAATAGGAAATTTGCCTCTAACAACAAAGCTAAATACAGAGATATATTTCACATTTTGTATGTTCAATGCAACTTCTTTTTTCTTCTTCTTTTTATCTTGATCACTTTTGTGATAAAATAGTATCTATAACATTTCATGTGCACAGAAAAAATAATAAAACAAAGAAGTAACAGTATAAAGAAGTACATCATTTGCTGAAACAAATCTACAGCTACATCAGAAAAAAAATATATAATCCAACATATAATCTCCCAAAATAACCATTCTGGAAAAAAAGAATTAGTCATACAAGTGACCACCTTGAATAAGCTACAAATAAGTCTTAAAATCAAGATACTATTTTCTCTTTATTCTACTACTTCAGTTTCTCAACCCACTCTGATTGATTCAGTCATTTAATTTTCATCTCTCTTTAGCTAAAGCTACGATTTATGTTTCGTTTTTTGTTGTTGTTTGTTTTGTTTTGTTTTGTTTTTTGTTGTTGTTGTTTTGTTGTTTTTTTTTTTTTGTACCTGTATTTCCTATCTGTTACAAACTCTGGAGTTCTTTTAGGAAACATAAAAAGGAATCAATTTATAATAGCATGAAAGCAAAAAATAACACATTATAGATTTTTTTTATTAATGAGGAACAGATGAAGAAAGTTTAACATTCAGTCAATGGAGTTTGAAAATAATATTGCCATAGTTTCACAGAAATTGTAGCAATAAGTGGAAAGTGTTTGTCCAAAAAAAAAAAAAAAAAAGCAATAACAACCAACATGCATATACTCCTGATTTTAAACAAGCTATTCATCTTATGAAATAATAGCAAACTCTTAAGGACACAGTTTCAGTGTGTAAACTAACTTTATTGATGATAATCTGGAAAAAAAAAAGTAAAATATGTATTTATTTCAGTTTTTATTCTTCTATCACAACCACTCTTGTATGATTTCATTTTAGGAACTTTATGTTGGTCCTAGTTATAGTCATCATATTCAAGAAATATGAACCCTCAGTTTTAGAGAAGGTTGCTTGTTTAATTTTTTCATTAGAATGTTTTATTTTAAACATCATGTACTTTAGTATTGACAGTTATGCACTGAAAATACAATTTTTCTGAGGCAGAGTCGCAAACTGTAAGGAAATTGAAAAATATCAGATTAGAACTCCAAATCTTAGACATACAGATCAAGCATTTGTTTTTCTTTAAGCTAAATGGACTTCCCACATCCCCAAAATTAATCTAAAAACATATTGTTTTGGCCCACCAGAGGGAGCCCATAATATTTCACGAATGAAAAAGGAATACACTGGCAATTACGCAGAAAAATAAATGAAAATTAGTTGTGGAGCACATATGTGTGTGTTTGTATTTATTTATTTGCTATGCATTGCCTCGCATGGCTAAAATCCTAGCATTTGTGTCAGATAATAATTAGGACAGTAATAAGTGCATTTCCATGAAATGACACCAGGGACAGATATGAACCATTTTATATTTTAGTAAAAATTAGAGAACAGTAACATGTTGAAGTGGAAGAAAGGCAAATTTTTATTTATGTCTATCTAGAGTGTAATTATAATTTTGGATATACTAACACTTTACCTTTACTCAATAACAAGAAAGGAGCAGCTGCTGAGCAAAATGTTATTTTATTTTGACAGAACAGACATGTGGATATGGACATGAAAAAATCTAGCTGAAATAAGTCCCCCGTAGAAATCAGATGGCAAAACGTGGGAAACTCAGAACAAAGCTAGTGAAATGTTGCTTGTGACTCTATATTTAAAGTTTTTCTCTTAGGTTGTTCCTAGTCACATCACTGCTGAAACCTATCCTTTCTCCAGGCATATTTTCTTTTCCATTATTGTATCTTAATAATATCTTTAACATCCTTTTGCATACACAGAGGATGTTTATGGCAACATATTTACATTAAAATAAGGCTAACTTGGGATTTCTACTTTTGGACATGTATGTTATTTTGCAGTCATTATTACTTTACCAAAATCCAAAAGTATCCCTTTCATTTTTTTGCCATCTATTAGACCTTCCACTGAGGACAGACTTAGAAATTCTCTATCTCTTTCACAATTTGATTAATTTCTGGGACAATCCCAGCTATTTATACAAACTAGGAAAAGATCTCCTTGAGAGCAGCCCTGTAGAGAAGGACTTGGGGATCCTGGTGGATGAAAAGCTGGACATGAACCAGCAGTGTTGCTTGCAGACCAAAATGCCAACTGTGTTCTGGGCTGCATTTAAGAAGGGGGGCAAGCAGGGAAAGGGAGGTGATTGTCCCACTCTATTCAGCTCTTGTGAGACCCCATGTGGAACCTGGAACCCCTAACACAAAATAGACACAGGGTTCTTGGAGCAGGTCCAAAGGAGGGCCACTAAGAGGATCAGAGGGTTAGAGCACCTTTCCTATGAGGAAAGGTTGAGAGAATTGGACTCGATTAGCTTGCAGAAGAGAAGGTTCTAGGGAGAAACCTCATTGTGGCCTTCTAGTATTTGAAAACAGCATGTAAACAGGAGGGAGAAATACTGTTTGCGATGGTTGATAGTGATAGGACAAGGAAGAATGGTTTTAAACTGAGACAGGGAAGGTTTAGATTAGATATTAGGAGGAAGTTTTTCACTCAGTGGGTGGTGACACACTGGAACAGGTTGCCCAAGGAGGTTGTGGATGCCCCATCCCTGGAGGAGTTCATGGCCAGGCTGGATGTGAGTCTGGGCAGCCTGGTCTGGTGTTTGGTGACCCTGCACATAGCAGGGGTGTAGAAACTAGATGATCATTATGAACCTTTTCAACCCAGGCCATTCTATGATTCTGTGATTCTGTGAATAAGCTTTCCAACATTTTTGAACAGCCTACACTTTTTTATTAAAAGTACTGACATTTCTTTCTATAACAGTAAGTTTGATTCTAATCACTTCTAATCCCTGAAAAATTCTATCATTCACTAATATATGAAGATCTTTATCATTTTCTCCACATAACAAACTTCAGCCCAACTTGGGAGGCCAGCTTTCAGGGTAGCAGGGACATTACAGTTTTGAAGCTTATTCCTTCTTCATCAGGAGTTATTTACCTGTTACCTTTGCATTTACTTTGTATGTATATTTAAATGAGAAAGTTGTAAAAAAAAATCCAAAGAAAATTTGAAAATATTTACTGAAAAAAAATTTAATTCTCTTATGCCGAGTATATACTAAATTGGACTAAATTAGCACATCTTGGCTTCAAACTACTGCCTTTAATAATTGACAGATAAGCAATTTTGTTTTCTTACGGGTTTTAAGATTTTGTTCTCAGATTCACGAAAGAAAAAACAAATCTCATAAACTATGTTGTACTAAGCTATGTTCCAAAACTGGTTGACTCCAGTTATTTTCCTTACTGGTAGGTTAAAGTCATCGATTTCATCTTTATAAACTATAGCTGCGGAAAACAATTTGAAGAGCTCAGAAAGTTAAAACAGGTTTAAATTCTTGTCAAATAATTAGCTGTTATTGTCATTGTGTCTCAAAATATATGCTCTGCACCAACTCATCATGAAAATTAAATAATTATTATTAAATATATTAAATTAAATATATTAAATATATTAAGTAAATATTATTATTAAATAATATTCCTTATTCATTTATTTTTTTCTCAATATCGTAAATTTGTGATTTGTTTGCTAGTGATTTCAAAGCTCTCAGAGCATATCATCCCCAGCACAATTTTTAGGTAACACTAGATGTTGTGCACCATTAGCTAGTCATCAAGTCTTTTATTAAACAAATATGAAGCAGATGTAGCCCTCAGAATTTGATTACTTATAAACCCCTTCAAATCGAAACTTGCTTACAGAGTCTCCCTATAGTTTTACTCAATTGATTAACTCCAACTTGTTTATCACTAAACCACTCATTTAATTTAACAATCCACCAAAGAAAGCCTCGGTTAAAATGCATCTTGTGTCCCCTTCTTGGATCTTAAATAATTACCCATGTCTGCTATGTCTTCTAATCTCCTTCTTAATGAAGATCTTTAGCCCTTAATAATTAAGAGAATGTCAAGATGAGTCTTAATAAGAGAGGAATCTTTTAAAAGGCATAAACAGTAGTAAATGTTAAGATAGTGGAAAATGAACAGCACTATTCTGTTGTCATCAAAATCAAGAATGAAATATGCCAGAAAGAAGGTAAGATCTAATAAAGCATTTGGTGCCACAACAAATAGGTTTTTTCTTAAGTTGAATGTAGACTGCTGAAACTGGCTTACACGCTGCTTTGCTGAGTATCATGAAATTTCATATGAGGTGGCTGGTGCCCAGACTGGATCTAATCTAATTGACTCACACCTAGCTATCCCAATTTGGTAGCTTAAAATGGGATTCATAATAGCCTCGTTACAAAGATCTTAACTGATCATGGTGAGAGTGTATGCCTGGAGAGTACTTACGGAGAAGCCTGACTGGAGTCATGCAGAGAAATAGCTGTTTCTTTGTAATGATCTGACTTAGGCTGCTCAGTCTGTCAAGAGAAAGGCAACTCCAAATACGTGCAGAGTGCATATTTCTGTGCATTTTTCTAGGCATCTGGACTATCGCTAAGGAAGAATAAGAGTTTAGACGTAAATTCTTTGCACCTGCGCAAGCATTTGTAGCACAAATTCCACTGATGTCCAGGATTAAACGTATACAGTATCCTGTTGTTATTTGTTTCTGCATTCAGACAAGGAGTTCAACAGAGACGTTTATATATATATAAGCACATTTATTTAATAACAGATATTTGTTCCTCACTAATTCATTGAAAATTTTACTTTGTCTACAGAGAAACTGTACAAAGAAATTCTCACTGACTTCTCTATTTCTTTAAATTGAATAAGTTCTTTGTGTAAACACCTCAAATAATCATCCTAAGTAATTTGTTTCATTTATTAGGGCTGCATTATGACCAATACTTTCATCTTACACTTAGTAGATGCAAACATCACGGTTTGTGTAATGCCCTTCAAAGGATCAGATGCAAGTAGTTCTGCTCAACTTTGCATCTTCTATCAGAAAAAGCCTAGTACACGGAATGAACAAAATATTTTTCTGAAGGTCCTGGAGTAGGACAGGGATTCCCTTCTCCTTGATGCAATCTTAAGCTGGAGTGTAGACTTGCAAGATCACAATGGACTAAAAGAAGTAGAAACCATTTTAGTAACTGTAGAAATTACTGCAGGCTATTCCTAGCAATCATCTAGTTGGATTAGCATTCATGGTAAGTTGAAGCAGTTTGTGCTTTGTTATATTGCCAGAAAAAGGAGTCAAAATGTGACCCAGTGGATATCCTGCAGACATTATCACAAAGCTCCACCGTTTTCATCTTTGACCAGATTCCACTTGTAGATAGGGTCAGTGCTCTGTGCTTTTAAGAGGTTAAATATTTGCTGTGTTAAACAGTGTAGCAACTATGACATTGAGAAGAGGGTGAAATAGTCACTTTATGAAACCTCTAGGCAGCCCTACAACAGATTGGATCACCTCTTTGAATCTCTTTAGCTGCAATCACAGTTCTGGGAGACAGAAGCAGAGGGCTGCAAAGGTATATGGAAGACTATTATATCAGTCTGTCCTTGACCTATGAATCCTTTTGCAGTTTTTAAATAGGTAGATGCAACTAAAGCAGCTTGAGCTTTTGCATAAGTAGACAGAGGTAATCCAGTTGTGAAACTTAAAGTTCTAGAAAATTCCTGAGCATTGCCTTCCTTCTGAGCCTTCTTTCATTGAAAGCTATTGAAAACAAACAAACATACAAACAAACAACACAAGGTTTTGGAGACCACAAGGAAGAGCTCTCCATTGAGTTTATGACTGGAGAAATGATAGTAAGAAAAAAGTAAGAAAAGACAGTCAACATTCAGTATAGAGGCAAGTTACCAGAAAAGTCCAACAGAGAAACGTTTCCTAAGCACTGTGATCACTGTATGCATAAATGAATGGGAAAATGAAACTTAGTAAAATGAATTGGTAATAGTAGTCTACACTTGATGGAATGAAATCTGTTATTAAGAGTTGCTTTGAAGTTTTGTAACAAAGAGTAACACAGTAAAATAGATTAAATAATGTGGTGCTAAAATAAAAATAAAGGACTGTCAATTGTCTGCAGGCTGGTTTGCCCAGTTCCATGACTAGCAAGGCTGGGGAATACATGTAACCACACGCTGGGAAAGGGAAAAGGGAAGAAAGGGGGAAAAGGGTAGAGAGGTGGGCCTAAAAACAAAATCGTTGCTCCACAGAAACAAACTATTTTACTAAATAAGATATCAGAAGGCAAGATAACACAATAAAATACAATATAATACAATTGAAGCTAATATATCAAATAAAACGAGAGTGTCCAAAAACCGAACGCCTCATTCTAATGCTGAAAGTGAGATGTCTAGCTGGGACAAGCAGAAAGGCAAAAGAGAGGGACATCTCATGATCTGCAAACAGTTTTATCTTTCTCTCTAAGTGGAAAACAGATACAGAACAATGCAAATTCATCAGAGGTATGTAGTACTTCTTTTCTGAGAACCAGGTACCCAGAAATATTGGCAGTCCTTGGAACTGGAGTATTAATTCTTTAACTTCTAGTGCACTGCATAATGTCATGATGTGAAATGGTGATTACAAAAAATCATAAAGCTATGACTGAAACAAAGAAAAAAAAAAAAACCATTAAATTAAATAATATTGGAAGAAAAAAAAATGGATATGACACCAAGCTGGCAGGCAGTGTTGATCTGCTTGAGGAAAGGAAGGCCCTACAGCGGATCTAGGCAGGCTCAAGTACCATGCTAACTTTTTTACCCCTCAATACAAGAAAGGCATTGAGGCTGTGCAGCATGTTCAGAGAAGGGCAACAAAGCCCTTCTGGGGTCTGGAGCTCAAGCCTTATGAGGAGCAGCTGAGTTAGGAGTGTTTTGTCTGGAGAAGAGGAGGCTCAGGGGTGGACTTATCACTCTCTACAACTATCTGAATGGAGGTTGTGGTAAGATAACCTTCTTCCATGTAATTAGCACTAGGACTAGAAGGAATGGCCTGCAGTTTTGCCAGGGGAGATTCAGGTTGGACATTAGGAAGTAATTATTCTCCAAGAGAGTGGTCAGGCACTAGAAAGGGCTGCCTAGTGAGGTGGTTAAGTCACCATCCTTAGAGATGTTCGAGAAAAGTTTAGATGTTGCACAGACAGAGTTTAGTGGGAAATATTGGTGATGGTTGAATGGTTGGACTGGTTTATCATAGAGATGTTGTCCAACCTTGACAATTCTTTGATTCTATGATTTCCAATTAGTGGAAAACACTGTAAAACACTGACCAGAATTAAGAGAATGAAATCTGTTAGGAATGTAATAGCAGTTGAAACAAGTAGTCTATGGTGCATAAACCCTTTGTGACACCATATTTTCAGCAATGTGTACTACTTTAGTGTACCTATTTCAGAAAAGGATAGAACAAGAAGGACAAGAAAGTTGATCAGGAGTATATAGTGGTTTCTGTGGAAAGATAAACTAAAAGACTTTTCAGTCTATGAAAGAGATGGCTAGTAGTAAGACTAGAGGGAATGGCCTGAAGTTGCACCAGAAAAGTTTCAGGATGTTAGGAAAAATTTCTTCTCTGAAAGAGTAGTTAGGCACTGGAACAGGCTGCCCAGAGAGATGGCTGAGTCACGTCCCTGGGGTGTTCAAGAAATGTTTAGATGTTGTACTAAGGGACATAATTTAGAGGGAAAATATTGGTGATAGGTGAACAGTTGGACTGGTTGATCTCAAAGATCATTTCCTACTTTGATTATTCTATAGTTGTGTGATTCTATGGCTAAGAATATGACAGCAGTTTTTAATGGCATGAAAAAAAAGAGGCATGGCTATTCACAATATCACATGCACATAGGAAACAAATAATGTTAGAAATCGGTTGAAAAGAAAAGCAAACATTTTTTTTTTTTAATAAAAGCTATTTAAATTGTAGTACAGAGTGAAACAATTTAATTAATAGAAGAGCAATCAGTGGTAAAAAAATAAAATAAATAAATACATAAATAAATTGTGAGAACCCTGTGAATGTCTGAGTCAGCCAAGAAAATGGGTAGAGGTTCTCCAAACAACAAACAGAAATGCCAGTGGAGCTCACAGGCACACAGACTATGGTGCAACCCATGGAGGTCATGATGTAAGACAAGGGAACTACTGTGAGGAGAGAGGAGTGGCAGAGAGGAGCCATTACAGACTTATTCTAACCTCATTCTCCATGCAATGCACAGGACTAGGGGGCAGGAGTTTGAAATTAGAGAGTGAAGTTGAGGCTGAGAAGAAGACAGGGTTTTTTGTGTTTGGTTGTTTTTATTTATTTATTTATTTATTTAGTATTTATTTTCATTTCTTATCCAACTGTATTTTAAGTGGTAATAAATTAAATGATTTTTTCCTAAGTTGACTCTGTTTTGCCCATTACAGTAACTTGTTAGTGACCTCCACGTCTTTTCTTATTTTTTTCCCCTTCCATTGTCTTATTGAGGAGGCCATAGGGTATGAGGCTGGGTGGACATCTAGTGGCCAACAAATCTCAGCCCAACAGAATGTTCTGTCAAGTTTTTCTAAAAAAAATTCAGCTAAAAACAACAAAAATTAGTAAATTCACGAAAACTGAATAGTTATATGTATTTCCCAGTTTTCTTTCCTTATGTCTAAGCAACCTCTACATGGTTTCCACGTCAGAGAGGAATGGGAAAACTGTCTAATTGAACATCCAGTATGATTCAGTGAAACAATCATTAGGTCAGTTATCTTAGCGCCACAATACAGAAACTGTAAAACCGACTATGATGTTTTCTGCAATATGAACTTAGAAATATATCTACTAGAATTCCTGGTGTTTAGGGATGGTTGAAAAAAGAAATACCAGCAATGCATTCAGAACTGACTGTGATGACGATTAGGTGACAAAAGGTGACAGTCATACATTAAACCGCTGGAAAGACTGTGTTACATCCTCATATTTGTCCTGCTAAAGGAAGAGACAACCTGCCTCAGGCTCATGTTTTTAAGTGAAGGCATTTCTCCTCACTTAC
Organism: Perdix hodgsoniae; assembly: GCA_035772895.1. NCBI lineage: Eukaryota > Metazoa > Chordata > Aves > Galliformes > Phasianidae > Perdix > Perdix hodgsoniae. The sequence goes on from JAPSGF010000003.1 coordinate 13,353,085, forward strand.
CTGTTTTTCTGCATGGAACAAGGAAGTGTTGTGCTACCACATTCAGTTTGTACAGAAAGATAAGATGGCACTGAGAGTCCAGACAGTGGAGGAAACTGAGCTACTGTTTAGAAAATCATCTACGTGAAATACAATGAAATTCTCTTTCTTTTAGTAAAAAGTATAAGACTCCTGACATTCATACATAACTTCAATAACTCATCCACAACTACTTTAAAGAAAGGAGAAAATAAATCAGTAAAGAAATAGATTTCAATGTCAAGCACTAAGGGGATAATTATAAACAATAACGAAGACTTTTTTAATTATGAAAAATACCATGACAGTATGCTTTTAAATTATATATAATGGAAAACAAGGTGAGTCACATAATCATACACCTTTTGACACATAATGATCATCACCAATCTTCATCCTGCCCCCATGTCAAGAATGCACAAAGGGGGGCAGGCTCCCTGAAGTACATGAACATGAATCTAATCTAGTACTCTGAAAATCCTTATGCACTCACCCATAAGAACTGCATTTTTGAAACCAGTCAACTTATTGTAAAACAAGTGCTGGTTAAGATACTATAAAATATTCACTGAATATCTCTTAATATACTTAAACAGCTAGCATAGGATATTAAAGATCTTGCAGATAGACTACTTCCGATAAAACTTAAAATCCTTACCAAATTTGTGGAATTTAACCTGAGAGAACTGGTGCACAATGTGTTGCTGCAACTAGTTAGATACCCTTTAAATGCCACTGAAATATAATTAACTGTGTCTGAAGCCAGAACATTGGCTGTGGATTTTTTAGTTTGTTTGTCTTTACAACTAAAACATGGTACACATTTCAATAAACACTAATGAGACATTTGCTTTCAGCAAAAATACATGGTCCCATATTTATTTCTGTGATATATGAGTATTTATAATCTGACTTGACTTTTCCATTCTGTTTAGATTATTCTTCTGAACACATAGTGTACCCCCAAGGTTCAGGTCTAAAAATTGAAATTTGCCTTCACAATTTGAATTTAAAATTCAAAGTAGTGATTTCTACAGCACAGGCTGGGAACACACAAGGTTGGTAATGCAACTGATGCTTTAAATTTCTCTCTTTTTTTAGTTTGACCCAGAACGAGAAAGTTTCAGACTCCAAAGCAAAAATATATGTGATAAATGACTACACTTCTTTGCAACATGCACTGGACATCAGTAGAATATAACAAGTCACTAAATAGATCTCAGCCACTTTGTATTTGTCAGGCGCATGGTTTGTTATGTAAAATTAGCAGAATAATGCACTTCACTTTTTGGGATGCAAGCCAACTCACACTGGCTGGAGGGGAAGATATTTTCACTTTTTTCTCTTTCCTGATATCTTAGTTTAAAATGACTGACATTTTTATAGATAAATGCCTCAGGAAAAGACAATCAGCTATATTTTACCACCACCTTTCCACCTCATAAGAACTAAAGTTCTGACTTGCCCTTTAAAAGAACCACTTGGTGATTTCACCCTCTTCGGATGAGGCCATGCTTTATCTCAGCCATATGGTGAATGGAGATCCTATGAGCAGTGTGGGTATGATGGTCATAACCTTATATTGCTACCTGCTTAGAAGTTATAATTATTGTCTGCTTTAATGGAAAGAGAGATTAAATTAATGATAACTTAGATTATAGGCATTCTCTTTCTTTTCCTTTTTCTGCAAGGTAAAATAAATCTCCTGTACTAGATACAGCTGTGCGAAATAAGCATAAATGTTAAATAAAGTTACTTATCTAGATACGAAACATGGCCTTTGAAGGGGAAAAAAAAAAAAAGTGAAACAAAGGACAAAAAAAAACATATTGCAAAATCTTTTTAAAAGAATGCTACTAAGGACAGATATTAATGAATTTAGAACCTTATCAATGTCAAAGTCTGAGAAGCACTGCTTCTAAAATGAAATCACACCTATACCTGCTAACTGAACTGTATCTTAACCAGATTGCCAGAGTTTGGACAGAAACATAGGATTTTGCAATATAAGATATATTACCGCTGGTAAAGAAGTTATGTTCAGAGAACCAGACAGATCCAAAAGCTTGCAGAGTCTTCACAACAGGTTCATGAGATCAGTGGTACAAACTGTAGTGAACAGTTTCTCCACAAATGAGAAAAGATCTTTATCAAAAGAAAAATATGACCACTTTTTATGAACTTTAACTTCTGAAACTAGAAAAATGAATTTTATAAAAGATTTTCCTAGAAACAGTCACATCAATGTCATTGTCCTTTTAAAGCCCAACTTTATGTACTGTATCTTTTACCTCCTCCCTTTCTGGAAGTCTATTTTACAGATATTATCCTAGCCTGCCTTCCTTCAGCCTTTCTCCGCCTGCTCCAATTACTCTTTACCCAGAATGCAATTTACAGCAATCAAACTGAAAAATGAGTCAAATTTGCTTATTGTATTGTACTCACATATGTAAAAGAAATTATGCTATTTCAGTTCTCATTATGTATTAATGTCAAGGAGTGTGATTTTGAATTCTGCTCTTTTTTTTTTTTTTCCATATGACTGTCAGAAAAGGTTTTTTTGATGGCTTGAGTTTTTTGTTTTGTTTTCTTGTTTTGTTTTCTTGTGGGTTTTTTTTTTTCTGCTACATCTTACCAAATGATCTAAACAAATAAAAAGATGATAATTTCTCACGCTGTATCTATTTAGAGAAATGATTCTGGCGCAATATTTTAGCAACTATTTTCATCCTTTGAGTAGGAATAATATAAAGCACATGCAGTATTCCAACCACACATCATTGCCAGAACTATCAGGCTTTATTCCAGAGTAGAACCATACAAAGTAGTGCTGGGAACAAATTATTTATACCCATTTTATTATCACTATTTTATAAATGCTAACATAACTTTTATGAGTGTCTAAATAATTCAGGATCCTAAATCCTACTTTCAAAATCACTTTAAAGTGAGTCCTACAGGGAGATGTAAGAATTGAAAGAATTTATCTTAGTGTATATCTATCAAAATAAATATCATGAAAATAAGATAAATGTACATTTAACTCTCTTAACTGAGTATTTGAGATATTAACTAAATTATGAAAATATAATAGTTATTCAGGTATGAAATCTAAAAGATTATGCACTTTATTTGAATGCTGTATATATCCTGTTTATTTATTTATTTATTTATTAATTTTGGGACTGTCTTATTCTGTAGAATGTAGTTTTAATACTTTTTTTTTGCTCCCAAAAATGGTCAGCTACAATGATTATTAGAATTTTGAGCATTTCTATAGCCCTACAGTATACAAATCCTATTCAGACTTTTGCAAAATCACTGGCCACAAGGATTTTGCGCGAATATGCATTCACAAATATTCACAAAAAAAGTATCTGGTTCAAGTTAGGTCTGCAAGCCTTAAGTCAAATTAGAAGGTCCTGTGCACTTGGACCTCCATCCTTGTGGAAGCAGCTTAACAACAAAGAGGAAAAATTCAAGTGGAGCAAAAAATCAAACAGATTATCTTTCTGTTAAGATTCTCTCCATGATGTACAGTCTTTTATAACTCGGCTTTTAGGAATGTAAAAATGTGACTGGGGGGGCAAAATGAGGAGAAAATTCTTCCAAACAAACAGGACTCCATTCCATGACTTTTCTTCAGTATTAACTTCTCATTTACTATGCAGCTAGTTATGTGCTTAATATAAATATTGCTTCAGGATTTCAGAGCAGATAAGGCTGGCATTGGAGAATGGTGCAGGAGGGAAGCACAGGTATCCCAGAGACATTTTACTTTGTGAATAATGATGATGATAATTAATAATTATTCTGTGCCATTAGAGAATTCCACTAATTGGTAATCTCCTGCTTTAATAGTCCTAATATTTTATTTCTGCTTATTGCTAACTATGAGGTAGAATGTTAATGGAAATGTGGATGAATTATATTTTAATAATTACAGTTGTAATCACATGAAATCTTATATAGCTAACCTTTAATTACAATTCTAGATGATGTAGAAAACTGGTTGCAGTCAAAAACATAAGTTAAATTGGGAAATCATTTTTCAGTACAAAAATACTTCTTCCAATGCATAAAACAAGTTTCATATAGAGCAAGAACAACAATCATTGGGTTTATGAGTTTGTGGATGGTGGGTTAATACAAGGGGTAAGCTGCATAATGCATGGACGTGAACAAAAGAGAAAAGAAATACATGAATGTAGATTTACAGAAGAACACAATACATTAATACAGTACCAAGCAAATTTTATAGGATGATTTAAATAACAACAGTGAAATCAAATGTGTGCATTTGAAAACTTTACACATGTAATTTGCTAAGTCAGTACCTAGTCAATTTCATTTAGGATCAGAGTTTCAAAAAGATATCTGGAAATACATTTTTGATCATTTTTCAGGATGTGAAAGACCTGCTCGTTTCATATCTTCTGTCTTATCTGCTTTAGGACTGGTATGGCTCATCCAAATATCTCAGGAACTTATCTTTGCAGGGACATAAATATCTTCATTGGCATATTTAAATATAAAATCAAAATCATTTATGGTTGTTTTTTTTTTTTTCCACTTTATCTCATTTCTAAGGCAGCTACAGTTTTATTCCTATAGAAGATGGCTTAGAAATTGATTTTTTTTTTTTCTTAGAAAATTCTAATATACATTGCAAGTCTCTGCTATATAAATACTGCAATAAGATTTTGGGGTCTGTATTTATTAAAACTGTCTTGGCAACTTTAAAATACTTGCTAGAAACTGGCTGTGTCATGCTTCTGAAACAGTTTATTTAGGAAAGTTATCCAGTCCTTACTGCAACACAGGTTAAGTGATGTAATTAAACAGGAAGGAGTGCAAGCCAGGAAAATTCTGAAAAATTAGAAAAACAGAAGTATACCATTGTCCTCATAATTGAAATTTAGATCGTTAGATAAAAGTGAATGGATTGAAATTTTGAAAGCAATGGCTTTCATTTACTTTCACAAAGTAGCACTTTACGTAAACCATTTAAAAACATGTAAGTGTTTTTAATCTTGCTCACAGTGCCTCGTTTGGAGGCAACTCTTTATTTTTATCCTGGAGATCATGCTGAAATAAACTGCCAAACATCCCTTACACCTCCATGCCATCTAATTATAGCCTGTAACACTCCAGAATGCTGACAGTGCAGAGCTATTGACTCTTGACACTCTCTAAAGCACTTAATTATCTTTTCACGCAAGCCCTTTTCAGACCTGTCAACGTCTTCACATTGTTTATGAAAAAAGTTACATATTAAGATTTCAGGACTTAAGCATCTGAAGTCAAATTTGTACATAGACATGGGCCGTTAAAGGAAGAGTTTTATAAATGACAAGAGGAGAGCTAAAACGATTTTTCTTGATAAACTTATCAGATAATAAGGAAGAAAAATCTGAATTTTCATGCAGATTCCTACTATAAACTGAGATAATTTGAAGATTTTTATTAATTTTAAGAAACATAATGGAGGCAAAAACACCAACTGGTAAGCAGTTATTTCCTCTTCTTACACTGTGACATTTGAACTTGGTCTCATTCTGAGAAAGAACACATTTAAACATTTCGGGCAGAAGGTGAAAAAGAAGTTTTTTCAAGATAAGTTTTGTTGCTTAGAACTTTAAGCAACAAACAACTAGTACTACTGAAATCTGAAAGAAAAAAGAAAAAAAGAAAGAAATTCCTTGTTTGAAAAATAGACTGAAGTATTTGTGGGTCATACACTATGAATGACTGAAGTGATTTTAAATATTTTAGGAATTTTTCTATCTAAACTTCTGGAGATTACTTGTTATGTGCTATTGGGAAACATAACATCTAAACTCATATGAAACACCAGCTGTTCCCATAAAAAGAGCTGCATTCAAGGGAGATCCAGGTTGGATGCCAGGAAATACTCATCTCTGAGAGAATTGTCAGGTGCTGGAATGGGCTGACCAGGGAGGTGGTTGAGTCACTGTCTCTGGACATGTTCAAGAAACATTTAGATGCTGTACTGAGGGACATGGTTTAGCCCAGAATATTGATGATGGGTGGATGGTTGGACTGGTTGTTCTTGGTGGTTTTCTCCAACCTCGGTGATTCTATGATTCCATGTTCTGTGTTCCACTGGTACTATGAACAGGTTGAGAGAAGATAGATTTTGTAAAACTTCAAATTATTCAAAAAATTCAGACTTACACTCATTCACGTGATCAAAGATGAATATGTGAAATTGACTTAAACTTTGTGTTGCCTTGTGTGGTACTGTATCTTGAAGACAGATGCATATCACATATATTTAATCATGTACTTACCAAGTTACTGAGTTAAACTAGTTATGACATGTATTAGTATGAATATCAAATATAACTCTAAAAAAAATAATATCTGTTGTTTGTTCTTGTAGTTATTTTGAATATTCAGAACACTTGCAAAAATTCAACTAGTTCCTTAGCATTTTCTGAGTAATAAATCCAAGAATTACATTTTCAGATATTGGGAGTTATTTTGGAATGTGAGCACTAATGGTAACTACAAAAATTTAATCTGGAGTTTTTAAAAAACATAAACATATTTCAGATGGTCTGTAAGACAAACTAGTATTCTGTTAAGTATAAATGAACAAGTGTTCTATTGCAAATAGGCCTGTGTTTAGAAGATATGGTCTATTATATTATATGCAGCTTTCCTTTATCACAGGACTTAGTAATCATGCTAATTATGTATGTGAAAAATATTGTTTAATGACTGAATATGCAGCTTTTAAAAGTTTACGTTGAGAAAACCAGCAGTAATAGCAGCTGCTTATTTTACATGCAGGAGGTGTCTGGACAAGGTTATCCTGTGGTGGTGATGCGCCTGTGTGCAGACAATCAATGGGTCAAGGTCATTAAGATTTTTGCTAAGTGACATGAAATAGTGTGTCCTAAGCACGAAGAATGACTAGCTAAAAAGATTTTGTTTCTTTTTAATACAGCCTTAAATTATATACGCGTCAAGATAATAATGAAGTGCCTCTGGAAAGGAAGATACATGAAACTAAACAAAGTTCTTATCAACCAATTATAACTCCTAGAAAGCAGGAACCAATGAAAAATAAATGCAAATATTTATTAGCAAAATACTTCTCCATATACTCATGCTCCTCACTTTATTTGAATCAAAGATGAGTCAACAAGATAGATAAGGATATAGGAATAAATCATTAGAATTCTCTGATTATGCAGAATCTGGTGCTCACTGCATCATCAGTAAGTATAGTTTCTGCTTTTAAAGCTCTTTAACTGTGTTTTTATTTCATAACAGTGGAATCACATGTGCTCTAGAAATTTTATTTCAGCTCTTCTTACAGTCGCCTCATTCTTGATCCTGAGCTCTCACAGAAGCTTTCTTTTTCTCCAGCCCTTTTTTTACTTTACATTTTCTGCAATTACTTATTTAACTGCATTGGTGTCTTGGAAAGCTTCGCCTCTTACTGCTCTAATGATTGCCCTTTTGCAAGTGTTTCAGAGCTTTACTCTGCTGCTCCGCTGATCTTTCCCCTTTCATGCTCCTGCTGTGGCTTTTCCTTTTCCTCTAATATCAGTGATTGCCTGAAAATGTATGGTAGCTCACTCCTGAACCGTAAGATTTGCTTTACCTGGTTTGTCAAGTAGTGAGTGACATTTTGTTAATCAGAAGACCACATTTTCTGGATGTTCCAGATTATAACAAGAAGAAACTTACACAGAGCATGAATGTGCTGTATAGAATAGTTATGCACACTCTTTCTTCAAACCTTTATCTCATCCAGCTGAAAACTGCTTACTTTCTAAAGAAAAACTGGAAATTAAGATGGTAAGAAGGTGTGGCAAAAGCATTAGCCAGCGTACCAAAAGGAGAGATTTTCTTTCTTAAAGTTCATCGTAATGCAATTACGTGATTCCTGGAGATCCTCAGGATTAAATTTCAAGATGTCTGCTATTTGTATTCAAGCTGGCAAAGAATCAAATTTCTCGAATTTGCTTTATGGTTCACCATCCATTCATTTGAGTCTATATATCATAATTCTATTATAAGCAAGAAATGCAAAATTAAATATCATAAACATATATTTTAGAGGGTTATACACAATCCATAAATATTTGCTGTGGGTCAAGCTTTTGACACTCTATCTAATGATTTTTCTTCAGTAATTGTCCCATAAATTGTTCCTGAATGTAAAACTATGGGGGAAAAAAAAACACAAATTTGTATTCTCTTTTCATGTATTTTGAAAAGGCATCTGAAATGTCTTTCCTCCATTATTAAATTATCTCCTTTTTACTTTTCCTTACTCTGTAAGTCTCTCTAATCCTATTCATAGAATAAGCTGAAAGAGCAATGACAATGTTCTTCCTTTTTGAGAGAGAAGTATATTGCATTTAAGGTTTCTCTGTTTCTCAGTAGACCAAATTAGACCTCTGTCTTTTCATAAAAGAATAAAATGTTCAATTCAACAGCATTTCACATAAAAATTGTTGATTTTGTTGTAATGATCATTTCAAAACAAAAATTTAGAATGCAATAAATATTCTCTAAACCTGAAACACTCAGTAGTGTACTGTAGTCATTTTAGCAAGTTTCTTACTGCACAGATAATAAAAATGAAGGCAGAGTACATAATTTCTCATCAATATTTCTAATGTTAATTCATGAAAAGAAATACAATCTTAGAGACATAAATCCCACCTCATGTTGTATGGCAGAAATGAGATAGAGAGAAAAGATAAGGAATTAATATATCTGCATCTATGCAAGAACTGCATAGGTTTAAAAGCAGAATTATACTAGATAACTAGATAATTGGCTTTACTCCATATTTTGCATAAAATTTGAAACACTGTTTCTTACTAATTTCTATGAATAAGACAATTTCATTATTACAGAGAGAATAAATGGAAACAAAAAAAAAGGATCACCTTGTCATTACTTTCACTGAGATATAACCAAGGCCATCATGAGGAAACACTAGTGTTCCATATGCTTGCTTTCAATGTAGAACAAGCTTACTCTCACTTTCCTGGCTTCTTAATTCTTTCCCTCACAACTGCAGCCCATCTGTAGCAGAATGAGAAATACTGTACTCTTGTATCATTCTTAAAACTTCAATTTTATATGTTTTTTTCTTTTAGAAAGCATTCAGCTTTTGTGCAGTTTGGACCACACTCACACATTGTCCATTTCTTATTGTCTGCTGTTACCTCTGGTAGCCTGTTGACATGTTCAAGCTTTGAAAAATAAATAAATGAATAAATGAATAAATTTATTTATTGAAGCTGGCAAACAGCTGACAAACTCATGATAAGTTTTAAAAGATATGAAGGAAAGAAAGACTGAATTCAGAATGATCAGTTTCACACACACACACACAAAAAAAAACTAGAACTGCTCAATTAATTTAACTTCATTACAAATAGAAGTCACCCAATTAAGTTCTGATTTTCCTGAGAAAAATTATCTTATTTAAAATATATATATATGTGTGTGTGTGTGTATAGTTATCTGTATGTAGTTTTCACTTCATTTTATTCCCTTTGCAGATATATATAGATTAAATATAGATATAGATGATATATAGATATAGATGTAGATAGATGATATATAGATAGATATAGATATAGATATAGATATAGATATAGATATAGATATAGATATAGATATAGATATAGATATAGATATAGATATAGATATAGATATAGATATAGATATAGATATAGATA
>JAPSGF010000003.1:13362942-13391550 GCA_035772895.1 Perdix hodgsoniae
ATAGATATCTTCAAAGGGAATAAAATGAAGTGAAAACTATAAGCTAAATCTACTAGAGTTAAAAGCATTTTTAAAATGTAGATAATTTAACTGTATAACTATAAAAGAATTTTATATTCTTTGTTAGTTGACATCATTATATTCATTCTTGATACTTCTAAAAGCCATGCTTTGGTCCAACAGGAAATTACAAACTTGAAGCAGATACCACTTGAGAAAATTCTGCTTTTTATCATAGTGGCATTTCTAGTCTTTAAATATATTACTTTACTTGCCATGTACTTCCCCTAACTATATTGCATTGCTGTATATGGGACAGCTGAACAATGTGTTTTATTAAAAGATGCTATGTATTAGATGTACTACATAACTTTCGATATAACCATGTGGGGAAGGAAAGGAGCTAGCAAATCTTAGTTGATCAAGAACTTCATAAAGCACAAATGTCATGATCTTAGATGTTACTGGTGTGCAACTGGATTTCAGTAAGGTCTTTGACAATGAACCTCACTGGCACAAACTTGAGATTTTGCCTAAATTCCTTGAAGTACTCTTTTTAGGTTCAGGTGATTGTGCATTCTCCTAGATTGCCCAGAGTATGTGGAGTTTTCTCCTTGGAGATCAAAAACCATCTAGACATGGTCCTGAACAACCTACCCAAGATATTCCTGCTTGAGTTGGACTAGCTGGCTTACAGATGTGCCTTCCAACCTGTGAATTGTCCTCAAGAAGTAAGCATCACAATTCTGTAATCATTATTTATTTATAGGTGTAGTAGGGCTGTGCAACAGTGAGTAATGACAGAACATATAGAGATCTGGAGATGTATTTAGGCCATCTTATGCTCTGTATGGTTAGTATTCAGAAGCTTCTGGCCCTCAGTATTCTCTGCAGTACATCTATCCCACGTATAGGAAACAAATGATGCGTGAAACTTTAGGTTTCCCAAACTAAGAGTTCTTTTGATCATTGACAATGCTGGCCTATTTTTAAATAAATTAAAATCTAGATCATTTAAAATATATCTTCTTTCTCTCACTCTCTCTTATTTTTTTAAAGGCTTAATATCCTCTCATGAGCAATCTCTATATTTCTCTGTATTGCATTTCTTTTCCTTGCCCAGCATTCTTCCTCTGATTCCTTTATGCACTCAAAACAACCCAAGAAAAACAAATAAAGATGAATTCTAAAAGAAATAAGATGAAGACCAGACTCTAAGCAGGGCCTTGCTTTGTGGTTTAATGCACTTATGTAGAGGATAATTGTCTACTTCTTCTGGAGTCTGTTTCTTTTATGTTGTATTTAAATTAATTACATATGGAAATATTTGTACCCTGAGACACAATTGTGATTTTCATAGAAGAAAGCTTAATAAAAAACTCAAGCTTTATTAGTACAGACACGGGGATAAATTATTGCAGCTTTTTCTCATATTTTTACTTCCAATATTGGCCACAGAACATTCAGTGTTTATCAGACTATATATGCCAAGTTTCAAAAACATGAAGTTCAATCAATCATGTAAACACTGAAACATAAAAAAGAAGAAAGCAAGTATTCAAATTCTTATTTGCTTGTGTAAAAGAATGGCAGCATTATTTTAAACATCGCACTGCAATTTTTTGCTTTTAATTCCTTAAGAATTTATTTTCTCTAAACTTTAAATTAGTGCCTACTACATTTGTGGCTGCAGTTACACTAGGATATAATTTTTTAAAAATAATAATCATAAAAACAAAAAATAACTAAGGCAAATCACAGACAGTGAAAACTGGAATTTGAGAGGAAGGTTCTCGATGTTGTTCCAAACAGAAAAGTTTTTACAAACCAGCTTTCCTTCTCTGGAGAAAATTGTTAATTTAATAAAAGTCTCCATAAAATAGTTGCCATTTTAACTGTTCTTTTTCTTCAAATGAATGACAACGTTACAGACTGCAGAAATAAATTTCTAAAAATAAGAACTTAGATAAGATTTTTTAGTAAACACAGAATGCAGGTTAACACATGGGTTGAGTTTTAAACTTTAACAGAGTAATTATTCATTCTGAGTGTAAAACAAACAAACAAACAAACAAACAAACAAACAAATAAATAAATAAATAAATAACCAGTCACGACAACCAAAATCAACTCCCTTACCTTTAGTCAATTACTGGTTTTGGAACAGGCATCATTCAAGGTGAAATACCTAGAGAGTTTCTGTTAAATACTTGTGGTGATAGTTATTTTAAGTCACTGATATCCCATATCTCAAAGAGAATTTATAAAAGCATTGAATATTTCACTTTGTAAAGTTATTTTGCTTCTCTTAAAACAGAACATTCTAGAAATGATCCAACGAAGACTACTCCTGGTAGGAATTTCATCCATGTGCAAAAGGTAGTCACTGCACTTAAACTTCCAGTTAGCTTTCAGAAGAGACTACAACATGCACAGTGAAGCAGAGTGACCTGCTTTGTGTAAGCATGACAAATATTTGAATACGTGAGTGCACATATGTGAGTTTGTAAGATTTTAATTCTCCTGATTTTTAACTAATAAATCACACTTAACAGGAAAAAGAACTCACCATGTTTTCTACAGGTAACAGTTTTCGGTTTTTTAATTAGATAATGGCACTGTCTTGGTGTGCTCTAGATAGTGATAATAAAGAACAAAGTAGAATTTTTATTGTTGCTTAAAGTAGAATAAGCAAGAATTCCAAGCTTAGTGATATTTGCAAAAAGTGGTTATAGGATAGTGTTACATACAATAATTCTTTTCAAGGAGACTTTAGGCTCATAGTGTGTAAGCAAATAAAGATCATTGCCATCCGCTGAGCAGCACCTTTTCTGTCAATATATATGCCTGTGTCATTTACAGAAAAACTCTGGGAAAGTGAGCTAGAAAGTGTGTTAACTGTGAAATATGCTCATTATTCTATTATTTCCTTCTATATTCTGGTATTTTCTGTTATGCTAATTCTTAACAGCAAACAGACAAACAGATATTTGTCATTTCTTTCTTGATATTCTGCCTCAAATTTAATGCTTCATTAAGTTCTGTAGTAGTTCATCAAAATAAAATCTTCAAAGGCTCTAGAGCAATCAAGGTTAGATACTTTCAGAATCCTAACATTAGTTTAAGATATAAGTTATAAACTCTCATTTTCCAAAAGAGACCTGAAATTTTCACAGAATCACAGGTTCACCAGGAAGTTCCTCTGGGCAACCTCCTTCTAAACCTTGTTCCATACAGTTGCACAGGAAAGCATCCAGATGAGTCTTCTATACTTCCAGAGTGGGAGACCCCACAACATCTTCGGGTTGCCTGTTCCAGTGCTCAGTCACTCTTGCTGTAAATAAGATCTTTCTTATTCTTATGAAACTTCCTATGCAGTAGTTTTTTCCCATTGTCCTTTGTCTGTTGCTGCACACTGCTGAAAAGAATCTGGTCTCATCCATTTAACTTCACAGTTTGCATTTTTAGAAACTGTGATGAGATCTCCTCTCAAACTTCTCCAAGCTGAAAAGCCTCAGGTCTCTCAGCCTTTCTTCATACATGAGATGATCCAGGACCTTTATCATCTTTGAAACCCTATATTGGACTCTCTCTAGAGTGTTCTTGTGTCTTTTTTCAATTGAGGAACTCAGAACTGGACACAGTACTCCAAATGTGGCCCACCAGCACAGACTTGAAGAGGGGGATCACCTCCCTCGGCCTGTTGGCCACACTCTTTTTAATGCACCCCAGGGTATCATTGACCTTCTTGGCCACAAAGGCATACAGTTGGTTCATGGCCAACCTGTTGTCCACCACAACATCCAGGTCTTCTTCTGCAGAGCTCCTTTGCAGTAGGTCAACCCCTAACCTTTACCAGTATATTTGGTTATTCCTCTCCAGGTGCAGGACCCTACACCCTTGTAGAACCTCACCTCACAACTGAATGTCCAGTCTCTCTCACTGAATGACAGTTCAGACTTCTACCGTGTCTGCTATTCCTCCCAGCTTTGTATCATCAGTAAATTTTCTGAGGATGGATGCTGTCCCATCATTCAGGTCACTGATGAAGATACTGAATAATACCAGGTTCCTGGGGTATAGAGGCTTCCAACTAAACTCTTTGTCACTGATATTTTGAATATTCTTAACAAAAAGCTCTTGACATAGTAAATGTAATAAATTGGAAGATAGGCTGTTAAGAATGTCATGTGTAGTTACTATTAGTAGCTACCATTCATGTCGACTTTTAGTACTTTTGCCCACTAAAACCAAATTAAAATCTCTTCGTATAAATCATTTCATAACAAATCTCTTCCAATAGACCAATTTTAAACAACTGGAACCACTTTGATTAATTGTAAACTATTCATTTCCCTTGAATACTTTATTAAGTTTAAACATTTCCGAAAAATGTGCCTGTAGATTATAAAGCAACCTTGCATGGTCAGTTTCACAAAGTATACTGTGCAATTACATAGGCATAAAAGGAGTGCAAAATAACTTCTTTTTTTAAAGGAGTGTTCTTTTAATTGCATTTCCTGAAAAGTTATTTAATAACATCCCACACAATAATAATCTATTTCATGTTTTATTCCAATTGGATACATTATGCATGAAAATGCATGAACATATTTTGAGGGGCATTTTTAGGACATTAATGAAAACTGTTACAGCAAACTGATGTTATCATTAAGCAGAAATGTCTTATTTACAGTGCTAGTAATTGATGAATTTTCCATGACTTCAAATTACAACCTTTACATACAAAGTCAACGTAAGATAACTTTGAGATAAATCTCCATATTTTCACTACCCTGAAATAGTTGCATGGTCTTTAGAGTCACCTGAATAGCTCTCCCTATCCAGTTTCAAACAATGAAGCTGAAATGTTGTTGCACACCAAGATAGCAAAGACTTTATGTACTTTTATTATAGAAGGATCATCCATAGCTATAATGTTTTCTTATGAAGTATACAATTTATGTGTGAGACATTGATTACAACCACTGTCAGCCAAAATTCCTTTTTGAAATATTTATCTCATAAAGTTAAGATTAGTTATCTCAACTGGGTCTTCTACCCAGACATCGTCGCATTCCAGTTTCTGTGGCCCTGTTGCATTTAAAAGACACAAAAAGAGGCACAAACTACAGTTACTACTCTCAATACTCCTTTTAAGTTACCTGGATTCATCCTGTTACTCTGAGAAACCTACTGCTTTGCTTCAAAGCCCAAGGCCTGTAGTATGAACTAAATAGCTCCTGAAGCTGCTGATCCATAACTAGAAAATACAATTAGATGACTTTTGATTCAAGTATTTTATTCACTTCTAATTAACTTTTTAAGTCAATTGTTTTGCCTCTCATGTATTATGTAGTCATTAAAGCTAATGTAAATAATAGATTTTACATATTATTGTTATATGTAGATTCAAATTCAGAACTTGGAATTTAAATAGCCACATCTGAATTCTTATTCATAAATTCCATTGCTTATGAATTTATTTGAACATGACATTTGGCAGAGGAAACTTACATATTTTAATATCGCGGTACGTAACTCAACCAACCCTCCTTCCTGCCCCTTCAACTCAAGATTTTAAGACTCAGGATCTATAAATTTGTACAGAATTAGATATGCCTACTCATATTACTGTTGTGGTTTTTTTGTTAGTTAGTTTATTTGTTTGTTGCTGCTGTTGTTATTTTAAGTACTTTCAGACCTTTTCAGAAGCTTTCTGTACTTCGGAGTACATTCTTTATGTCATCCCAGAATTTTCAGTCCTGACACAGAGAGTTCCAGGAGACTTCTGTAGGGTAAATATGAGAAATTTCATTTTTTATCTGCCCTCTGAGGTTTTGAATCTCAAAATTATCATGGTAGAGGCTTAGTATAGCACACTTATAACTACAGTAAGAAATCTGTACTGTGTCTTCTGGTACTTTCTTGGGGTTTTTTGATTGCCTGTTTTTGTTGGCGGTGGCGGTGCTTTTTTAATCCTAAACAACAGATTTTGGTTTGGTTTGGTTTTCTCTGACTTCTGATTTGTATGTGTCCATGGAAATAATCATTTATACTGCAGTGAGAGAGAGCAAAATGTAAACACTTTGAAATCCATTTGTTTGACTGAATTACTTGCACACTGTCTGACAAACAGCAGAATGACTTTGTTGTATTTATGATCCCATTGCCTAGTATTCTGCACATGAGTCTTGGTGGTTTCATGATTATTGCAGAAAAGGACCTTGAACAGTTTGTACTGATTGTATTATGTAAGAGAAGCAATTTATTGTAACATGAGTCCTTCAAAGGTTGCTTCTGGTCTTGTTTTATTGATCAGTATGTGAATGAGCATGATTTATATCAGAAGATGTCTTTTTAAGGTTAGCTCTCAAAGCTCATTCCATTGCTATCCTAAAGAAGATATACAAGGACATGTTGGATACTATGAAATTAGTTTGCAATACAAATACTATTTTGCTATGTGTTTCAATTTATCTGTGGTATTTTAGCTCCCAGTTTTGTAATTGAAGTGGAAGCAGAAAGTATGTTTGTCACTTTTGCAGATGTAGCATTAAGTCATTCCGCTTAAAGCCTGCATTTCTCATTTTAAATCAGAAAATTGTAAAATATGACATCAAGAAGTCAGCTGTCCCTTAAAACTGGTCTTTAATTCATTCTCCTTTGAATTTGAACCAAAAAGTCTCCAGAAATAATATAAATATAAGACTGCTGGCCAAGTGTCTTACTTTATAAAGCCATATAAGTAGAAAGAAAGATGGAAAAACATCCATTTATATACTGCTTAGGACTTTTCTGAGGAAGAAGCCCTTTTACATTTTTAGAAAACTGGGAGAATACCAAAAGAGCAATGGAGCAAATCTCAGGTAAAATAATGCTCCATGACTTTGAGAGTTTATATATGAGTTGGTCTTTTTGAGCCAACATGGGATATGTCACACTTCAAGATATTACCTTCAAAAGTTCAAAGGAAAAATATTCTGTTCTCTCTAGACACTATCAGCAGTGCTTTGGAAGTGGAGAAATCATGTCATCTTACTTTCTATCCTTTGTTTAAAGCTGGCATATCTCCATAATCCACTAAAACTGTAATCAGACCAAAACTAAATTAAACACTAAGAAAAAATAGAACATAAGTATCCTGTAAAAAATTCTGCTTAATCAGAATATTAGATTTCTTTTCAGTATGAAGAAGTTACTATCTTGGCCATCTTTGGAAGGAAAAAATTGGTTTACACTACCTGTCAACAAGTTCCTCCTCCTTTGGGGCTTCAAAGAAACAATAGTATGCAACACAAGTTTTTAAATGTATAAATGAGTAATATCCCATTCAAAATCACCTTGTCTTCAAACTGTTTGCCAAACTGTGGCACTATCCTATTTGAAAGTTGGAAAAAAAATAAATAAATAAAAATCTAGTGTAACTAGGCTGTAAACTAGTTACAAAGGTAATAGAATTAATGAAGTCTTCTAAGACCTATTTAAGCATTTGTGCCACATTATCATTACATACATACCAGATTCTTCACAAAAGAAAAAGGTGTGAGGGATAACTCGAAATTCAAAAGGCCCCTTAAAGAAAACATTTTTGCCTTCTTTTCTTAAAGCACATGACCACCTAATAAATAGCATGGACTAAGAAGCTCTCCACAACAGATAGTCCAGTGTTGTACAGTCAAAGTGTTGTTCCTTTGATCTCATTTATACTTTTGATGAAAAAAAAATGTGTGTCTTCAGCAAAAGCAAAAGCCAACCCCATTTCAGCTGTCTCAAAACTGTGAAGATTTTTTGTTTGATGGGGACAACATGAGGAACAATTATTAACTGCACTCTGTTTGAACTGGATTTTGAGAATGTCACCTGAAGAGAGAAAAGCCTAGCACTGGAGCCATTTTGCTGCCCAGTCTAAGAGCTAGTTATGTATTCCTAATTTATGCAGCTATTGTTATGCATTTGAGTGGAAGATTGTGCATGACAAAGCAGATAGATTAGGTTCAAAAGAGTAACAATTTCTAACAATATGTTTCCTAAGAGAGAATAGTTTAAAGAAATGTTAGAACTATCTTAGTAAGAGCAGAAGTAGAATAGATGTGGTTACACAGAACTGAATTGAGTCAAATTACTGAATGCAATTCCATATAAAAGAAAAGATATGGGTATGATAACTTTCAGCTCAACTAATACTTGGCATTTCTTATTCTTTCTGCCAGCAGATCCATCAACTTTCATATTTATTATCAAATGCTCCAATTTGAAAATCCGTCTAGAAGTAGACACTCAATGTCATGAAGTATTCTTTCAATACTGTTGTGTATAAGGAGAAATCAGTTCAGAAGGAACAGTAGGACAGCATGACTGTTATATATATGCAAATCTAAATAAAATGTGTTTATTAAACTTTGTTAAATGCAGGGATCTCGATCGTGATTTTATAGATGAGAGGATAGAAAAGCATTTTAAAGAAATTATTTAATGAATGATGAGGTTATTCAATGAAAAAGTTTCATCTTTTATATGCTGGAGTGTCTCAAACACAGTGGATGAATACTGGCAACAGGCAGAGTAAAAAAAAATAATAATTAAGCCTTCAGTCAGCTTGAAACTGTGGCAAGCTTAGAAATCTTTTTCCTCATTTAGTATTTTATCATTGTTCAAGTAGATAAACAGTGTTATATTGTATGTATATATAATAGAATATACATAGTTCACTATGTATGAGAGCTTTCTTACCAAGTGAGACGTCCCCATTTCCCACAGCTTTATTTACCAGGCTTCATAGTCTCTTGTTGGATAAGCCAATTAATTTTGACATAATGTTTGTAAACTTTTCTTGTAAATCTTCAGAAATCTTTTAAAAACAAGAAGAGATGGACATTTCTGTCTTACAATATTTCCCTAGGATCCTTTCTTAATAAATCCTCAGTAATTTTAAATAATCCAGTCTAAGCCTCACTTTCAGTACCCACGCATGGCAGTGG
Source organism: Perdix hodgsoniae (assembly GCA_035772895.1). Lineage (NCBI taxonomy): Eukaryota > Metazoa > Chordata > Aves > Galliformes > Phasianidae > Perdix > Perdix hodgsoniae. The sequence continues at coordinate 13,371,924 of JAPSGF010000003.1, forward strand.
GACTCACAGCCCACTGGAGGGTACTTGTGATGCCTTGTCTAGGAGGCTCAGTTAACATCCAGGCACCCTCACATGTACAGCCAGGCTCACGAGATCTCCCAAGACCACCAAGCAGATTCAGTGTGCAATCCTGTCCTCCCAACCCTCACCACCAAGTCCATTATGCACAGATGAGTCTAAAACAACCTCTGTGTTCATAATAATGCATAATTCATTGACTGTTAAGTCAAGAAAGTAAAAATGATGTTACACTATAAGGATAGCAAGAAGAAAAAGAATTTATCTACTTAAGTATATTTTTTAGCTTTTGATGGATACATAAATGTCATTTTGTGAATTCAACTATCATACTGTTTTTATATTTTTGTATTTCTTGTTAACATCACCAAAGAAACAAACAAACAAGCAAACCTTAAGATATACCACTTTGTCATGGAAGAAAATTAGCATTTATCACAAATAAAAGGGTCAATGTTTGAAAAATTAATGGCAGAAAAATGTAAAAATGCATTCCCTATTGACTACATACAGATGCAAAAATACTCTACTAATTTACACCAGCTCAAAATTCAAGCTTCAGCTGATGTTTCATGATAGCATTGCTTCCACAGTTTTATTGATTTTACTATGAAGACTGGCAACAGTAATACTTGTGTGGCTACCACTTAATTTATCTTGGAAGAAGACCCGTATGGTCTATTTTTTTCAGACAATTAGCTAAATTATATCAAAATCTGCCACAATGACTACGTAAAAATCATAATCATAGCTTAGAGACAAGTCTAGAAAACTGTTTTCTCATAATAAATAAAAAATACTGTCAGAAAATATAGTTTTTGCAATTTTCTTAAAACATAAAATTTTAAAACTTAAGAATCTAAAGCAAATAATAATCTACTTTTATTTGTTCCTTAATTCTTTATTGAAAAGTCCAAGAAAATATAAGAAATACTAGCACATAAAAGTCAAATGAACAGAGAAAATATATGTCTTTATTGCCTCTGCTAGTTTCTTTCACATTTCTGTAGTAAAATCAGATTTTTCAGTTGTGGAGCCACAGAGCTTAAAGTCTGCTTAGAAATACTTAGAAACTAAGCAAAAAATGAGATACAGAACAAATGCATTCACCTAACTGATTTTGGATTAATTAAAGTAACTCTGAAGCAGACTTGTGAGGTAGTAATTTTTGAAGAGTAGGAAAACATGCAGAAGAAAAGCAGTCCTATTCATGCAGAGGATATTAAGCTACACAGTCCCTTCTCTAAACAGACTATATAGAGGAAAAAGTGAGGGAAAAAAAAAAAATCCTTTTGTCCAGGGACAAATGAGACTTCATTTTCATGTCAGAACAAAATTCCATTTCAGATAAAAAATAGCATTTCTGTGAGTTGCTCAAGAAGAATTTCACCCTCCTCATGATTCTATTAAACATCTATCTCTATTGTGTCATTGATATGTCTGTATATGGGGAATAGATGAGTGCCCGCCTATGTGAGGAAAAATTATTTCATAGCTTGCTAAAAAGGATGTTTGTGTGCCAAATTGCCATTAAAAAAGTTTCCATATTTTTGTGAGTTAGAAGTGCTGTTCTCAAACCATTACATCTGTTTTAATCCCAGAGTTTGTTTGTTTGTTTGTTTTACACAATTAAGAATAAAATTCTAAATAAAACAGCATAAATGATGGAAAATAGTAAACTAGAGTTTCTGTAAATGCTTGAAACATTTCTTCTAGATGAATTAAGAGATTTTCACTATCCTTCCTCTTCAGGTAGGGTAACATGCCTCTGAGAGTCCTCTGTGAGATACACATGTATCTATTAATTGGGTCAACATCCTGGGCTGGCTAGATTACTAAGTGTTTAGCTAAATTCAAGCTTCCAAAGCCTCCATAATGAGACTTAATACAAACATATGCAATTTATTGATTCAATTTTTAGTTGTGGCTTACTGTTCTGTAGACTAATCATACACATATATAATTGTCTACTTGATTTTAAATAAATTCCTGGATAGCTTTCTCCATAAAACTCTGGAATGGATTATGAACTCTGAAGGCCCAAGTACCTGGATATTTGTATTCCTTTTGGCCCTATGTCCAAATCAATACAAAAATGAAACTATAATTTAAGGAGAATCCAGGGAAAAAGCACCGCCAAGTGAATTGGAAATCCATCATCACATGCGCCTTCCCTAACAAACAGGAAGAGCTGTTAAATTTTTCAGTTACTCATATCAACTCTGAGTAACCTGAGATGACTTCTCAACCTAAGGAAAGAAATGTGAGAAGAGATTAACACTTGGAAACTTTAAGTCTGTTCTTACAGTACTGCAATGAATCTTTCCAGGGGCTTGACTGTTGAACTTCATAGGACTGGCATGGTCTTATGAAAAACAACGAGTACATATTTGCTTTAAGGTTTAGCTCTCTCGGGGAAACACTGTGATTTCAGGCAGGAGGAGAGAGAAGTACTGATGAGTCCACTCAGATGTTACTTCTCTCAGAACACTGTCTGACTTTGATGCCAGAAAACAGTGAAGGATTTTCAAGTATTTAGAAATATTTAGAGATTCCTATGTCAAACACTACCATACCAGTATCCCCCAGCCTTATGCTTTTCTTCCCAAAGCAGCTGCTTCCGAGCCATTTGTGTGTGAAAAGAGCACCAATGCTGAATCCTAACAGCAGCTGCTGCTTTTTCCATGAGCCAGTCTGGGATAGTGGGAGCCCCTGCCACTTTTACAGTGCCAGGCTAGCATCAGTCCTGGTCTCTGGCCAGCATTACTACAGAGAGGGGTCTTTGATTTTAAATCCTGTCAGCAAATGTCGGCTCTGGCATGTTTTGACTCTGGGCGATTGGATTACAGAGCAAGGCCCAATTCCAACCTTCACTGCCATGCTATTTATTTAAACAGATTGAATGGAAGATAGGAAGCTAGGAAAGAACTTCACAAAATCTCATGTCCTTGGAAATGACTTCTTTCCTTTATCATTCCTCAAAAATTTGGGAAGATGAACAACAACAACATAAAATGTAAGAAAGAAAGAAGAAAAATAATATTTAAATAAAAACAAATCAATTTCTGTTTTTCAAAGACAAAAACGAACAGCCAAATTTCTGAGCACTCCAGTAAGTTTCAGGACCAGGGTAAAGCATACAACTTGAGCATGATCAAAGATATTACAGAATTGCTGGCAGTAACTGTAGGTAGTGAAAGCTTTGGCTTTTTCCCTTTGCCATCTGTTCCTGGTCCAGAGGAGGGCTGGCTCCACCTCAGCTATGCCAAGGAGGAAGGTCGTGTTGCAAAGTGCTGCCTGTGGCATCTTCTGTGAAATGACAGTCACTTCTGCTAAGCTGAGTCCATCAATATCCTGGCTGATGGTAAGTCTGAGGCTGGCAGTGCCAAACATCTTTGTCCACAGAGGAGCTCTGGAAAGTTGTTTTTTGGATTGAGTTTCCTCTCTTTTTTTAATTTTTCTTTGCCCATTTTGAAAGCAAACTGACAAACCCTAAATACAGGCAAGTCTTCTGTGAAGCACTGAAGATGTTACTGGACCTGAAAGGCAGATACTCTGCATCTTCATTAACTAGAGGCATTAGAAGGAACCAAAAAACTGCCAGAATTACAGACAGCAGCAAAAGCTGCCTTCTCAGAGTAAAAGTCTAAGCAGATAGGAAGATGTATATGGTGATCTAATGAAGATAAAAATGGGAAAGTAAGAAAATAAAGAACTAGGATATTTATTATAGGCTTGTATTTTACCGTATCTAGGAATTAATGCTCAATATATAAAGTAGATCATATCTTCAAGATGCCCTCTAGATCAGAAAAGACATGACCTTCAGTACTTCTTAATTCTATTTAATGATTTCTGTGCAAAGTGTGAGAAGTTCTGCCTGATTTCAGTGGACTCCAACCACGTAGCATTAGCAACAAGCTCAAAATTTCTCCACAAGCTTTCAGGTTGGAAGCATATTGAAAGACTGGAAGATAACACTTCCAAGATTATAAATATTCCCATAGCCCTAAGAATTAAAATGAATTATATTAAGTTTTAACAGACTGAAGTAAATAGGAAAAAAAAGGAACTTCCTTTTTTCCAGATAAGTTTACCTCCTTAAAAGTATCTTAATAAAAATAATTTGTATTTTATTTAACGAAAAACATAAATTTGTACATTTTCCTAAATGTCTTCCCAAATGTATGTTTCTTTAAAAACAAGCATTTAAAAATATTAACAATATTAACAACAGAATTATTTGTTTGTTTGTTTTTTCTCCCTAGAGTGGATCTCTCTCAATTCATTTACTTCCCTCAGGGTACTGGAATCAAGTCTTCATATGAAATGCCAACAGTGTTGTTCATTTTTTAATTCTCAATATTAAATTTCTGTTTTTATCATTAGATTCAGATGATCCAGCTAAAATGTGACTAAACTAGTAAGTTTAGTATTTAGTATAGAGGTGTAGTACGTTAGTATTCTCATCTGTGATATTTGAAGAGAGCTATGTGATCTGTATTCTGTGATAATGGTGTTTTTTAGCTTAATTCTAAACAATAGTAATTAATTATTCTTGTCAACTTCTGGATTTCTTTCTGTATTTTAATTCTTATAATTATTCTATGGAGAGTTATTTCTTGAATGAAAACATTGTATTCAGCTACAACAATCATCATACTCTCCAGCTCTCATCCTGACGGGAGATTTCAGCTACCCAGATGTCTGCCAGGAAAGCAACATGGCAAGCTGCAAGCAATCCAGGAGATTCCTGGAGTACTCTGAGGATAACTTTCTCGTCTAGGTAGTAGACAAACCAATCAGAGGAGAAGTGTTATTGGACCTGGAGCTCACCATTGAAGAGGAGCTCATTTAAGAGTTAATGCTGACATCAGTCATAGAATCATAGAATCTTAGAATCACAAGGTCGGAAATGACCTGCAAGATCATCTAGTCTAACCATCTTCCCATTACCATTGCTACCACAAGCACTAAACCATATCTCGTAGCTCCTCATCCAGTCGCCTCTTGAACACTGGCAGGGACAATGACTCCACCAGCTCCCTGGGCAGGCCTGACCACTCTCTGAGAGAAAAAGTTCTTCCTTATGACTAACTTAAACTTCCTCTGGTACAACTTGCTGCCATTTCCTTGCCTTCTGTGACGTGCAGAAATCAAACCCTATAGCCTATAAGAATATAGAGATGTTTTATTGGCAATTGTACAGAAGCCATGGTGCAAAGGAGATAATTCATCCAAGCTTGCACACCGTTTGGAAAAATTGTGCTACAGATATAAGCCAAACTAACACATAATCAATAGTTTTCCTGGAATTCGGATACTTATTCATTACACCCCCAAGAGCTCACCCTCTCCTCTTGTGTGTGCATAGTTGGTCGTGGGGTGAAGTTTTGTTGTCTTCCTCAGGAAGGCTTCTGACCTTTCTCAGTGTAAACTTCTGACCTTTCAGGGGAAGGGAGGGAGGGGGCATCTCCCCAAACTGCTTTTCTCTTGCCCTGTGGACATCTAATCACCTCCCTGCCAAATGTCCCTGAGTTGTTCTCAAACCTTACTGGCATGGCCTTCATCCCCCTCAATATCCCAGACCCAGTGTCTGCCATCCCTTATTTTTCTAACAAACTCTACATTCTTGCTTCTATAAACTGTCTCTAAGTGTTACTTTTCACTCCCCTTATTCTCAGTCACTGTGAAGCCTTCTTGCCTCTTTACTTTCACTTATGGGGCCGTTCTCACCTTTCACCTCTTTGTTGACTGGGAGAAGAGGCCAAACCCCTCCTCATCACAACCTCCCTCAGGAAGCTGTAGAATGCAATAAGGTCTCCTCTGAGCCTCCTCTTCTCCAGACTAAATAATTCCACCTCCTCAGCTGCTCCTCATAAGACTGTGTTCCAAGCTGTAGTGACCATCTTTTGGTTGACTTCATGATTTCCATGAATATGGGCTTGGCAAAAAGCAGTCAGGACTCTAAACTTTAAAGAACAAAATTCCAGATGTTTAAGGAACCATTGGATGAGAACTCCTGGAATGCTGACTTTAGGGACAAAGGAGTAGAGCAAAGCAGGGAGCTCTTTAAGAACACTTTTCTGAGAGTAAAACAGGTCTAAGTTCTACAGCATAAGAAATCAAACAGAGGAGGCAGGAAACCAGAATGATTGAGCAAAGCCATGGTGGTTAAATTCAAGGATAAAAGGAAAAGTGTAGGCAGTTGTTGCAGGAATGTGTGGCCTGGGAAGAACAAAAGAATGCCATCTGGACTTGAAGAAATGGGATCAGGAAAGCCAAGGAACAGAACTGAACTTGGTTAGGGATGTGAAAAATAACAGTAAGGGATTCTACAGATATATTGGTCTGAAGAGAAAGTCTAAGTAGAGTGTACCATGTCTGATGAATGAGAAAAGAGAACTGGCAACAATGGACGTGGAGAAGGCTGAGGAACTCAAGGAGTCCTTTGCTTTAGTTTTAGCACTGGCAGTCAAGATTCCCACGTCTCTCAATGGTCTGAACCTCTAGGTGGAAATTAGGCAATCAGAATCTCTCCCAGCACATACGAAGAGCAAGTTCAGGATCACCTGATGAGAATAAATGTGCAGATGTCTATGGGGCCCAATAACATACATCCCAGGATCCTGAAGGAACTGACTGACATAGTTTCTGAACAACTTTTCATCATGTTTGAAAAGTCACAGCTGTCAAGTAAGGACCCGGAAGATTAGAAAAAGGGAAACATCACTTTTATTTTAAGGGTTTAAAAGAAAACCAAGGAAAATACCAGTCAGTGAACATCAACTCTGAGCCTGGGAAGATCACGGAGCAGAATCTCCTGAGAGCTAAGTTAAGGCACGTGCAGGACCAGAAGGTGACCTGAGACAGCAAATGTGTCTTCACCAGGCAAATCATGCCTGACCAAATTGGTGGCCTTCTAGAATGGACTGATGGCATCAGAAGATGCCAAGAAGAGCAACTGATATCATCCTACCTGGACTTCTGTATAACGTTTGGTAAGGTCCCACATAGCATTTTTATCTCTAAATTAGAAGGATGTGAATTTGAACAGTGGATCATTCAGTGGATAAGAAATTGGTTGGATGATTGCAGACAGATGATTATGGTTAGTCACTATATGTCCAGGTGGAGACCAGTGATGAGTGCTATCCCTTAGCAGTCCATTCTTCGACCAGTGCTCTTCAGCAACTTTACTGGTAATCTTGATAGTGGTATTGAGTACACCTTCTAAGTTTGCTGATGATACCAAGCTGAGTGGTGCAGTTGATATAATAGAAGGAAGGGATACCATCCAAAGGGACATGGACAAACTTGAGAAGAGGGCCCATGATAATTAATAATGTTCAACAGCTCTATGGAGAAGGGCTTGGGGGTCCTAATGGATGAGGAGTTTGACACGGAACAACTGTGTGCACTTACAGTATGGAATGCCAGAAGTATCCCTGGCTGCATCAAAAGAGGGGTGGCCATTAGCTCTTCTATTCTGTTTGTGAAACTATGTCTGGAGAACTGCATTCAGACGTGTGCACAAGAAAGATGTAGATCTGTTGGAAAAGGGACAGAGGAGGGCAACAGAAATGGTCAAATGACTGGAGAACCTCTTTTGTAAAGACAGGTTGAGGTAGCTGAGCTTGTTCAGCCTGGAGAAGAGAAAGATCTAGCTGCAGCCTTCCAGTGCTCAAGAGAATGTTATAAGCAGAAAGGAAGCCAACTTTTTACATGGACAGACAGTGAAAAGATAAGAGGGGGTGATATTAAACTAAATGGGGAGATTTAAGTTAGATATTAGGAAGAATTTTTTTTATTCAGAGGGTGGTGAGGCACTGGAACAGGCTGCTCAGAAAAGCTGTGGATATCTTATCCCTGCAGGTGTTCAAGACCAGACTGAAGCCTGGGCAGCCTGATCCAGAGGGCAGTAACTCTCTCCACAGCAGAGATGTTGGAACTGGAAAGTCTTCAAAGTCCTTTCCAACACAAATCATACTAAGATTCTACAGTTCTATAGTTCTATGATTATGTGATTCTACCATTCTATGATTTTATTAGACTAAATGAACTTTTTTCCACCTTATATTCCTATTTTCAGAATTCTCTGTTGGCATTAAATGGATTCTCTGTGTAATTATCTATTGCTATTTGTGTGACAGGTATAGGCCAAACTAATACATAATCAATAGTTTTCCTGGAATTCAGATTATCTATGTTGTTAAGATAGAAATTTGGGGAGTGCTCATAATGCAAAGCAATGGAAAAATCCAAGTATTTTAAAACATTTTATTTTCAGAGAAAAATTAAAATCCCTGTCCATTCACCTTTCACAAAGATTACAACAAAAACATTTAAAATGAACTGTTGAGTCCAAGAAATTTTGATTAGGATCTGAATTATGAGTAATCTCTCTATCCCTCTTTCCTATCAGAGAGCACACTTCTTCCCTCATATTTTTCCACATTTGTCTGTGCATACCTTCTTCATCCAGACTACTCTCTTCAGCAGCAACACAGACCTGAAAAAGAAAGAGAACTTTATAGAAAAAGCTGCCTAGGCTTGAATCGAAGTTCCACCTAGTCCAGCATCCTGTCTCTCTTGGTAAGCAAGAGCAGATAGTAAGTAAAAAATATGAAAAGGAAAATATCTGCAGCATATACACAGAGTGTGTGGCACTGTGTTTAGCCAGTGCATCACAATACATACAGTTATTTGCCATCACTTCAGTTAGCACTGCACTTAACCCTCTCTGTGCCCTGTTTTCAGCCCAGACAGTGATGGCCACACACCAGTGTTTGGTTGTTGTGAGTGATGGGTGTGCCCCAGGGACCTGGCTGGGATGCTCAGTAGGGCAGAGCTATGCCAAGCCACATGCAGCCCATGGGCTGTAGGTTAGACATGCCTATAACTATGCTGATACCTTTCTGAATGTCTGAAAGAACAACAAAAGGAAAGAGTACTCCAAACAATTAGCAGATTGATTCCACTATCTTTTCCGTTTCTCATTACTATAGTTAATGTATATATTTCTCATTTTATAGATATTATTCTTCTGGAAACTTTGCAATAAAAATAAAAAGGAAGCCAACACAATTAGAACAGAAATAAGATGGAAAAAAAATCTGTTATTTACGTATTAGTTCTGAGTAGTATCTACAGAGACCTTTCAAATTGCTGAAATATTAATTGCATAGGCACTGCAGAAAACTTATTTTAATATTCTTTCAAATGTCCATAACAGCTCTTAATAAAACATTTTAGTTTATTGAGTCAAGGCTTGCATAGAGAATCTTGAGTTTATAGAGCACTGATCTCGCAGACTGTAAGGGCTTCAACCTAGCAGGTCGAAGTCAATGTATCATGCCTCTTTATATTGTCTGTATCTAGCTATGTCCGTCATCTATTTAAGCCATACATCAAACTGGACTTTTCGCTGGAAAAATTTTACTGTTCTGGAATTTTCGCTGTTCAGAAAGTGTTCAACCAAAAAAAAGCTTTATAAAAAGAGAAGTCAAATGTGATGTTATAATATCATTATATTAATGCCAATAAAATACCAATAATTCACTTACAGAAGCAAAATCAAATAAATGTGTTGTCTATAAAAGAACAGTTAAAAATTCTGCTTATCTAATATCATACAGTGATATCTTGATGACTTTGGTAATTACTGATACAAGTAATAAATATGGTTTGATCTTACAAGTTAATAATCAAGGAATGCATTTCCCATTCTCCACTGTGGATAAAATCGGTATTCTCATATACTACAAATGGAAAACACTCTTCTTCGAATTTGGCAAGTATGACTTACATGGGTTCATTGCACTACTGTACCAAGAGGATAAGTAAAGTAGTTATCAGCTGTGAGACCTTTACACAGCTTTCTCCTCTCTCTTTGGATGTCACAAATTATGGAGAGGAAAACATGCTTTCAATAGGACTTCTCATTCTCTCTGCTAGTCAGATTTGACTGGCAGAGAATCATCTTTGGAAAGTATAGCCAGTTTTTATCAGGACATTTTTCACACCTTTGTCAAACATCCTACAAATAAACTGGCCTAGAAAATATGCATGCATGGACATTACAGTTTTGTCCTCTAAACAGAAGTATGTACATAGCTGGATCTTCTGTAGATCCCAGTGATTTGCACTCAAGAAATAATGCCTTCATTTCCTTCTGATTTCTCTACCTGTGCAAGATCATTCTTCAATACTGTTACATATTCAAAGAAAAAAAATTTAAACAGCATCATAAATCATTCAGCAAACACCCCAGCTCTATTCATAGCTATACATATGTTGCCAGTGACAGATAAATATAGCATCATAGAAATATACACACAGACTTTGAGAAAATATGCCTCTAGACAGAAACATATTGTGCATATGCAAATAACTGTCTGGCACTGAAGCTTTGCCCTTTAGCATTCACTTAACTGTATCTCTTTTCTACCCCTGCTCCCTTCCATTTTTCCATCTGTTTATTTTTTCCAAATCTTCACTTAAGAATACTGCATAATCTCTCGGAAATCGAGAAATACATTTCTGCAGATATAACTGCCAAGTGTGACATACAATATTTCTTATTGGAGGGGGAAAAAAGGGATATAGAGGAAGCTACATTCAAATTTCCTTACAAAGGTTACAGGAAATGGGTTTTATCCATTTCGTATGAACAATGTTCATTCCTGGTTAGATTTCAAGTCTGGTTGCTACACTTTAAAAAAAAAAAAAGAATTGTATAATTCAGGCCTTGCCATCAGCTTTCTTAATTTATTTCCCTGAAATGACAGGCCTGGCAAAGGCAGGCTGGCCTCTCAGATGTCTGGATTACACTGTAGCTATGGAAACAGGTGTTAAAGTGCTATGAATTTCAAGTTACACTGATATTCTGCACATCACGTCTGTACTGATGACAGGTTATTTTACATGCTGACCAATACAGGAGCATCAATCTTGTTGATTTACAGGAGGCCATCAGGTAAGAGGGCCCCTGTGATTGACATGAGGGGTCTTCGTGTGTCCTGTGCTCCCTCTGTATCCTCACACGTATTGGCTAAAGCATGTAGAAACCAGTAAGTACTTGCACATAGGTACCTGCTGTCACCAGGCAATGAATGGTGAGTGCCTGAAGTCAATTAGCAAAGACATTTCCAGCTCTGTGATTATTTTCTTGTTTTCTTTCTCAAAGGGAGCCAGTTTGTATTTCACCCCCACACAGGAGAGGCTTTCCAGTCCTCTCCTTGAGCTTGCAGGAGGCAGCATAAGTAGTGTCAGAAAATGTGAGTGGTTGAAGTGAAGGAGAGGAGAGCAGGTTAAAATGTCTGTGGTGAGACAGAAAATCACCTTTGCAACCAGCGAACACCTCACTGGCCTGTCTACATGCCTGCTGCAGTAGCAGCAGAATGAGGGAATAAGCTGGAGAGTGACAGGAGTTCTTGTAGTTCTGGAAGGAATTCAGCCCAAAATAGCAGTTCATTGTGTTACCACTCTCCCTAAGCACAAACCATGAAGTCAAAATTATAGCTTCTGTGATTCAAGCCAAATACCTGCTGAAGTCACAAGTTTTCTAAGAAATATGCACCACCTCCCCCACTCCTGATCTCTCTGCTTGTTGCTTCAATACACCCCATGTTGTTACTTACTTTCTCAACAGTCATGCTTCTGGGAGAGATTCTTACTATTTGTCTGTGTGGACATTCCACAAGTAGCTCAACAGCTGTTTCCTCCTTTGTGCTATAAAGTCAGTCCAATCCCTTCTGAACCTACCTCTTCTATCTAAAGGGCCTTCTCTTCTTCTTGGCATCTCTTATTCATAACAACACAAATGGTGACAAAATCAGATTTGGTGTCAGATTGTATCCTTCCTCCTCAGGGATTTGTCTATTGAAAAGATTTTTTCTCCTAGAAGAACCATAAAACCTCTTTAAAACAAAGATTATTTTCTGAACTACAATCAAACAATAATCACCCTGGAAGACTTAAGAAATTTGTCAATTTTACTACATAATTATAAAGTTCTGCTTGTACCAAAATATGTAAACTATATTACCAGTGATTATTGAGCTGCATATTAAATTCCCCTAGGCAGAGAAACAAAGAGAATACATTGCTTGATGAGCTGTATGACATTTTATATTGTCCAAGATTTCATATTGCTTTCCAGGAACCTGCATCTGGAACAGTTCAGTAGTGTATTTTTCATAACAAAAATATAAATAATGTAGATGTAGTTTTTTGCAAGTTGGTTGTCTCTTCACCAGCACTTAGCATTGTTTAACTATTATCTGAAGATTCTTCCAAGTGTTAGTGATCTTGAATTGATTTCAGGGTAGTAGGATCACACCAATAGAAAACTCAGGTGTCATTTTGTCCTTTGAATAAAATGTTTTATTAATGAAAATCAGAAATGAATGCGTCTATGATGTTGAAATATGTGTGCAGAGAAGTTGAGGTGAAGATAGGCATGAAATTTTTACCTTTAATTTCAGGGATAACATGTCAGTGAAAGCAGAATGAGAAGAAAAGAGCTTGATCCCTCTTGCTCATGTAGGCAATATCATACAAGTGAACTGAAGACATAATTATTGAATTTAAGCACTGTTTATAATCACACTTGCATTATTATATAAAAGATGTGTAGAAGGCTTTCTTGTTTCATGCCCATGTTGAAAACACTCTGGTTTTTAGACAGAGCATCCACTTTAGTATAATAGAAATAGTATGCAGGGCTTTATTATTGCATTAGCTAAAAATGAGCTACCAAATCGCAAGTTTTGAGTAGTCACAGCCTTGAGTGGTGACATCTATGAACTCTCTAAGCTAATGATACTGGATTTTTTCTGAGCTATTCAGATTTTTAAAAGCACTACGCACATAACACAGTGGGATCTGTTTCAACTGATCACAGCAGGAACCAGTATTTAAAGGCCAGCTCAGTTCCAAGACTCTTTTCCCTATCCAAGGTTTTAAGAGATGATGTTTCAAAAGATTTCTGTATATAGACAAAAGATCTTAGATCCGCACTGCCTCTATGGCAACTGAAGTCTTAAAAAGCACCTCATTTTTTCTAAACATAATCTATCTAAATGGCACTTTTTGCATTATTATATCAAATCAGGCCCTTCCCTAAGGAAAACATGATTCTGTTCCATCCGGTCAAAATAACTGCACCACATGACACAAGGTTTGCTCCAATAATTCCCCATTAATAAGCCTGCATTGGTTTTAGGCACAGGTCCCAGAGGCTAATGAATGGATCATTAAATCTACTGTGCAATCAATCCCCAGAGTATGCTCATTCTTTGCCACATCACTTGTTTAAGGAAGCATTCTGCTTAATGGCAAAGGCAGAAATGATAAGCTCAGGAACAGATGATCTAAACAAATAATTTCCCTTTTAAAAATCCTTTCTGCAAAGATTTGCCAACAAGATGAGGAGAGTGAGAAAAAAAAAACAGGGAAAAATGATTTTGAAAGCTGTATCATAAACAGGTTTAACTTTTTTTTTTGAAAAGCAGTTATTTGATCTCCCTCAAACACTCACACTCATTCTCTGTAGGAAACTAGAGAGGCCCGTTTGGGTTGTGAGACATCTAATACACACATGAAGTGTTAAGTATCACTGGATCCTGCACAGAAAATGTCATCATTCCCACCTCCCAGTTGGCATCTTTAAATAGCTCACTTTATTTATGGTGTACATAGTGTTAATGTCCTTCAGTTGCTCTATTTTCAAGGATGGAAAAGCAGTTGCTAAGCATTTCTAAATGACAGCCCCAGGGTTCATTAAAAATATGGCAAACATTTGCTAAGCTCATTAAGTGCAATTTTTGTGTGTGTGTGTATCAGATTCCTCCTCTGCATGCTATGCGTGACCAAACATCTATTAACCCTAATCCCATTGATGAGTCTGATACATTCAAACCAGCAATTAGACAAAACAAAAGGGATATTTATTGAGAGACTCACAAATGGGCTTTCATATTGGTCTAAGCTGTTGCAAAATGACAGTTTAATTCCCTTCTGTTAATCCCCACCTACTAGAGTACAGCCTTTGTTTGATTATAGGTTGTCAGATTTAGGCATTCTGATTGAATCAAAATTTGAAATAAACTAGAAATACATAATAATTACACTGGCTAGGCACTGCTGCCTATTATATAAGCAGAGTAAATGCAACACACATTAGAAAAAAAAAAAAGAGAGAGAGAGAAAGGATTTCAGAAATCAAGTACTTTAAAGTATGCATTTTCTCCATTTAAATAAAGAAAAAAAATCTCTTTTTGAGATTTTTTGCTGTGATATACCTTTTGATACTATTACCTATAGCCACTTTTGGTGGAGTCACAGTTTTCTCTACAGCTACAGAAAAGGCATCTCACTTTTCCCAAAGGGAATGGCCTTTTTAGCTCAGATCTATGCCTCTCTCACACATCTTTTCAGCCACTGTGAAGCACAGTCATTAGCATGAGTTCTGCAAAAGACTTTTAGTATAAACTGCCAAGCAGATAGTCTTGAGTATGTTGTATGAAAAAAGCCTCAAATACATTTGCTGAGAAAACAGCTGCCTGTTTAATTAACAGTGCTTGTAATAGCATTGAAAGTCTGTAACATTTAAGAATGTTAGAACTGGTGCTCATCTGTAAAGCATGAGCTGGGATGAGTCAGAAAGGAAGGAACATTATTCATTCTCCAGTACACAAAAGTTATGTTAAATCTTTGTTAATGAAATGTTAGGTACTCCCAGCTCTGCGTGTGAAAAAAACTACACATTAAATAGTAGAACTTACATGTGTAGGTCACTCTAAAAGTAGTGTCTCCTATTTATTTTCATGGAAACTACAACAGGTACACAGAGCACAATAACACTGTCTTATTGAACAGATTCTCAGCTACAAAACATTGTTTTTTTCAAAATATTCAGCACCACTAACTATGCATTCTCATCAGTGATGGACAAGAGCTTGCAAATAAACATGTGCACCAGCTGAAGTAATCCATAGTTGCTGTTGCTGAAACACACCACCCACTACATTGTTGCTCATATCCACTGTGGGTCTCCATTAACATGCAGCAAACATCAATGAAATTCAAAGGGTGCCATTTTTTCCTCATGGACGAAATCAGTGACACACTTTTGTGTGTCAGTATATTAGTATTTGTC
The DNA here is from genome assembly GCA_035772895.1 of Perdix hodgsoniae. Taxonomy (NCBI): domain Eukaryota; kingdom Metazoa; phylum Chordata; class Aves; order Galliformes; family Phasianidae; genus Perdix; species Perdix hodgsoniae. The sequence continues at coordinate 13,387,105 of JAPSGF010000003.1, forward strand.
ATAGGTCATTGTGTCAGACTGCCCTTCTGTTGCCATTTGTCACACAGCAACAAAATGTAATGGAATGTTGGCGGGAGTGTTCAACACCTACTGCTATGTGCCATGCCACCAACATCTGCCTCTGATATTGTGGGCCAATATAAAATTACTTTCGGATCAACCTTCATGTGCACGTGCATGTGCATGTCTGTGTTCAAGAAAGCAAGAAAGATTTAATTCTGTAGCTTTTTCTTAACTTCTGTCAAGTTAAGCTTGCTTTCTACTGAGGGGATTTTCTTTGGCAGTAAAAATATTATGTCTGAATGCTATACCTGCATAAGGATCATTAACACATGAAGTCATTCTCAAATAATCTGTTTTGCTAGGAATCCCACTTCTTACTAAGCAAAGGATTCAGCAAGGTGATTACAGACAACCTTCAGAGGGAAATTCAGACATTCAGTTAAGATTCTTAATGAGCTATTCTAAGCTTTATTCATCAAGCTGCTTCTCAGCTCAGAACTGTAATAATTATCTAGAAGGGAAAATATTTGTGTACGCATGTGAATAAACACAGAGGGAATCAATCCTGTATTTTCAATTGGGTTTTAAAATAACTTACTTTCCCTCTAATCTTATATAAGAAGGAACATAATTTACTTTCCTCTGGAAATGCTGTTTCTACAGGATTTAACACTGTTAAGTAATCCTTTCAATCTGCTAGTGTATACTACTGACCCTAAACCTTCTATCTATTTAATTACAGAAAAGATATCTAAGAAGAACACTACCTGGTGTTTCCATTTTCTGCTCTACACTGTTAAACTCATAGGTTTATACCTTCTCCAGCATTGATATGTCTGTTATCCCAAAAAATCTTCCAAAAAGAAATACCTTTCACATGAGTGAAACAGTACTTTGCTAGTTCATTAGTGTATTTTCAGTAAATGTGATACAGTTTTATTTCACAACCAAGACAGTAGAATAATCCACAGTGCAAAGGAATTCCCTGGTGCTGAGCTGTATGTATGCTTGAATATATTTCAGCTTATTTTTTAAAACATTTTAGGCTCATATTGCTCCACTTCATAACACAAAAGGAAGGAAAACAAAATATCACAGATTTTTTAATAACCTAAAATCAATAAAATGCAGTGAACGTTAATGTCTCAATGTTTACTGTGTGAAGTGGTTGTTCTTGTGACAGAAGAGAACGTATGGTTAGAGTCTTATGAAGAGATAGTGATCAGTAAATGGCTCATGAAAGACAATAGCAACAAATCTTTATCTCTCCGGATTTTTAAAACTCAGAATTGCATTTTTCATTAAATTTGAATTAAGAAATTTTATCAATAACTTGAGCTTTTCAGGTTTGGATAATAAAACTAAAGACATTTGGGACTAAAAATTCAATTCTGAGTTTTAAAAATCCGCTGATGCCATTTACTACTATTGCAAAGATAAATGCTAGTGCCTCAGATCCACGTGGAAAAATTTAACTCTGGTGTACCTTCCAGCATAGAATAAAAGACTCCCATCACTCTTAAGGAAAAGGGTTAATAAAGCTGATCAAGGTCTTAAGGACCATGATGTAACTTTATCACTTTCAGATTTATCCGTTTACAGTTATAAAATAAAACTGGAACTAAATGCTACACTGAATATTCTGTACCATTCCTGCATGCTGAATTTTATTTTCAATAGAAGTTACAAGCCAGTGTATGTTATTTACTAACTGTGTTATTGCAAAGTAACAAAGACACATGTAGTAAAGCCATGTCAGTACTAATGAAAACAGGAAGAATAACTGCTCTTGAGAGTTCACATTAAAATTTGAAAGTCTTTAATTTGCTAACTCAAATTATCTTATCCACATCTCTTTTCTTTCATTACATTTATTCATTTTTAACACACTGAACTATTTGGGGACAAACTGAAAAAAAAATTCAGGCTAAATGACTAGTATGCAAAGTTCAAGTGACATAATGATATCTGTTAATGATATGTTTAAACAAAATATTCTTCAGCTTGACTAGTTCTACAATAAAATATTTGGCTTAATGGGCATCAGTGGCAAGAAAATCATTCAAGTGCTATCCACTTAGGTAGGCAGAAAAGGGATGATATTTTAAAAAGATAAATGAAATCACAGATGATATTTCTATACCTTCTTTTCAACCATTTTAAAAATAAATTTCTAATGATGTGGAAAGATTGGACTGTGAAAAGTTTGGATCATAAGTTTGTCTCCTAGACTTCAGGAAATCATTTACAACAGATAATGTCAGAAAATTTAGTCAAAGACAAAGTTTGTCTCAGTTATAATAACATTTAGAATTTTTTTAATTTTATTATTTTATTTTTTTAAGTTTCTAGGTGTTGATGTTGGGTTTTTTTTTTGAAGGCTCTCATATTGCCAGTCGTTTTCTTTTCTTTGTATTTCTTTGCTTTGCTGCACCTCTTGAGGTACGAGTCACTGTACTGTCACATTAGACATTCCCTTTGCACTGAAGTTGTCCTTATATTTTTCTAAAATCATCCACCTGTACCTTTGATGGCATTGTTAAAATCTAAATAATTGAATTTCTCTAATATTCTAAAAGAAACGATGTAAATGAAAACAAGAGAAAAAAATAGGGCAAAAACCTATTCCAACGGTGTTCACACATATAGATGTATAAGAATCATCCCTGAAAATAAACAAGAATTGTTCCTAAATCCTGCAATTCCTTTGACTGTCATTTTCTGTGCCTTTATTTCTCTTTATGCAAAGACAATAGTGTTCAGTAGGACTTGCTTTCTTAAGAAAATTTTCATGTAACATTATGTTTGATCCTTTAGCTCAGTTGCAGTTTAGTTAATTGAAACTTTTGAACATGATTTTTTCTAACTTGAAAGAGAGTTGTGATACCAAGTAGAACTTCTGTACTGAAGTCAGATGTATAACTCTCCTGTTCAACAAGGAGTGACTTTTGAACACTCGTGACTGTTGTCCTCCATTTCCCTTATTCCAAGATCTATCTAAACTAATTCTTCAAAGTAAGGCTTTTTCTTATTTTAATGAAAGAATGCCTCACATATAGTGGGAAAATTGGGAAAATTTCTATACATTAAAATTCTATACAATCTGAAGTCCAGCTTTTTTTTTTTTTTTTTTTTTTGGTCAATGGATATAATTCAGTTTTCTTGCTGAGAAAAGAAAAACAACAACAAACAGTTAAAGAGTTGTTGCTTTCTTACAAAAGTTATTAAAAGTTACTTTTAAAGAGGAAAATATTATATAACCCATATATGTATTCATGTATTAAAATAACAAAGCTGTTTTACATTAAAATTTTCTTTCTAAGAATTGTTCCTGTAAGTGTTCTCCAGTTAGCTAGTTTCTACAGAGACTTTTGAAATTCTCATTGACATTAATGTGATATAAACTGCTCTTCCTCAGCATCTCAGTAACAGTGTTACTTCTCCTGAGATACTCCTGAAAAGAACCTCAGAGAAAAAAAAAATCCATTTCACAAGATTTGCTAATATTCTGAACACATCAAGCTTTAGTTACATGATGAAATTAAGAGATTAACTTCTTTTTCTACTTTCCAAAAAAGCTTTATACATTTTAGAGAGGAAAAATGAAAAATAAACAAAAATAATAATAAAAAGATAGGAGGGAAAGAGAAGCTTCTTTTAAGAACATGGGTATACACACTGAATTCAAAAATAAAACACGTAGCATTGCAAGAGCTAAGCTGCAAATTGAAATTCACCTATATATATGGTAAAATTAAAACATTGAGACAGGTGTCATTCAAGAAATGTTAAGCTTTAAACCCAAACTTTGGATATAGCATCTTTCTGAAATCATAAGTGTGGAAATAATACATTAGAAAAGAAGGGAAAATAATAGGATTTCTTTGCAATGCTTTAAGGCGAGAGGTGTGGCAGAAACAAAATATCTACATTAAAAGAAATGGTGATCTCTGCCAACAGTGCATCCAGCCTCTAAGCTCTGGAGGCCAGCTGGTTAGACAGGGCTTGCAGATTTTCCACAGGCTTACTGAAAATGATGCTAAAAGTATCTTTCAGCTCACAGAGCTCTAGTTTAAATGCATATCCAATTACAGTGGAACACCGAGTTTCTAGATCTCAACATGCTGATATTTGCTCCAAAGAAAAACAGAACAAAATGGTCCACAAAGGTCTCATTCATATTGAAGTGGCTTCTGCTCAAACCACAAAAGTCTTGTTAGTTACTGAGCAACACAGAGGGACCCATACAAACAATAAACTTACACTACACCAGTGTGTTGGTGTTACATATGCAAATATTCATCTGAATGCTCTAGAAGCCTTGGCTAATCCAGTCAAAGTTTGAAAAAGAATAGAATAGAATAGAATAGAATAGAATAGAATAGAATAGAATAGAATAGAATAGAATAGAATAGAATAGAATAGAATAGAATAGAATAGAAT
>JAPSGF010000003.1:13394194-13433623 GCA_035772895.1 Perdix hodgsoniae
TTATTATTATTATTATTATTATTATTATTATTATTATTATTATTATTATTATTATTATTATATTTTATTTTACATTTTTATGAAAGAATTCCAGAATTTAAAGTCTTTCTTGATTTAGGTGCCAAAAGCTTAGGATTTCAGTGCTTGAGCTTTAGTAGCACAGATTTCCATCCTTATTTATACTTTTCAGAAAGAGATCCCACAGAGAGACATTCATGCTTGATTTATTTTTTAGAACAAAAGAGAATTCTTGATCATCCAATGCAGTCCTTCTGCTTAAACAGAAACAAAAGGTTTGTTGGTCTCAAACCTTCCTCCAACACCAAATTTTAAATTATTGGAAGCACCTGCAGTAGATTTTAGTGATTTTTTTTTCCTTTTTTGCTTTTCACTTCTGCTACTGGTTGAGATGCTCCAAGGCAGAGTAGTGATCTATTATCTTTATTGTGCTTACATTTTTTAAAATGACTGTCAGGCCATAATGGCTTCATTATTTCTTTAACTTCATAAATACTTATTTGTAAAAGGAATTTTGGAATAAATATTAACAGGAATACGTTGGTAGTATAACATCTGACTTTGGCTGAATGTCCAAAAATGTAAGAATAATAAATACAAATATGGGTAAAAAGTAGCTATTTTTCTGGTCTTGTGAGATTTTCATTTATTTTTGTAAATTATGTAGGGAGTCAATTATGTTATGATAATGCAGTTCTCTACATTTACCGTATGAAACCAACTTATTTTTTTCAAAATTGTCAAAATTTCAAATGTCAAGGAAATTTTTTCAAAAATGTCAAGGAAAGAAAGGAAGATAAAATTTAGTTTAAGAAAAAAAAGTAAACTTAAATCTGGAATCATTCAATTTTATTTATTTCTTCAACTCTGATGTTGGACACACTGCTCAGTAATGCAAATGCCGAGGGCAAAAGCCCCTGGAGCATAAAACTCACCTTCCTGGAAAAAAACTTCCCTTACTATTTGCATTTAAATATTGCAAAATGCCATTATATTCTGTGAGAAGATACTTGTGTAAGTATCAACTTTTATTTTTAAGTACCAAGCTGGAGTACAATTTCTTCTTAAATGTTCCTAACAATTCTTTCAGAGCTAACAAACCCTTACAATTCTCCTCAACAAACTCCTGCAATCTTCATTCAGTGCTCCTGTAGTCCTTATTAAGAAAAACTCCCATTGAAAGCAATTTCCACTTTGTATGTAAGAGACATTGCTGTATTGGAGTTAAGACAGAGAGGAAGCAGCTTGTACCTCCACTATGAGGCTACTAGACAGGAACTTCACCCTTAGTTTAATCTCCTGCACTGGTCTGCATGATACTGGAAAGAGGCCGTGGAAGGGGTTTCTGTGCCAGAACTCCACATGGTGTCTCAGACTAACTGGAAACTTGAGGTTCAAGAATTTGTGTCTGCATTCTTTTTTTAGTACTCAAGTTTGTTTTGCAAATTTTTAAAGCCAATTAAATTTGAAGTATGCCAAGATCAGACATAATTTACGACTGCACAGATGACAGGCTAGTCTGAAAGAAGAATTATTTGTTAATTAATAGAAATTGCACAGAAGCATTTTAAATACTGTGTAGAACTGTGAGGAAACATCTACATCCTGACTCATATAAGTGTGATTGAACAGTGGGAAAGAGCATAATCAGACCAGAACTTCTGTAACATTAATCCCATTGAAACAAATGGGACAGTTGGGCTGGCTAGTTTTTGCCAAGTGAGAGAAGGCTTTGGAAATACTCCTGAAGGAGCACTGGAGCAAAGTCCCAGCACCTGGGATTCAGTGAAGTGATTTTGGTGGTTCCTGTAAAACATTATATTTCACAATTAGCTGTGCTGTGTTCCTGGCTTGCATTATTCTTGCCAAATGCTCTCTTCCTCTTCCAAAAAAAAAAAAAAATCTTTTTTTGGGCCACTTTTATAGCTTAGTTCCCATAAAGGAACCCATAAAGGGTTTCTTTGTGCCTGCTTCCACTTTGTTATGTGACTAGAAACTATGATTCACATACACATGGACAGATGTGGTATGCACGGGTAACCCTTTAGCAAGCAGCATATCCAGTAATATTAACAATTACAGTATTTACAGTGTTTGACATATGTATTTTTAAAACAGAGAATTACTCAGAGAATTACCCAGTTTTCAAGGGGTAAGAAAATTCCTGGTGAAAAAGAAACAGATGGAAAACCCACACATATAAAAGTGGATTATCAGCAGCAAGAAAAGATAAAATACAGTAGTATGTCAGGTTTTTTTTCCTGTGGATCAAATATAATGATTATTTAATTTGAAGCATTTTAATTAATGCAGGTGAGGAAAATATGCATTCAGTGTTAAAATGGTTTCCTATAAAATGTAGATGTTAGTTTCATCATTTTCAATATAAGATTTTAGTATCATAGTTTTCAATAACAGCCATATACTGAGAAGAAATTCTCTAAGTTTAAAGAGGTAGTAAACATGCATATTTCATTTCTCCGATAAATTATCACCAGGAGTCAGTATAGATACAAATCACAATCATGTCTAATGATGGCAACTTTTCACCTTGTCTGTAAGCATCACTGACCCTTTATTGTATATGATACTGTCTGATTCTCACAAATGTGAAAATTTTGAGATTTTGAGGATTTTCAATTTTTAGATATTCATTCTTTAAGCTATAAAGAAAGTACATAAGTGATGTCATTTCAGGGAGGCCTAAAACTTGGTATGTCTAATAGCCAAAAATTTGAAACATGGAGTAAAGGTTTTTCATGTCTTGGTTTGTTTGTTTTTCCAGTGAAAAATGTTATACAAAATTATTTACCTGAGGTTACATTGAATTAACCAACTGCATTTTAAATAAACAAATTAATATTGCAACTCCTATTCATCATGTTTTAATGATTTTTGTTATCGGCATTCCACATCATTACACCATGCAGTGCACTGGGAGTTAATGCTCCAGTTCCGTGGACTGTCACTATTTCTGGGTACCTGGTCCTCAGAAGGGAAGAAAAACTATGTATTCCAGAAGATTTTCACTGATTCATTTCCATTTTCCATCTAGAAGGCAAGACAAAATTGCTCAGGACTCACAAGACTGCCCCATCTTTTACTGCTCATCTCTGTAGTGTGTGCCCCTCTAGCCTCTCAACTTCTAGCCATCTCAACTTCAGCGTTAGAATAAGGCCTTCAGACTTGGACACTCTCCATTATTTAATTTATTAGCTTCAATTCCAATTATATTATATTATATTATGTTATCTTTCATTCTGCTATCATATGTAGTAAACTAATTTTCCCCCTTAGCTCACTGTCGCTGTTTTGTTTTTAGGCCCATCTCCCTATCTTTTACCTTTTACCTTTTACCTTTTACCTTTTACCTTTTATTTTCCCCCTCTCCCAGGGCTTGGGTATGGGAGGCCCCACATCCCATTAGTCATGGAATGAACCTGACAAAAACCATGACACTTCTGTAAATCTAACTTTTAGTACTGGGGACTTTCCTTATCTTACAGTAGCCATTTTTCACAGAAATCACAAGCCTTCTCTGCTGGCTGACATCTTATTTGCTTAGTTACCAGTAATCTTCCTGAGAGCCCACCTAGAAAGCATGGCCTCAGGTGTGCTCTAGATGTTTTACTCCTGTAAAAGATGGAATTTCTGCCATCTTCAAATTAAAAGCCTTCTGGCAACATAATCAAAATAAAAGCAAGCATTTTGTTTCAACAGGATTTTTCTAGTGGCAATGAATGGGCTTTCATGAACAATAAAGGCATGAAGTCAAAGTGAAATTCACTCAGCTTACAAGAATAAAGTATCTTACAGTTTAACAATGATTTTCTTATTTTTCGATGCCTGTGAGCCCTACTTTCTGCAAAGCTGCACGTACTGAGATCTCCCATGTGCAGGGAAGATAGAACTGTGACCGTAAAAAGGGTTACAGCAGCAAGAGCTGTAAAAACGTCTCTTGAGATGATTCCTTCTAGAAGGGCACCTTTTGACCAGAGCTTGAAGTCCAGTCTCTAGGACTTCACAGCAACAAGGGTTCCTATTCATCTCCATGGAATTTCTGACTGATAAAAGAGTGGCAGAGAGATAAGAAAAAAAATCTGCTCTCTCTCACACTTTTTACCTTTTTTCTTACAAATATTCTTGATTTCATTCAGCTTGGTTTTTCTTTTTCCTCTGACAAATATCCAGGCATACGCATTCAAAAAAAAAAAAAAAAAAAAAAAAAAAGTGAGGAACATATGTGTTTAGATTGAAATGAGAAGAGAATAAAGCAGAAATATGTAAAGTAGCAGTTACTGTAAGATCTACTTCATTATATTTGCCAACTTCTGAAGTGTGGGAGAGCTTTCCATTTCTGTGCCCACTGGATATTCTCCAAGTAAGCAATTTCAGCACATATTTATTAGGCGGTAGCAAGTCATACAACAAATGGAAGGATGGTACCAAGTCAGAGCACTGTATGTATGATAATTCTACAAAAAATAATGTTTCTCCAGTCTCCATGTTTCCACATACGTCCCCCACTTTAAGTCACATTAAGAAAGGGAGAGTAAGGGGTGGAAACTGAGGGAAATTAATTGTATAAGCTATTTCTATGTATCAGGCATTCTTTCTCTTTACTTCTCTCTCCTGATGCCATTGAGGAGTTTGTCTGTGGGTCTGTGTACAGGGAGGAAAGCAGCTGCAAAACACCTGGGTGCAGGGTGAGGAGATGATGATCCCTAACCTTTGGGCCTTTGCTCCCATAATGTGTATGGCAGCTGTCAATTGTTAGGGAATGAGACAGATCATGTCTCAAGAGATAAGGAGCACCTGTACCAATCTGAGAGGGCTATACCTTCCAAGGAAGCAGGCAAGAGCAATGTCTGTATCTTCTCAGTGGTGCTGGAGTGAAGGGAGGCAAAACTGACATTCTGGGAGCCCTCCAGTTTTCTTCTGGGTCATATTATGTACATCAGTTCTATTGGATGCACCTCCTTTTCGTATCCATTTATCCTTTTCTGAGTATAAAGATTTAGCTAGAATTTAAATTAAGAAAAATTGAACTTTTTCTGAATTTTGCTCTAAGCTCAAGTGACTTCTGCAAGGAAAAAAAAAAGAGCGAGAGGAGAGAGGAAAACTGTGTTAGATCACTGTTATTACATTTTGTAAGCAAAACAGCTCCATTCTTTAAGTCTGAAAACAGTTTTCAAAGTTAGATTAGACTTATTTTAAAGAGTTGTTATAAATCCAGAAATACAATGCCATGTTTTATTTTAGATTAAACAAAATATTTCCATCCAGTGATTGAATTTGTCTTTGGAGTCATTTGTTTAGCTTCAATTCAGTCTACCTCCCAAATAAATAACTGAATTTGCATAGAACTTGAATTCACCATGACCAATCAGGTTAAGAAAATAGTGCTTGGCTACTTTCCTGAAGAGCACTTATGCTGAATGTCACAAATTCACAGGAAAGGCTTGTACGTGATTTAGATAAGACAAAAATATGTCATTTTAAATAATAATAAAAGAGCTTGCCATCACCATGATGGTCTAAACAGAAAGATGCGAAATGTTTTATAGTGTTGGTAACAGAAGAGTGGATACAGCTCTCTTTCCTGCTGGCTCCATGGTCTCATCTCAACATCACAACAGATTGAGTAACCCCCTGAGTCCTCACTGGGTTCAGGATCAGGATCTCACTGGTTCTGGATCATCTGTTGGTGAAAAACGGAAAGCTGCCCATGCTGATGTCACCTCCAGGCTCTAGCACTGAGCTCATTCCCATTTGGGTTTGGGAGCCCTTGGTACTATAAGCCCCCTATCATAATCCTCTCTGTGCAATTTTATATTCAGGAATAAAACTCATCTTTATTAATGAGATAATTAACAGGAAAGACAATCTAATGTCAGACCTAATAAAAACAAAACTAGGCATATTAAACAAGGTATATAAGTGCTATGGGAAACTTTTTTTCACCAGTGGTCATTACTGCAGTCACAATAATCCAATTTGCTACTGAAAAACTGCATCCCACAGATTTCCCATTTCGGAAGGTCACCTGCTCTTCTAAGCCTTGCCTTAATTTCTGTTGCATTACTTTTAAGACAGTGCAAGTGGCCTTTGAAAGAGTTTCTTCTCATAGACTCATTTTAATAACAGGATCTGATTAAGTAGATGCAATCAGACAAATATAGTTCTTTTCTCATTGGCTTGGATAAAAGTTCATGGTGTAAAGCAAACCAAGAAAAATCAGACTCACCACCTCTGCTTGCATTGTGGTGCAAGGTATGCCTGATTATGCTGAAAGGTCTTGTAGATTTGGTGGGAAATGCTAGATTGCAAGCAGAATATTATGTCTAAACATGACATATAAATTATTGCACTTTCCCTTATTTCACCTACATCTATTGTCAGCTCTTTTCTCCCTTTTCGTCCTGGTCGCAATAAGGAATAAAGATGTGATAAAAGTCAAAAGGTTGAATTTTAAAGTTGCAGTCTTATGTAGATGTGCTCATTTGTTAAAGCTTAGCATTTAACCACAGGCCATGACTGGAATTTATTAACTCACTAAAAAATGATAGTACTAGGTCCTCAGCCATTGTGTAGTGACTCCTTGCTTAATTATCCATGTCTAAAGAGTTAAATGGTGGCTTTTGCTGATTTGTGATTCTTCCAGCTTTCTGCTGGTGTGCAGTGTACTATGTATTAACAACACAGGTCATTGAGTACCCACTGAAAGCTCACTCCGAAAATACCTGAAGGACACATTGAACTCTTCAGAAATCTGTGTTATAATACTTCATGTGTTAACAGAATATGTGGCACAGTAATGCATAGCAAAGGATCAGTCCAGGGTGGACATCAAAGTGCTCTGTTTTGCCAGTGAATGCTAGAGCGAAGCACTGTAATTTTATTCCAATTATACTCTTAGTGCCATGATGTCACAGCATAAATTTGTACTTTTGCATGCAGCTCATGCTGGTGTGATGACAGCTCTTAAAATATTGAGTGATTGTGGGCCCGTCAGCATAAAATTATTCTAAGATGGTGCCTTTATTAGTGCTTCAATAAATGCCATTCTTCTTGTGTTCCAAGGTGGCATTTGCAAATGAGCTAATTTCTCAGCAGTAAAATAATTGTGTTGCATTTATTTTGCAATGCGGGGGTGGAGGGGGGAGAGAAGAATGCTGTTATATAAAGGGGGTTCTTTTGCCATCAAAACTACGTTCTCTGCAAGTTTAAAAAAGGACACATTAACTAAATGACTGTACAATTATTTAAATGAGCTTTGTGCTCTATAAAGCCATAGAGGGATATAAACACTTTTTCAAGCCATATAACAAAAGATGTGACAGCCCTCTCACAAGAAACATTTCCTGAAAGTCAAGCACAAACTATGTTTGCTGATTGATGACAGATATTTTGGGGTTCAAAGTGTATCTCTTTCAACAAACTAAATCCAAACCAGATGTCAGTTAACTTACATGGGTCCAAACAAACGAGAAATTAAGACAAGTAGAGAAACAGGTTCTAACTGTACTTGTTGACTTTTACTGATTGTAATCTTGAAAATAGACTGAAAGATTCAGAGAAAATGATAAGTAAATTGAATGGTGAAATTGAACTTCTAACTTAAAAGGATAGACCCATGCTGACCGTTTCCTTGTGTGTACATAGAACAACTCATTTGAGAATATTTTCTGACAAAATACACTTCTTATTGAATGTTTAGGTACTTAGACTTAAAAAAAGGTGATTTCTCACATTTGATACTTAGTGCTTACAAATCTGAAATTAGTTCAGACACTAAAAATAAGTAATTTTTTACATAACGGTTTTTAGAAAGATCTTACCAAATATGGCTTAAAATTAATCATTCTGTGGGCCAAGCTGTTTTCAAAACCATAAGTCCCTTTTCTTCCTCCATCCCAAGATGGCAAAAAAGAGATACTAAACTTAGAATTTGTTCAGTTAACAAAACATTCTTTAAATAAAAGTTAAAAGGATTTGAAAATCCTTCATTATAGTCTGTTATTAGCATTTAAAAAAACAAGTATTTAACATTATCTGCTTAGTTTTACATTGGGTCTCAGTGCTTTTTAATCTGGAAATACTCAGAAGACATCTTCAGTAAAATCACAATGAATGTAAATTTTACTAAATACATCTTAAAGAAAGAACATATTCATATTAAAGAAGAAAATGGAAGTTCAATAAGAGAAAAAAAAAATCTCTAACAAAGCTTAAGATGTGGTTTTTACGTATAATATCAAATCCTGAATGAGACTTGATTGAATCAAAGCCTGCAACAATGATTTTTGCTATGTGAGAACAGGTTGAGCTTAAACACAGACAGTCATAAACTTAACAAGAGAAAATGAAAGCAAGCTGACAAAGTATATCTGTTACATAACTCCAAAACTGCTGGAGGCACCTGTGGCAAACTATAGAAGTCTGCTAGTGTTTTTAAGTTCATTCCTGTTAGCTATTTGCCTACCATATCTACAGCTAGACACCAGAATGAGTTACATCCAATTAATGTCTAGATACTGTAAGTATAAAAGCAAACAGATCAGGAACTCTTGTTACTGTTTGATTAAACTGTGAAGCTTTGCTGCTAAACCCACAGTAACAGAAGATGTTAATGATATCTATATAAAAAATTTCACTTTAAAATGAATGTTTCATAAGTAGCTGAAATATTCCTGCTCCTGGTAACAGTAATTCAAATGCCTACCTAGGATGCAATGATTGGCCATGAAACAGTTTCTGAAAACTGTTGATTTGTGGCTGACAGTTAAGTCTTGGCACTCAGTCTCGAAAGCCTTTCAAAATCTCAGCTACCAGCAGCAAAATTATCAATAGTGGTCTTTTCCATCAAAAATAATACATATGTAACCATTCCAAGTAAATCCATCACTATTACAATAACACTGATAATATTTCCTACACAGAAAGGGAAAATGTTGATTACAATGTAAGTAACCACACTAGTAAAAATACAAAGCCACTCAGGAAATTTCTCCTGACAATCTGATGAAATAACAGACCAGCTTGCCTCCAGATTTTTGATTTAGAAGCATCCTAGATTATTTTTGCTGTTTTGCCTCTCCATTTAGTAAAATTTTACAGCTGGGCTTGTGTACAGGTATTTTAGCATCTACACTGATTAAATATCTGCAAATACTGTAAAGTAAATTGTTTTCTTGTTATACAGTGAAAAGATCGATGTAAGTATTATTCCCTTAACTAGCTAAGGAGGACCTAGAAATATGGGGAACTGGGAGATAGGGAGGAGAAAAGGAGGGACAGAACAGCTCTCAGGGGCACTACAGCTATATTAGAGATATTTCTGATTTTATTATTCATACCCTTTCCTCAGAAAACTGCTTAAAAACAGGCAAGGGAGCATTAAGGTCATCAAAGAAACATAGGGAGGGAGAGTTTCAATCGGTGGTTTATTGCAAATAGGGAGCAAGGGACAAAAAGAAAACACATACGTACATGACTGGCAAGACAGAAGTCTGGATTTACAAAATGACATGTTTTAGTAAGGCCATAATCCAAAAGTTAAGTGGAGTGCATAACAATTATATGTAAATAAGTGATTAATAAATATTGATTTTTGTTTTGATTTTTTGTTTGTTTTTGTTTCTTAAAAATGAAAATTTTTCTTGAAGCTTGAAAGAAAATTTGAAAAAGATATTCTTCAGGGAAAATATAATATATAATCAATCCTCAAAGAAAAGTTATATTTAACCTTCCTCATTCAAACATCTTATTCACAATTAATTTCTTCTCAAATATAATTTTGAAAAACATTCTATAAGTGATAAGTGAAATCTCTTGACCTTTTCAAAAGAAGATCAAAGCAATTAAAACTATTTGTATCAATTAATAAACCTGTGTGAACCTATTTTTATTCGAGTTGAATCTGAGGTTTTAGTAAAGTAATTTGTTCTGCTAAAACCATTATCCAGGTTTGATTCATAGAAAAATAAATTTTGGTGGAACAAACACAAGGAGGTGCACCCCCATGCTATCAGATTTAGATAATCATGTTTATCAGAAAAGACTTCTGTTTCACTAACACTTAATGCGCACATTTATGACTTTGAATATTAAGATTCAAGTACAAGGGTTCCTGAAACTTGAGCTTAAGTGAATTTAGCCCCAGTTTTTAAGCAGCTAGAGGCAACTATGGAGTAACATTCCTGATACAGCCACTTGCTGTGACAGAAATCATGTTTTGAAAATTTGTTTTAGTTTGAAAGTCTGAATTTTCTTGCTACTCAAGAAGAGATGCTCCCATGTGAGAGAATTAAAATGGCCATGAAAGGCCACAGTGTTGAAGTGCTGGCCCTCTGAGGGCAGGACAGGCTATTTGGAAGCTTTTCTGAAGGAAAGGATTCTCTCTGATTTGTGATCTGAAGACTTCATGAACCAGAGATGCTGTCTTACTCCTTAACCCACTGGATTTTCTTAATGGACTGCTAGTGCAAAAGTATGCAGGCTATACCCTGATAGTAAGATACTGAGAAAGCAGAGATGCTGAATGCCTTCTTTGCTTCTCTTTCCTATGAAGACTGCCAGTTGGGAATCCCAGACCCAGGAGGGAAAAGAGAATCTGGGGAATGGAAGGCTTCCCCTTGGTCAAGCAAGATATAATTAGAGACCATTTAGACTAAATTAATTTGCACGAATTTATGGGCCTCTATGGGATCCACCCACTTGTGCTGAGGGTGCTGACAGCAGTGATTGCAGAACCACTCTATCATCTTTGAGAGACCACGGAGAATGAATTGACTGAAGGCAGGAGGAAAGGCAATGGCATTCCGGTTATCAAAAAGGGCAAAAAGACAATCCAGGAAACCACAGGCCGGTCAGGCTCACCTCCATCCCTGGAAAGATGATGGAACAACTTGTTCTGGATGCCATCTCTAAGCAATTGCAAAAGAAGAAGGTTGTCAAGAGTAGTCAGCATGGATTCATCAAGGGGAAATCATGCTTGACCAACCTGGTAGCATTTTATTATATCATCACTGGCTAGGTAGATGGGGGGAAAGAACTGGATGTTGTGTATCTTGACACCAAGAATTTGACACCATCTCCTACATCATTTTTGTAATGAAGTTTAAAAAGTGTAGGATAAATGAGTGGATTGTGAGGTGATTTAAGAAGTGGCTGACTGGCAAAGATTAGAGAGTTGCAGTCAGTGGCATACAGTATGATTGGAGGCCTGTAACTAGCACTTCCCCAGGGGTCAGTGCTGGGTTCAGTCTTGTTCGACGACTTTAATGACCTGGATCATGGGATAGAGTCCACCCTCATCAAGGTTACTGATGATACGAAGCTGGGAGGAATGGCTAACACACCAGCCTCTGTCAAAGCTGTGCCACCACTTGACAGCACCTGGACAGGCTGGGGAGTTGGCAGGCAGAGAAGAACCTGATGGGGTTCAACAAAAAAAATACGGGATCCTCCATCTGGAGAGGAATAACCACATGCATCAGTACAGTTTAGAGGATGAACCGCTACAAAAGGAGCTTTGCAGAAAAGGACCCAGATGTCCTAGCGGACAACAGATTGTCCATGAGACAGTATTATGCCTTTGTGGCATAAAAAGCCTATGGTATCCTGGGGTGCATTAAAAAGAGCATGGCAGCAGGTCAAACAAGGTGATCTTCCCCCACAGCTCTGCCCTACTGAGTCCACATTTAGAATACTGTGCCCAGTTTAAAAAAGGCCAGGATGTCCTAGAAGGAGTCCAGAGGATGGTGACAATGATAAAGGGCCTGGAGCATATCCCTGATGAAGAAAGTCTGAGTAACCTGGGTCTGTTCAGCCTAGAGAAATGAAGACCAACAGGAGATACAATTAATCTTTATAAATATTTAAAGAGGCAATCAGATGAGGCTGGACTCTTTTCAGAGATGTGTAGTGACAGTCCAAGGAGCAATGGCCAAAAAACTGGAACATAGGAAGTTCCAGAAAAATATGCAGATGAACTTCTTTACAGTGACAGCGATAGAGCACTAGAACAGGCTACCCTAGAGAAATCGTGGACTCTCTTTCCTTGAAGATATTAAAGAACCTTTTGGACGTTTATCTGTGTGACTTATTGTAGGGAACCTGCTTTATCAGGGTGTTGATCTTGATGATCACTAGCGGTCCCTTGCAAACATATAATTATCTAATTCTGTGATTCTCAGTCTACCATCACAGCAAAATTTAAGGATTATGACCCTCAAAGTCAAAACCACAAATGATCACAGAAAAAAAAAAAAGGGCCAAAAGGTCACTGAGATAAAATGTAATTCAAATATGATTTCTCATATCCAGACTAAGGACTTTTGCCACCTGACTTATCATCTTAGCCATACATGGTATAGATGCTCTTCTGGCAAACAGAGTTAAACTGAAAAATAATCCTGACTTCCATAATAGACCATGCCATCTCTTTCTACATTGTTTTTTAAAATGAAGATCATACTGACAATTTGCAGCATAAGATGATCCCTGTCAGTTCAGTTTTTCAGATCAGACTCTAGAATAGACAAAATGCAGACAACTACATGCAGAAGTGTAGTTGAAGAAGTGAGGATCAGCAGCAGGCAGAGACAAACCTGGCTAAAGATTCACCAGTGGGAGCCTTTGATCTGCTATCTCCAAATCCATTCCAGTCCAGTGTAAGAAGCACTTTTCCTTTTCTAGCTATTAAATGCCCTTTCTCTTCCTTTTCAAATTCCTCCTAGCACATATCTCTTTGTGCAGTTTTTGCTCCTTAATTCAAATCATGAATAATAATCCTTACATACTGCCTTTTCTGAACTGCTGTCCTGTGTTTTGCTGTGAATTTCTCATCTCATTTTGACCATAAGCTTTTCAGATAGAGCATTCGTCCTGTAAATTTATGGTTCTGCATGTGTGTTTAATGCTAATAATGTGCAGTGACAGGGCAGGGCAGATTCATAAGCAGTGCCCTGAAAAAGAGGCAGCTATTGAATTCATAATCTGGCACTTCATATTCACGAGAGAGGAAAAAGCTGTCATCTCAGAATGGGGAAGTCTGCTATAAAAGGAACACTTTTTCACTAATGGTTATCAAGAATTCATACACTCCACTTCATTATCACTTCCACGTAGTACTGACTTCTTTCTAATGTTACTCATACCACAAGGCTTTAAGTCTGTTTGATAAAGCTTAGGTCTGTTTGATCACCTCTATTTGTTGAATAAAAAGTTTTCCAAATAAAAAGGAAATTAGACCAATGGCATTTGAACATAACACCGTCATATTCCTGCCCATCAAAATTCATAGAACAGGGAACAAAAAAGTTGAAATGTAAAGTGAGGTAGACAAGTACCTCAGTGACACTTAAGAAATAGCATTTGAGTCACAAAAGAAGGGAAAAAGGAGACAGAGTTATGGGTAAGCTGAATGAAAATGTTTGGAAGCTGTAGTATTGAAAGTGAAATGAAGGAAGTGAACAGGACGAAAAGAACTTGTAGAAAACCTAATATGTTTACAGAATTGTTGAGGGCCAAAATACAATTTTAGTTTAAGCTTCAGTCTTACTGTAAGATGAGCGCTTCTCCAAGATACTTTTACTCATTTTTCAGAGGGAACAGAAGTTCCAGGCTGGTTTATTTTCTACGGGAAAACCAAGAATTTACTTAAATTTTAGTTAAAGGGGAACTGCAGTAACTGTGCCCAGATGCTTCTTCAAAGCATTAGCTAGAGGTAGCATTAAAAATTAACTTTCAGAAGAAAAAAAAGAAGAAAAAAAATGGATAGAATTTACAGGGAGGTTCTGTGGCAGAGAGAATGAAAACTGGCCTGAAAATATACCCCCAGTTAATCAGGGTTTCTTACTCCTACAGGAGCACTTCCAGGCTTGCTTATTGATTTCTGGAGGCAGCAGGTATGGCAGTATTCACATCTACAACTTCCTCCAGCCTCCCCCTACTACCACAGAATGCCATTCTCATGGTGCTCGAGAGGTAGACCTTGTTGGACATCTTCTTAAGCTGCACTTCCTTCAGCATAGCTCCCTAATTGCAGCATAGCAGGAACCTCAGGATGAAGTTTGCTGGTGTACTAGCCTGTGGTAGTTGCACTGTCCATTGATAAAGAGTCCTTTTCCAGCCTTCTTGTAGACTCCATTAAGTACTAAAGAGCCACAATGAAGTATTCCCAGAGTCTTCACCAGGCTAAATAAGTCCAGTTCCCTCAAATTGTCTTTGTAGCAGAAATGTTACAGCTCTATGATCAGCCTTGTAGACCTTCTTTTGACCCACTCTATTAGGTCCATGTCCATTTTATGTTGAGTGCCCAAGACCTGAACTGTAGAGTTTCTCATCAACCAACAGCCCAAGTCTTTCTCCTTTTCCGCAATGTTGTCCTCAGCCCATTCTTTGCCCACCCTGTATCTGTGCTTGAGATCGCCTGACCCAGATGCAGGATCTTGCTCATAGTTAAGGCAATTTGTCTGAAGATATCTGCAGATGCTATGGCTGAAGCCACATAAGTTATGGCTTTGAAAATCTAACTCTGACACAGAAAAGGCTGTGAAAAGCACTAGCTTGGGCTCTTCACTGTGCTAGTAACAAGTTTGCTTTTCTAGCTAGGCATAACCCACATGTACCACATGCAACATTTAGCTGTGCAGAATAAAAGTAGCTAAAGAACGTGGTAAGAAAGAGTGAATCTATTCAGTAGAACAGAAGTCATAAAAGACACTTACTTCAAAAGAAGCCATCAATCTTTCCAAGGTTGAGAGCTTAGAGGGCCAATGAAATGCTTTGTGAGCAGGAAAAATACAGCAGGTAATAGAGAGGCCATTGGACAAATCCCTGTTTGTAAGACGAGTCTCTTTAAAAGATGGAAAGCTTAAAGGCATGTTTTGAGCATGTTTAGGAGCTGCACTGGAATAAGTCTTCAGCACTGGCCAAGAGATGCTTGTGGCCTGAAATATAAATCAAGCAAAGGGCTCTTGACATCCTAACTCTCTTCATTTGAAGAATAAATGGAGATAAAAGGGCTGAGGTTTAGTACATGTGACAAGGATAGGCATTTTTACTGCTGAAAATTCCATATGAAACTTTTATGACCCTATTCACACTAAAGGACTTTTTCAAGGCTGTGGGCAAGAAATTAAACACAGTGTTTCAGTTAACATCAGCAGTAGCTGAGCAGCTGCTAGTAATTTCCAGTTAGTTTTCAGTAAAAGTTCCTTCCACTGTAGCTGCTTCCATCTGCAGGACACCACAGAGCAAAACTATTCTTTTTAAACTGCAGTAGAGCAGGAAATTCTGACTTGTTTTCCACTTTTCATGGAATGGACTTCCCTTAGAACATTAAAAAAGGAGAAAAGGCTTCTTAGCAGTTTATTTTTCTGCTTAAAGATTATAATGTAGCCTAGAAAATGCTGTTTCTGAAAGGCTTCCAAAGATAAACCATCCCAGTGTAGATTCAGTGACAGATAGTCCTCTCAATAACACAAACTCAGGATGGAGGATGGGGCCACTGTTCTCTGCTGCATCTCACCACTACAACACAGTTTGTACCACTCCTTCCTCCTGACACTTCCACCCCTCTGTATCTCTGCAGTTCCTGAACATTTTACCTTAGGGAATGGCTTCACCAGTCTCTTCTCTTTATGAAAAGTAGCCATTAACCATGACATAACCCTTTTTTCCTCCACTTCCACCTCTCCTCGTGGAAATGTGTTCTGGCATCTTATTTTAAATGCCATGATAGTATAGATAAATAAACACGATGGATCAGATGCCCTCTGACAAAAACAACCAAGTACTAGCAAAAGATCAATAATTTTGGACACTTAAATATTAAAAATCAACATCCTCCTTGCAACAAAAACAGATAGCTGTTACAATTATTGTTCTACCACTGAGAAACCCATTCTACATGTTGGAGGAATCCATCATACCCTTTCAAGCAAGTACAGATGTACAAAGCCATCTCTGCCATTAGAAAATGAACATATATGAACAGTCTTTTTGCTGTAATCATAGAATCATGGAATCACAGAATCTCTTGGATTGGAATGACTGGGGTTGGAAGGAACCTTGAAGACTATTTAGTTCCAACCCTTCTGCCATGGGCAGTGTTGTCACCCACCAGACCAGGCTGCCAGTGGCCCCATCCAACCTGGTCTTGGAGGTCTCCAGGAATGAGGCATCTGTAGCTTCCCTGGGTAACCTATTCCAGTACCATACCACCCTCATTACTAAGAACTTTTTCCTTATATCCAATCAATTTCTCCCTTCTTTTTGGTTAAAATTATTGCCCTTTGTCCTACCACTCTTTCTCTGAATAAAAAGTTGGTCTCCTTCCTGCCTGTCTGAAAAAAAATCAGTTCAGAAACCAAGCTGTAAAACTAAAATCTCTTTGAGGTCTTCTCAGTTCTTTTCTCTAGAGAAGACAAAAATAGTCTCCAATGCTACATGGAGCCTGTAGTTAGCAATTGACCCAGTCAGATTTTCCTAGGCAAAATGAAAATGCATAATTATGGATACAATTTACAAAATACTAAGTAGCAGATGAATACTTTTTCTTCTTTAAAAAATTATAATTCTAATATCATCAATATAATATCAACAAATTTGTTGTATACAATTTTATTCAATCTTATCCAACCTCAATCTCTGTAACGCTCCCCTCTGCATTAGTGAGCATCAGCTCCAGTAAGGCTTCACCTCGGGATGATCCATCTAACACCTGGACTAGAACGTTATCCTCAACAGACTCCAGGAATTTCCTGGATTGTCTGCCACCTGCTTTGCCTCCATCCCACCAAATATCTGGATGGTTGATATCCCCCATCTGGACAAGAGCCCATGAGTGCAACACTTCCTGGAAAAGGAAACCTGTGCTGTTTTAAAATAAGCCATTTTACTTTGCATCCTTAGTAGACAAAGGCACACATACTCAGCCAGATAGCAGTAGCAGTATAGACATAGCTTCCCAAAATTAGAAGACCAAGAAATCTCTTCATATATACTTTGTTTTTTATAATTGTGTGGATGCTTATGCCCTCATAGAAGAAAAAAAAAAAAAGGGGGGGGGGGGGGGGGGGGGGGGCATTATACATAGAGTAGGATCTGATATCATGTATGTGTAATTTTCCCTTTTATAATTTTTAATATTTATTTTCTCATCTTCACATTTCTACTAGTACATATATATAACATAAGATACACATCCATGAGGTCATCATCAGAATAAGATTGTACCATTGTAAGTCTCTGGGAATCAAGATGGCTTACAAAACTCATATTAACAATTATTTGAAAGTAATGTTGAACTGAGCACTAAATTTTTCCCTGAAGCCCTGCTTGCATAATTCCTGTGTACAGCATAGGAAATGGCATCATATTTCTCATTAACATGATGCCATGGGGATCTTGCCAACACCAAAAAGCTGATTTACTAATCTTATGGGGGAGCAGGACAGTATAATAAAGAGTATAATACTACACCAGTTTAAGCTACTGCTATTTATCAGATCCAGTAAACTTTTGCTTGAAGGCAAGATTGTCATTCACAAGTGCTCTGCTGTTAGTGAACTTGCCCCAGTAAAATTCTGCTGATACAGCATAACAAAGATTTAGCCACGGATTCAAAAAGAAGACTTCAGATCTTCCCCACCGGTCACAATGTCTTTGTGCTGCCTCACCACCCGTGAAAGGGTCCCGCCTAGCTGCAGTCTGCTCATCAGAAGTAGGTGAACATCAGATTCAAACTATCCAGAAATTAAGTTTCCATTGTAGCAGACTGGATTGCACCTAGAATTATACTTATTTTTGAACCGAAGCAGTGGAAGTCAAGCCTTGATGAAGAAAAGACCCCATCCTGTAATTTCCCACCCCCACCTATTTTATCCTGTTTAAGTGGAGGAGTTATTATTGAATTGTGTCATTTTCCACTATTATCAGCTTGTCACTGGAGTATTTCACTAAACCATCTTAATTGCTAAAATCTCACATTTTGATCCTTCGTAAATACTAAAATCAATTCATTGTCAGGCAACAGCTGCAACATTCACTATTACTGCTTCCCAGAAAAAAATAATAATAATAAAATAAAATTTAATTCTGAAAAGTATTGTTACTTTCAGCCTTCAATTGGAGTATTAATAATAAAAATTTTAACACGCTACCCTTTCTTTCCCCAGAAAACTTTAAGACAGGTTAACCTGACAAGAGCAGTATCGCCACTGATCCAGCTGAAACAGAGAAAGAGGTTGTATATTCTCATTAATGCCATAATTGGCATCTGGAATCTGTTCAGAAATTCTGATTTACTTTGTAACAGAGGATTATGGATGAATTTGGAGTTCTTTGTGGTCTGCAAAGGCTTGTGAAATTCAAATATAAAAACTGTCAGTTTTTCATTTCATAAAACACCCTACCGTATACTAATCCAAGGGAACATGAACAAGTGCTTGAGGGAATGAAAATCCGCAATATGTTTTGGTAGTTAGCCACTTACATTATCATTCTTGGGCAGAGTCTCTCTCTGAGCTTCTAGAGTAAACTGGGAGATATCAGGACTCAGTTCTTAGCAGACTTTCAGCACCTAGAAAAACCTAGAAAAAAAGTCACTCAGAAACAGCTAATATTTATGAATTATTAATGCTTGCATCCTTCATTTTTTTCTTTTTCCTTAGTTTTGCTTTTGTGTGTGTGTTCACCTGACTAATTAAATAGACTGATAAAGACATGAGTAGATATGCTAAAGCTGTCACTTTCAGTGAAATACTTTCATTTTTCTTTTTCAGAACTGGCATACAAACCTTATTTGTACAATTGATGCCAGCAGGGGTGTCCCAGGAATTAGGTTTTAAGATTTTTTTATGCAGAAAAGAGGTTCAGGAAAAGTGTCAGTTTTACAATCCTCATTTACAGTCCCTATCTCAGGAACAGGTTCATGTTGTGCCAGTAAGTTCTCGTTGCAGTCATTGTCATCCAAAAAGGAATATAGGGTTTAGAATATCTCATACTGTCTCTCTGAAATAGCAGAATCTGAAGGAGGAGAAGGAAGGGTTGGGGAGGAGCTTGAGCCTTGAGATACTGCACCAGCTTACATGTTGGAAGTGAAAGGAACATTTCCACAATTTAAACCGTAGTCAGAAAATTAAAAGAGCTGCTCCAAAAGTAATGCCTCCTATCTTTTGATGATGATCATAGCAGATGTTGGTGACACATGTTACAGGTTGCCATGTTACAGCTGGCAGCAGAGGAACAGTCTGACACAATGATGTCTAACATGGAAGTGCATATGAAGCAAATGTGTGTCACTGAACTCCTCCGTGAGGAAAAAAAATGGCACTCACCAACATCTATTGATGCCTATTTCCACAACGATTTATTCTGTGGCAACTAACCAAAGATAGCATCGTCTAGGATTTCTAGAGATACTTTGTTGTTACATTAATCTTGCTTTG
Organism: Perdix hodgsoniae; assembly: GCA_035772895.1. NCBI lineage: Eukaryota > Metazoa > Chordata > Aves > Galliformes > Phasianidae > Perdix > Perdix hodgsoniae. The sequence goes on from JAPSGF010000003.1 coordinate 13,413,673, forward strand.
TCTCACTTTTCATGATAATGATTAATCTACTCTGTCACCATAAGAAATATCTAAAAACATATGACAGGATCAACTAATTGATTTGTAATATTGTTGAGGCAATTATGCTTTATTATTCCTTAATTTTATCTTCTTCATTTATGCTGAGGAAACATATATATATACATTACATATATAATTTCAATAACTCTTCCAAAAGAGTACTGTTTTTATAATAATTTTCTAAGCATTTCATTCTTGAGTCCAATTGTCTCTCAATTATATTACTAATATTAAAAAAAAAAAAAATTGGGTCTTTAACCCAAATTATTATGCTAGGCTGAAAAATAATATATAACTCTTTGAAAGATATGAGAATCTCCTACAGATCCTAAACTATCCAAAATATCCAGAAAGCGTGTAAAAATCCTGCATGCCCTTGGTAGGCAAGAAGAGGAGTATGGAACTGGGGAGAAAAACTAAGAATTATCAGAATAAAACTTAGATTTGTTCACTGGTAGCACAGCTAAAAATGAATGTCATCACTTTTTTTTATCCTTATCAGTTCATAACTTCAGAAGAAACTGATAACAATTCATAGTGTGGGAAAATTGAGTAAAGACAGAAAGGTCACTTGACTAAGATTACACAGTGGCCAGTTCCAAAGTCAGAAACATAGTGAACAAGTGACTTTCCCACTGCAATTAAGTTGAATGATTGTTCCAAATAGTCAGACAAGAAACATTTTTAAAGACGCCCAATGGCTCTTTCCAGTAAAAAAAAAAATGTGAAAACTATGCATTTACTTTATGAAAATATAAATGTAAAATCTTCTGAAATGATTAAGATCTAAAATTAGAAAGCACAAGTTGCTACTTTTCTAAGTTAAGCAAGGTATAATACTGCATCACACTCCTATTTATAAGTGTTTACTGCATGGTTTTTACTATGAATTTGTATCAGTGACAGGAACGTTGCAAGGAACTGATATTTCATGAATTTGTGTTTCACACCTGTGCAAATCTTAAGCTTTTTAAAATAACCATTACACATTTTCACATTTTATTTTGAAGAACTTATGCTTACAGTCAAATGTCTAAGATCGCTGCTGATTCTGTAACACAACTTGAAGTCTTGATCCATCAGAGACTATCCAAAACTGTAAGAGTCAAGAAATAGGAAACAGTGAAATTACTAGGAGCCATGAAAACACAGCTCATGAGAGTCACTGCTTTTGTGTAGAGTTACAAATTGAAATAGGTATATGTAAGGTTCAGGTATTATTTCTCCTATCCTAACACACCCCTGTAAGTCTGTAGAGAATTATGATCAACAAAGAGAAAGTTTGAATGGAACTTAAATTCCAGCCTAGCATGAAATAATTTCCTCTGTTCTAGAGAATTCATACACAAGACTATCTCAGCAAGGAAAAAGTTGAGAATGTGTTTGTCAGGAAGGCATAATCCCTTCTTACTTTCCTTTTCTCTGTCCTCATACATGTGCTTGTCTGAGAGGGTACACTAGATTTTGGTTTCTCATCTCCAAGGAAGCACTGAACCTTGGGAGTTGTCCTCCTGCTAGGATCTTATTGAATGGAAATTAAAGAGTTCATCTCAGTCATTCGTGACCAGGAACTTATGTTCACCCAGAATCTTTTGAAATAGAAATTGCTAGTTGACTATGCATAGTTATGAGCAATAATTTTCGGACTTCACTGTAATCTTCTCATACCAGTTCCAGATGGGCACACAATATTGGAACACCATGGCTGTAATATCGAATTTGCTAGGTTTGTAAATCATCATAAAACTCTACACATACTTAGTTCTATGAAAATACATAGCATTAGAGGAGAGGTAATGTATAAATAAATACATTACACCTGAACTCCATCACAGCTCTGAGACTTCACAGAGTAGGTCACTGGAATGAGAGAAAATGTTTGAGATGAGAGAAAATGTTTGATTGCTAGTACGTTGCTAGCATTCAATTTATACAAGAAATTGCTTACTCACTCATCTTTAGCATTAACTCTGACATTTCACATTTTAATTTCAAATGAGTTTGTGTTATTTTGATCATGAAGACATAAACATTGCTATTAAAAATAAAAGTAATCCATTAATTAATTTATACCCAATTATTATGGATATGGATGCTATAGACAAAACAGATGAGGTTCAAGAATGAAAATAACACCAGTAACAGGAACAGAACAAAATCTGAACTAGATTTTTTTTTCCATGCCCCAAATCTACAACGCCATAGCCTTTTCCTTAATGAAAACTTCTACGGCCTGTAATGAAAAGTATTAGAAAATGGGGAACAAGACTACAGATTAATAAAACCTACAGATAGTATTTTTAAGAGAGATTTCATTGCAAGAGGAGAAGTTGGTTCTTAAATGAAGAACATAAAGAAAATCAGAGAATCAGAGAATCACAGAAAAGCCTAGATTGGAAGAGATCTTTCATCTAGTTTCAAGACCTTTACTGTAAGCAGGTTTGGCAACCACTTAATCAGGAACTATATACCCAGGATTCAATCTAACTTGGTCTTGAACACCTCCAGGGCTGGGGCATCCACAACTTATCACCATGTTTTTAGTCTGTCCACTTTTCAGTCTGCCTCCCTCCTGGTTATAAGCTCTTTTAAGAACTGGAATTCTACAATGAGGTCTCTCTGGATCCTTCTCTTCTCCATGTAGATCAAGCCAAGCTTCCTCAGCCTATAATTATAGAAAAAGGTGTTTCAGCCTTCTGAACATCTTCGTGGACGTCTTCTGGGCCTAATACAACAGCTACATATCTTTCTTGTGCTGAGGGCCAAAGGTCTAGGTGCAAAACTCTGGATGAGGCCTCACAATGGTATGTAGAATTAAACAATCACCTCTTTTGGCTGCAGAATGGGACATGAACCTGACATGCTTCACTGTTCCTGCAGCACGCCCAGACCTTGCTCTACTGCAGCTGTCCTGTTCTGGGTCTGACCTGCTTAATATCTATAGTGATGACCTGGATGAGAGGGTAGAGTGCTCTCTCAGTAGGTTTGCAGATGACACCAAGCTGGAGGAAGTGTCAATCTGCCTGACAGTAGGAAGGCCCTACAGAAGGATCTGGATAGCTGAACTGAGGCCAATGGATGAAACTTAACAAGACCAAGTACGTTTATTTCCGTCCTTTGTCCACAACAACCCTAGGAAATGCAATAGGCCTGAGGCAGAGTGACTGGAAGACTGTGTAGAAGAAATGGATCTGGGGGTGTTTGTTCTGCGCTCAGGTGAACATGAGCTAGTAGTGTGAGCAGTGGCCAAGAAGACCAATGGCACCTGGCTTGTATCATAAATAGCATTGCCAGCAGGAACAGGGAAGTGAGCGTCACCCTGGACTCAGCCCTGGTGAGGCTGCACCTCAAGTACTCTGTTCATCTTTGGACTCCTCACTACAAGAAAGACACTGAGGCTCTGGAGTGTGTCCAGAGTAGGGCAACAAAGCTGGTGAGGGCTATGAAGCACAGGTCTAATGAGAAGCAGGGAACTGGAGTTGATTAGTTTGTTGAACAGAGGCTCAGAGGAGACATTATCACTCTGTACAAGCATCTGAAAGGAAGTGATAGCAAGATGGGAGTAGGGCTCTTCTCTTGAGTAACTAGTGATAGGACAAGATAAGATGGCCTCAAGTTGTAAAAGGGGAGATTCAGTCTGGATATTAAGAAAAACGTCTTTAAAAGTGTGATCAGGTGCTGGAACAGGCTTCTCAGGGGGTAGCTGAGTCACTGTTCCTGGAAGTGTTCCAGAAACATTTAGATGTTATTCTGAGGGATGTGGTTTAGTGGAGAAATATTGGTAGTAGATGGACAGCTGGACTGGATGGTCTCGGAGGTCTGTTCCAAACTTGATGATTCTGTGATTCTATGATTCTCTTGCTCTGCTGGAAAACCCCTTTTTTGAAGCAACCCAGGATACTGTCTCTCATAAAACCTTTTATCCACTAGGACTCCCAAGTCCTTCTCAGCAGCACTACTGTCAATGAAGTCTTCTCCCAGTCTGTGCACGTATCTGGGATTGCCCTGATCCAAGAGTAACATCTCAAACTAGGCCTTCTTGAATTTCACTGAAGGGCCCATATTCAGGCTTTACATGACATCCTTTCTTTCTACTGTATCAAATGTGCTACTCAGCTTGTTGTCGTCTTCAAACTTGCTGAGAGTGCACTCGATCTCACTGTATATGTCATTGATAAAAATATTGAAGAGCACCAGTTGCAAGATGGACACCTGAGTGACACCACACATAATTGGCCTGCACCTGGTCATGGAGCCAATGACTTCAACAATCCAGCTGTGACCATTTAACTAATTCCTTCCCTGTTGAATGGTCCAGTTTTCAAATACATATCTCTTTGATGTAGAGATAAGGTTGCAATGTAATATCTTATTGAAGACCTCGCAAAAGTGCAGGTAGATCACATCAATTGACTTTCTTATGTCTGCTAATACCGTATCTCCATCAATGAAGACCACCAGATTGGTCAGGTGCAGTCTGCCTTTGGTGAAGCCATGGTGGCTGTCTCAGATTACCTCCTCATCCTGTGTGTGTCTTAAGGTAGATTTCAGGAAGATCTTCTCAGGCAGACATGAAGCTCACTGAGCTGCAGTTCTCAATGGTTTTTCCTTTTCCCTTTCTTAAAAATGTGAGAGATGTTTCCCTTGTTTCAGTCACCAGAAAATGATCCTGCCATCCTGTCACGGAGTTAACTAGATCAATCTACGTCTGTGACAGGGGGACAGTAGGCCCCTGTGCCACCCAGCCCCACAAAATGGGAAGGAAAAGGGAAAAGGGATAGGGAGATGGGAACTGAGCTCAAGGAAGGAAAAAAAAGAACAGCGACAACGATCTATGGAGGAAAACTTATTTCATTAACTACGATATCGGAATGCAAGATAACACAATATAATACAATCTAATTGAAATTGAGACTAATAAATCAAATCGGATAGAGAGAGAGAGTTCCTGAGACCCAGTCAAACCTGAAAAGCTAGGAACGGCTAGGAAAGCACACTCCAGCACCCACTGCAAGGCAGTAAGAGACCACCCAACCAGGAAGGGCCAGATCCCATGACTTCTGTGATGTACAGGGATAGGTACCTGGAACTGGAGCATTAACACTTTAACCCCCAGTGCACTACATGATGTTATGATGTGGAATACTGAAAACCGAAAAGCACAAAACCGTGACACATCCATAACTTTTCAAATACAATGGAGAGGTATCTTGGCAATTACATCAGCCAGCTTCTTCAGAATCCTAGGATGCATGTTGTCTGGGTGCATAGCCTTGTACAAGTTCAGTTTCATCATGTAGTCTTGAACTTTCTCCTCCAGTTCCCACCTAAAGTTCCAGGGCCGTGAGAAATGTGGGAATCCTGACTGTCAATGAAGACTGAGGCAAAGAACTTGCTAAGTACCTCAGTCTTCTTCATGTCCATTGCTGTCACTTCTCCCATTTCATTTATTAGAAGGAGTAACATCTTTTTGACACTCTTTTTTGACCAACAAGCCTGTAGAATTTCATGTTATTTTTCATACCCCTTGCCGAATGTACTTCCATCTGTCCTTGGATTCCCCCATCCCATCCCTGAATGTCCTGACAGCATCCATATATTCTTCTCAGGCAGCACATTCTTGCTTCCACTGGCTGCATATTTCCCTCTTATTCTCCAGTTTGACAATCAGACATTGCTCAGACATGCCTCATCTGCTTGATTTATTATGCTGCTGAATGGAGAGCTGTTGTGCTCTCAAAAAAAAAGCATCCTTAAAGAGCTGCCAGCTCTACTCCACTCATTTATTCCTAAAGACATTGTTCTAGGGGATCTCATTCAATAATTTCTTACACAGTCAGAATTGCAGTCTCTTGAAACTCAGGGTTCTGAATCTGCATTTTGCCAGGCCATATACCTTGAGATCACAAACTCAAACACAGCATAGTTGCTACAGCCCAGACTGACTTAGAAATTAACCTCTTTAATAAACTTCTCTGCCTTGGTGACCAGGTCCGGTTACACTTCTCCTCTGATTGATCTAATATCTGGACCAGGCAGTTATCTTCTTTGTATTCCAGAATTCTCTAGGACTGCTTGAAGCTCACTGTGTTGCTTTTCCAGCAGATGTGTGGGTGGTCAAAGTCCTCCATAAGGATGAGACATTGGTTCTGCCTTGGGAGGTGTGTGTAGGAGGGCAGAATTTTGAATAAAACAACATTAAACAAGAACGATCTTGCTGAATGAAAATCATCATCACTATTAAAATCCCAGCTGATCCCAGCTGAGAATTTTCCTTTATAGGGGTAACGTTTGCTAGTCAAGCTAAGAGAGATGTCTCCATGAAGAAAACTATAGAAGCTGGGCTAATGTCTCTATCTGATTTATACAGAACACTGTTTTGGTCTTTATTTATCCCTTGGTGATGTTTACATTAGAAGGTAGACACATTTCAGTGCGAATAAGTAATTTAAGACTTCTGTACTTCTCATCTTGAGTATGACAGTCATCTTCCTGCTCTGCTAGGAGCACACTGTCCCTGAATGCTGGTGAACATCTTCCCAGTTCCACCCAAGTGATGAGATCTGCTTAACTAGCCAGTAAAACAAGTTGCAGAAGAATATTCTAACATTTAACTTGGATTGAAAATCACTAAATTTCTAGGAATCCAAAGATCTAAAAAATATTTCTCCAATACACAATAACACATAAGTATACAAGGTACACAAAAATAAAAAGGAACTGATGACAGTACAGATCACTTTGCATATGAATATACTATTACACATTATACACATTAATGCATATTATCTCATTCTTAGACCAAGCAATGTAAGGGAAAATTTGCACAACCTGATAAATAAAAATTACACAGATTCACTTCTAATTATCCTAATGATTTATCCGTAGAAACCTTCTAGTAAACTAGTAAATTGCAACAAAAGACTGCCTACAAGGATGGAATAATTCATATATATTTCAGTCCTTATATCATCCTTTTGGTGCTTCTTTTAAATAAGACAACGAGAAACTGAATGTATAGAGATTAATTTAGGTAACAATTATGACAATTCAAAATTGCGCTAGCACCTATTAAACTTCATTGTTCTGCAGAAATTTTAATGATACATTCCTGAGTGAATAAAAGCAGAAGATGATTAGGAATAAAATTGTTTCTATGTACGCTGTCAGTACTGCTGAGAGTAATTATACATTTCCAGGGCGACCTGTTTGGAGTTTGCTCCATAATTTTATGTAAATTTAGAATAACTTCATTTTTTCAGGTTAAATGTGAAAATGTTATTTCAACATGCAGCTGAGTTGTGTGAGTACTAATGGACGCATATTGCGAGTATCAAGGAACTAGTATCATATGGAAGTCTAGAGAATTTCAAAATGATCAACTATTACTTCATTGTTTTCTTCTGCTGCATTCTTGTTCCTGATCTGCCAACAAATTCAATCAGTTACTGGCTATTAACTATATTATCTATGGTAAGAGCAAAAATCTGTTACAAGGAAAATACCCCTTAGGGGTTTGATTTGGTTTGGTTTTTATTTTTTCCCCTTTTCCTCATTTAATCACTGCATGATGCAGGCTTAAATCAGCTTATGCACCTTCATGTAGTACACTTGAATTAATCTGTACAACATAAAAAGACAAGCATAAGAAAAAAGCATAGAATCAAATACACTGAAGACAAATTTGTGGAATCAGAGCTGTGCAAAATCTGCCTGTTCATATTTTCCCATGTTACAAAGAATGCTGAGAGAACTGTTTGGTTCACTCTGGAAGCCAAAATTGAAGCAAATTTCAAGAAGCTTTGGAATTATGGATATGAACCAAATAGAGACAAAAAGTCAACAAAGAAATGGAGAAGAAACAAAGCAAACAACAACAACAAAACCTCACTGCACTTCATAGCTATTTTCACCAATTCTTTTTAAAATCCTAGCATTTTCATCATGATTTTAATTTGAACTCTTCTGTAGCTAGCTAAAAATCTGCTTTTACTAAGCATATTACCACTATCTATAATTTGTCATTAAGATCAAACCCTCATCTCCTATCATAAGAGATGTGTATATTTTTTTCTGTATTGAGTATTATTGCTCTGTCTTCATGGCCATTTCAATTTTTTCACCTTGCACAACTGCTTACAGAGGTCAAGACTTGGATTTCTCCATTAATATTTGATATTTAAATGTCACAGACCAGGTGGAACAGTATTTCTCAGATCTCTTTAAGATGAAATCTGGATTGGACTTTTTGAATTAACAAATAAGCCTTTCAGCGCTATAAACATTTGTGCTACTATGAACAAAACAAAACTAAACTAAAGGGAATTGAGTTCTACATTACCAAAAGCTACCATCAGGGAAATAAGAATTTAAAAAAAAAATGTAGGACTTTAAAAAACCTGTAAAATATGAGACTTCAGAAGAAAACTTTATGAACTTTCCCAGTTGAGGATGGAGAGGAAAGACCAATCATCCATTCTTTAAATCTTACTGAAGAAATGCTTGATCAAAGTTACTGGACAAGGAGGTTGTAGGGAAGTAGTTTTGTGCTGAAGCTCTGTGATTCTTTTGCAAAAATTATTCTCACAAGCTTTTGGCTTCTGACATCTCCCAGTTATGTGCTTGTCTTTCTTCCCCACTTTGCTACAAATGAATCCAATAATATTATCTCTTCCAGTAGAAAACAGAAAAATACTGATTTTTAAAGAATTTTTATTTTACTACGAGGGAGGTAAAGTGAAATTAGCTTGATAAATTATAAGCGTAAATTAAGAAGCAAATGTAAATGTAATAATGTCTACTACAGAAATAATCAAGTTCCCCTTACAAATAAAATAAAATAAAATAAAAATAAAAACAATAAATAACAGTGGCCTAGTCATCAATGACTGTAGCTGCTCAATAGAGGAGGAAGTGGTTTTGCTTTTACATATCTTGTGTCATAGGGTGGATGTTCAGCTAAAGTTCAAAGTTGAACTCTGTCTTTATCCAGCAATTAATTTCAGCTTGTCTGCCACTCACATGATACCAAAATTCGTCATTGCTGCCACGATTGCTTAATATGATTATGAAACATCATCTGAAAACTGAAAAAAAGGAAGAAGAGAAATGAAGAAAAAAACATTCTTTGTTTACTAGAACATTTGTTTAAGTAATTTTTGTTTGAATAGAATGGTATTAGGTATAGGAGAATATTGTTGATATGTGAGTCCACGTTCAAAGGAATTTGTTTCACTTCAGTTACTAAATTTGTGGTCATTTCTGGTCCTAAACATTGTATTTAATGATATCACAACTGTCTCTTCACAGTAATTTCTGGCTAAACTTCCTAATTATACACCTTACTGATATATACATATCTCTTCTCTTAGTTCCACTTCCAGTGTACCCCACTATTCACTTCATTCTAAATACCAAAGCACATTTATATATCTGAGATTTTTTGTAGATAATTTGATTTTATGTTTTGTCTCAAACAAAACTGCTTCGTAGCTATGACAGCTAACATGGGCTTTATAAATAAATTACAATTTTGTGAAATTGCTGGTGAAATTATTCTAATTTAAAACAAAAGATTCTTTGTAGACCAATAGGTAGATGACTGATTGGTTTGAATAGAAACATGAGGAAACATATCAGAAGATAAAAGCCATAAATTATGATTTGAATTATCTTACAAACACTCCATTACAGTAATAAAAGGGAAAAAAAATAAAAACTAAAAAAAATGCAACTACAAAAGCTGAAATTGTTCATCACAAGTCTGCCAAGCAGGAACTATTATTTCTTTTTAGTGTCAATGTTACTTGAAAGTACACTCAGTGAAACTTATATCAATAATTTATTTTCTGTATAATATCATTATCTATATTATTCTATAAGCAGCTGGCAGGAGCTGCACGGTCACTGGCCCTTGTCCTCATGGGAGACTTTAACTTCCCTGACATATGCTGGGAGTACGGCATGGCGGAAAAGAAGCAGTCTAGGAGGTTCCTGGAATGCATAGAGGACAACTTCCTAATGCAGCTGGTGAGAGAGCCCACGAGAGGAGCTGCCCCGCTAGACCTGCTGTTCACAAACAGGGAAGATCTGGTGGGAGAAGTGGAGGTTGGGGGCTGTCTTGGACAGAGTGACCACGAAATGGTAGAGTTCTCAATTCTAGGTGGAGCCTGGAGGGAGAATAGCAAAACTGCCACTTTAGACTTCCGGAGGACAGACTTTGATTTGTTCAGAAGACTAGTAGGGGCAGTCCCCTGGCATACAGTCTTAGGGAACAAAGGGGTCCAAGATGGCTGGTTGCTCTTGAAGAAAGAAGTCTTAAAGGCGCAGGAGCGGGCAGTCCCCCTGAGCTGCAAAATGAGCCGGCAGGGAAGAAGACCAGCGTGGATGAATAGGGAGCTGTTCTTAAGGTTGCGGGAGAAAAAGAGAATCTACCACCTGTGGAAGGAAGGAAGAGAAACTCAGTACGACTACAAAGAGGCTGTTAAGATATGTAGAGGGAAAATCAGAGAGGCAAAAGCCCAGCTTGAATCTAAGCTGGCCGCTGGGGTAAAAACAAACAAGAAACTCTTTTACAAATACATCAACTGTAAGAGGAGGACAAAGGGGAATCTCCATTCTTTACTGGATGAGGCTGGGAATGTGATCACAGAGGATAAGGAAACGGCAGAGGTTCTGAATGCCTTCTTTACATCTGTCTTTAAAAGTCATCTTGGTTATTCCCAGGGCTCCCCGCGCTCTGACTTGGTAGTCTTGGCTGGGAAGCAGACTGAACCCCCTGTGATTCTTGAAGAAGTGGTCAGGGAATCACTGCTCCAACTGGACTGTCACAAGTCCATGGGTCCGGATGAGAGTCACCTGAGAGTGCTAAAGGAACTGGCGGAGGTGATCGCTGAGCCTCTTTCCATTATCTTTCAGCGCTCCTTGTTAACGGGTGTGGTCCCAGAAGACTGGAGGCTTGCCAACGTGACTCCCATTTACAAGAAAGGTTGTAAGGAGGATCCGGGGAACTACAGGCCTGTTTGCCTGACCTCAGTGCCAGGGAAGGTAATGGAACGGATTATCTTCAGGGAGACCACACGGCGGGTGTGGGATGTCCAGGAGATCAGACCTAGCCAGCATGGGTTCATGAAGGTCAGGTCCCGCTTGACCAATCTGATCTCCTTCTACGATCCTGCGACCCGTCTGCTGGATGAGGGAAAGGCTGTTGATGTGGTCTACCTAGACTTCAGCAAAGCCTTTGACACTGTCTCCCATGCTATCCTCCTGCAAAAGCTGTCAGCCTGTGGCTTGGATGGGTACACTCTCGGCTGGGTAAGGAGCTGGCTGGAGGGCTGGGCCCAGAGAATGGTGGTAAATGGAGTCAAATCCAGTTGGAGACCAGTCATGAGTGGAGTCCCCCAGGGGTCGGTACTGGGGCCTGTCCTTTTCAATATCTTTATTGATGACTTAGACGAGGGCATTGAGTGCACCCTCAGTAAGTTCTCAGATGACACCAAATTGGCAGGGAGTGTCGATCTGCCTGAGGGTAGCGAGGCCCTACAGAGGGATCTGGAAAGGCTGGAGAGCTTTTTTTTTTTTTTTTTTTTGGCATTTCTTTCTCATTCCTGAACCCTTACAACAATATAAATTGAAATTAAGTTCATGGCTCCATTCTGATTTTGTAAACTGTTTGACTGTATTTGCACTTTGCCCATTCTCTCACTGCATGTTGTTTGGCCTTCAGATCATCAAACAATCCTGGTATGGAGACACCTAGGGTTTTCTATAGCCCGTCCATCCCTGTGCCAGATGCTAGATCCAACTATACTACTGTCATCCCCAAGAGACAGGGATGCAAACAGGTTAGTAATATTCAGAAAGTTTTCATAGGCTCTTCAGTAAAATATGTAGTTTTTATCCCGATATCCTGAGTGAATCTTACTTGCTTTAATGTTAGTATTCTGCTTCTTACTCTGTTCTTCACAGATTATTCAGATTACATAGAACAGATTATTCAGTCTCAGAAATAAGACTACATTTTTCTTCTGCTTTCTCTTTTGTGTATCTCAAAGGCAATCTGGGCAACATATTCTAGTATTTACTGTTCACACAGTAAAGGAATTTGCAATGCAATTCCTTGAATTCAACACATAATATTTGCCTCATGTCTTGCCACTAAGCACTGCAATGAGGGGCCTGGCTTTAGCTGTAACTGAATTACAGCTTTTGCAGATATTTACATTCTCTGATGAGAACCCACTGACCTTGCTGTTCTCCAGACCCATCTCTCTTGTCATCTGCTCATACACCATATCCCCTAAGCCCTTCAACTTCATGACCCTTTGCTGAACTCTCTGAATGATGTCTCTGTCTCTTTTGGATGGAAGAGCCTAGGTATGGACACAGCATACAGATGTGTCTGACTAGCAAGAGAAGAAGTACCTCCTCCCTCAACCTGCTGGGAGCATTCTTCCTAATGGACCCCAGAAGGCTGCAGGCCTTTTTGCCTCAAGGCTGCATTCTTAGTTTGTTATCTGCTTGTTTTTCACCATGACCCTAAAATATTACTCTGAGAATTCCTTTCCAGTCATTTGGTCCCCATCCTGTAGAGGTGCATGGAGCTATTTCTCCATGAGGTTAGCACTTTGCTTTTTCCCTTGTTAAATTTCTTGAGGTTCCTGTCAGCCTATTCCCATAGCCTTCTGAGATCCCTCTGAACAGCAGCACAACAATCAGTGATGTATCAGCTGCTCCTAATTTTGTATCATCTACAAACTTCCTGAGGGTACATTCTGTCTCTGCATTCAGTTCATTAATGAAAATAAACAGTTCTGGTCCTGATACATACATCTGGGGCATTTCACTAGTGACTGACCTCCCCCTGGACTTCATGTCACCATTCACAAAGCTTTGAGCTCCATAGTTCAGCCATTTTTCTATTCATTTTCCATTTATCTAGTTTATACTTTATCAGTTTGTCTAAGAAATTGCTATAAGAGACAGCACTGAATGCTTTCTTTTCTAGCTGTGATCTGTCATAACATATAACCATTTAGTCTCCAGCTTTTCCCATCTTACATTTTTTTTCAGTTGAGTATTCCTGCCCATTGATTTGTACCTTTTACTTTCTGGCTGTCCTAATACATCAGCAGAGATGTATTCATCTCAGTTCATGTTTTCCCATCAAGGTTTGCATATCCTTTCACTAACAAGATCTAGGCCTTTCGTACTAAACTTGCTTTGAAATGTAATGCAATATGTATGTAATATGTCCAAAGTCTTACCTTTTTATTTCCTATGTGGAATTGAACACACTGTTGAAGGTCTGATTGTCATCTCTTTTCAGGTAGACAGAATCAAAGGCTAGCAGTTCTTTTTCTCTGTGGGATGAACTAAAAAATTGTTTCAAAATCATTTTGGTAAGACAGTTAAACTACACTTTTAAAGATGGACAAAAAGTATGTCAGAGAATGGGAAAGTGGATGCAATACTGCAGAAATGAGTACTAATTATGAGATGACAACTGTGTGCCTTTTTTTTTTTTTTTTTTTTTTTTCCGTAGAGAAACAATTGTGTGTATAGTTAGAAACTGTTTTCATTTCATGAAGCCTAATCTTGTATACATTTCTTATATGATTTGATGGGATGACATGTTGGGGAAAGAATCACAGGACAATTTCAGTCTTCAGCTGGAATATTGACAAAATATTCAACAACACTTCAAAATGTTCAGTTTAACTATAATAAAGCCACTACTAAGTGCTGTAAATCAAACGAGTACAGCTGTACAAACTGTCATTGGTGTTTTTCTGGGCTTGTCAGCATTTCTGCTTCCTCTGCACAATTTAGATGTGCTGCATTGCTGCATCCCCAGAGCTGAAATGTAGCTCACAGATTACCAGCCAGGACACTATTTTCTTCAAAAAGATCTGTGGATTCATAGTAACAGATTTAGAGGAGAATCCTGTTCACAGTGCAGTACAATGAAGAAGCAGAAATGTTCTCATTTGTAGCTGTATATGAGGTATAAACCTGCTATCAGGTAAAAATCTGAGAAGGAAAAAAAGGGTACAGCACTTCAGTGACAGAAAGTTGCATGTAGAAACTTGATGTTTCCTGTGAGCACTGATCTTTGTACCACTTTTGTCTGTGCTACGTGCAAGACATTGTGCCAGACACAGGTTGAAACAGTGTCAGAGAGGCTGGGGTCATTTGGGTTCAAGCTGCTGTGTAGCAAAAGTTATCAGAGTTACAAATCAGGTTAACTTCAATACTTACTAGCAAATAAGGGAGGAAAGCTTCTCTCAGGTGTATTTTTTCAGTTTCTTGACAGAAAATAAAAGCCTTGATCCTCTTGTTTCAGGCAGTATGATGCCTTGAGGAAAGAAATAAGTGCAATATATTTTCTGCAACGTGGCTGAAGTCTTACCTTCTTATTTCCTGTGTGAAATTGAGCACACCACTGAAGGTCTGATTGTCTTCTCTTTTCAGATAGAATCAAAGACTATTGATATTCTGTAATATCAATACATCCCTGAACAGAGATTCTTGAAAAGGACTGCAGGCTTTTTTGTGGTCATTATTCTAGAGGAAGAATGTTCTAATTGCACTTCAATGGATTCAGATCTGGATAGCTGCAATGGATTTTTGTTGTAAAACTATGAACATTTTATGAGAACTGAACCTCCAGGGTTTGAAGGCACTGTCTAATTGAAGTGCATAATTCCATAGGTACTTGTTGGCAGGTATAATCTGTGATGTGGAGACGGATAATTGTGTCTTGCTAAAGAGACTTACAATATTCTTGTTTTATGATTTTTTTTTCTTTTTTTTTTTTTTTCACACTATCTCTGGACCAAAACTGCCATTTCTGACAAATAACACTTCACAAGCAATTAGGTTACAAAGTAAACACTGTCTAGTATTGCAGTACATATTTAAATATCCGATTCATCTGAAATTCAACTATATATAGAAACTGATGTTTGCCAAATATACAGCATATAAGTCTGAGAGGATATGCAAAAATAACGAGCAGAGGAGAGCACAGCTGATCAATCTATCTGCTATCATCTTGGCTTGTATTAAAAGTTGCCTCCAGTCATTATGGAGAGAAGACCCTTCAAACAATAAACACAAGCCTCTCAGGGTTGTCTGCCTCTCTTTTTAAAGGTGATGAAATAGTAACTCCTGATATAAACTGTCATATTCATTTTACCGAGTCTTCATACTGATATAATCACCATAGAGATCATAAGATTCTCAGATGTTCAGTACATGATGGTGAAATAGAGAGTTTTGTATTTTCACATGTGAAAAAGCTGCAACAACTAGATTGCAGAAGAGTGGGGAGGTAGTAACTGCTGACTAGAACCTTCATAATGATCAGTAGACCAGTGGAGTGTAAAGAAAATGTAGCCTTGTTGAGCTTGAAGAGAGCAGGATTAAGCTTTCAAAAATTGGGAAGCACAGAGAATATTTATGAACAAACCCTCACTGCTAAGGGAGGATAATATATGCATACAGTCAAAAGGCATGGCAGGGTGACATGACCTAGACTACACAGCCTCGCAGGTATTTCTTCCTGGTATTCAAGACAAAAATTCATGGAAGTGTATTTCCATGAGTTTCTTTGTGAGAATCCATTCATTTCCTGGTTCTTGAAACAGAATGACTAGCACAGTGTAAAGGAAGTTTCAAATACACAATGTTTAAACTTTGAGGGACTGAGGTATCTTGGAGTATAGAGGCCATCAGCTTCATTGTTTTCTTCTGGCACCAATCTGTGGTGGGTGTTGGAAGGAAATGATGGCAGTTGTGCTTCAGTATCTTTTACAGTCTCTGACAGCTGAGCCCAAGAAGCATTAAGACCAAGAAGACATTATAGTTCAACCCTGCTGCTCAGGGTGCTAACCTGAAGAATAGAAGGACTAAATAAGACTACTGTTCTTTGTAATCTGCCAAGATACCAGCCTCTACCTCCTACACTTACCACAGGAGAAATAAGTGAAATGTCTTTCCTCATGTTAAAATGTCACTCCAGGTATCACTCCAGAGCTCACAGCTCACTAGCAGTCTGTTCCTCAAGACTGATGAAAGGGGAAGTTCTATCCTGAGTGCAAAGCACAAGTGTCTACCCACCCTCCTTCCACCCACCCCAACAGGCAGAGGCACTGGGCAATATAAAAAGTTAAAAAAATAAAATAAAATAAGATAAAATATAATAAAATATAATAAAATAAAATAAAAGCAAGCACAGTTCCATTTCAGTAACATTTACCAGTGCACTTGTGCACCTCAGCCTTGACAGTGAATCAGGGAAGTGGATGGAAGACTGGGAGCAACGCAGAGGGTGTTGGAGCAGGCAGCATATTGTACAAGGTGCAAGTTGGCAGAAACAGCTGATCACTCCTCCAGAGGTTGAAAGAGAGAGAATGTGACATAACAGAATTCCTTCTTCAAACTCATCAATAAACAGATATGCCTTTATGTCGTCAACCAGAGGTAAAATCTAAGTGTAATCGAACATCTACAGTATACCTAATCTGTATCTATATCAATATCCCCACCCCATGTAAATAATACTGTTTATTTCATCAGTGGCAGTAGAAGAGCATTTGAGTCCCTGTGAACACACCAATAAAATTCCACTTATGAAGTATATATGCAAGAGTTAATTTACTGATCTGAGAAAAAGCAGAATTAGAAGCCTGGATTATTTCAGCCTGGATTGAATGTTATTACCTGGCAGCTGTCCTGTAGGAAGCAATTTCTGGTTTGTCAAGAATTCAGTACCAGTACAGTCAAACAGTTAAGTGTAGTGCTTGTGATTTTGATGTGATTTTTTTGTGATTTCAGGTCTACTTAGAAAGTAATGCCTCCTATTTTATGATTTTGGCCTACAATGGCAGAAACAGATGTTGGTGGTATGGTAGTAGAGGCTGAACCTTCCCCCCAGTATTCTGCTACATTTTGTTGCTGTCTGACATGGAAGCACATATGAAGAGAAGGTGCGTCACTGAATTTCTCCACGCAGAAAAAAAATGCACCATTTGTGTTCTTCAACACTTGCCGAACATTAATGGAGACTAAACAGTGAGTAAAGTGAGTCTGTGGATGGTGCATTTCAGCAGTGATGACTGTGGGTCACCTCCATTGGTGCAGATTGTTACAAGCACAGCATGCAGACTCCTGTCCATTGCTTGTGAGAGCGCATGGCTAATGGTGGTGATGATGTTGAAAAATAGTGTTTTGTTGCTCAGAATTTACTAAATCAGAAAGCGGTATTTTGGTCTGTGTATCTGTTGAGGTTTCCATGGAAATAAATAGTAGGCATTACTTTCAGAGTGAATTACATTGATTTGTACATGGGTATTCATGCCACGGGCATCTCTGTGAGAAAGATGACTGGGTTTGAGATAACTGCAAGGTCTGCTTTACATCTGACATAGCAGCATGAAGAGGAGCTCCACTGAAAGAGAAGAGCTTGCATACTGTAATTAATGAGCATTAAAACAATTTGCAAGATATAAGATATTATTTAGAAACTACAACAAAGCTTCACAGGTTAAGGGTCAGGGACTAGCTCTAAGGGTGGAGTACTCAGTGATAATTAACCTTTCACATTCCTTTTATGTTTTAGAGTAACTTGTAATCCTAATTGAAATTAAATTGAGGGAGGTGAGGAGCAACAGCTCTTGCCAAATTATAAATGGCAATAAAATGCAGCAGCTTTAGTTGTGTATACTAAATTTTTCTCATGGAGCACTCGGAGGTGCTGATACTGACACTAAATCAAATCCACAGCTTTATCTGACTAGGTGAGGCCTTGGCACTCCAGTCAAGAAGCAAAACAGATGCAGATCCCTCTGCTAGCAGCATACATTTCCTGTGGATAAAGGGAGTAATTTTCTATTCCCTCAGGTGCTGCTCTGCACTGGCACTCAGTGAGCCTACAAAAAATCCATCTGCTCTCACCTCAGAGGAAGAAAACACAAATGGCTCTAAACAATCTAACATTTCCTAGAGCTCTTAATGTGGAAGAGTCAATGCTTTTTTGCCTCCTCCCCTTTTTTACATAATAAAAACCTACAGGTTCCTGTCGTCCCCAATATGTTGGAAGCCTGCAAGTGTAAATGCAGCCATTCGTGTAATTTGAATGATAATCGAAAATATGCGGAAAAGGAAGATAAATTTATCAAACTTGTGAGAATATTCTAGGAAAAAAGGAATTTCCTGAGGTAACTGTCCTTGACCTGGCTCTTTAATCGAGTGAAATTTCATCACTTTATCTAATATCATGCTTCATGCTTCAGGCTCCCAGCAATTCTATTTTAGTGTGGTCTAATGGGCAGCTGACACATCCACTCAGCACCAGACTGCATAATATGTGCTGACACACTGTGTGGTGAGCACCCTATTGAGAGCTGTTTATTTGTGCCTGGCAAGGAAAAATTTCATCCAGTAAAGTCTCTTCATAACAATTTCAGTCTCAGTTTTCAGGTCCTCTGCAGACTCCACATTTTGAGAGGTTCAGAAGCACCTGCAGGGAAATTCAGTCACTTATTTGGGTCGCTGTACATTATCTGACTTTAGGTGAGAGGTTGTGAAAGCATCGGTTATGGTTGTCTGAAACCTGAATCTAGATAGTGTAATGAAGAGTGTCATTCTAACTGCTTTGCAGCCAGCTCTTCTCAGAACCCTTGATTCAGTTTGATATTCTGAGGTTAACTCACTGTATTGGGACTGAAAATAGGAATGCACGCAAAAAGCTTTTATATTTATTCAGTTCAGTAAGCATGGCAAACTCATCAACAGCTATTTGTACACTGTAGCCATGGTGGGACTTCCTTTGATGTTCTGATTCATGCTTGATATTTTTCCTACAGTATTACTTGAGTAGAAATGGACACAAAAGAAAAGAAAGAAAAAAAAGAAAAGATGTGGCTCTCAACAATTATCTTATTGAGTAAAGGACATTATCATAAGCAGAGCTACATGAGAAAATAAAGGAATGACACAGTCACAGAGATTTTGGCCTCTCAAGCTTAGGTCATGATTTAAGTCACTAGGTAGAGACCAGGGAATGTACGCCTAAAGACCCTCCTCTTGCTTATTGGTAATGGAGAAACAGGCAGTATGTAAAACAAGTTTTACGTGCATACAGATAGTAAAAGAATAAGTGCACACAAGCAGAATTGCTTAAAATCTGTGTCTCATCAGGTCATCCACACCAGAAAGTATAACTACATTGTATGTAAACATACAGTTACTGATCACCTTAACATTTAAAGTATGAGTGGAAATAAAATTTGTTTTGGAAACAGTGGAAAAAATATTTCTTGTCCTTTACTTAACCTATGTGTATTACACAGCAATATTTTTTTTCTAAAAGGAAATGACAAGAACACATGCGGATTGCATGTACAGTATTCACAGCTATGGTTTGCAGGAAATGTGTTTTGACCTTCATTGTTACAAATGTAACCTGAATTTTTCAATCTTTCACTCCAGAATATTCAAAGTCAGAAGTTTCAATATTTATCTATTTGGGAGAAAATCACTAGAATATTTTGCAAAGAGTCAATCCTACCGACATAATAACCATACAGACTTTGTTTATATTTACCACTGATGGATATACATTTCTAGGATAGAATTAGTGGGTTTTAAGGCTTAGGTGTGTCCACTAGAGTTTACAAACACTATAATTTCCTCTCATACAGACTTGGGACTTAGTAACAGAAGGGGTACCTTTGAGGCTTTTGAATCTGAAAGTGCAGGATATAGATATGCATTTAATGCTGTCTTAAGAATTATGGTGAAAAATCTGTGTACAACAGTTAAACCTTTGAATCTCAGTTAGTAAGGAACCAAGTGTAGAGAGATTGGAGCTTTTTCTTTTTTCTTTTTCCTTTTTTCCTTTTAA
>JAPSGF010000003.1:13433723-13453357 GCA_035772895.1 Perdix hodgsoniae
TTTTCTCTCTTTCTTTTTTCTTTATTTTTTCATAACTGAATATTTTTTTGAATGTATTTACTTTGAATACTCACATTTCCTCAGTTAGAAAACAGAAGAGAACACATTTTGCAACATCACAGTTTGTCACAAATCTATCTCTTTCAGTGTTACTGATTTTTAAGAACAGATCACATAAATAAATACTGAATTTTCCTTTAGAAGAAGATAGCGTCTATTAATTTTTAGCGGTTTATTAGATATGTGTACTCAGTAAATTTGAATGCCCCACTCATAAATGCAAGCATGTTTATTCATCCACCTATATATAAATAAACTAGTAAATATATGTAAATAACATGAAAATCTCCACAATGGACAAGTAAAATTATTATCGTATAATTATTATCCTTTATATATATATATATATATATATGCAACAGCTTTGGGCACTTCATTAAGCATTAACTTTGCCATCTTACACAGACTAGGAGCAAGACTGTTAGTGCACATAACACAAAACAGGATTTACCATAAAACAAATGATTACATTAGAAAGAAGTCATGTTTCTTAATTTCTACACATTCTTTTTTGTGTTCATGTCTGAAATTCCTTGAAAATTAATATAGTTTCATTTCAATAGTTTCATCTCCAGTTTCGGAAAAATTATTTCAAGTAGTCTGATGGAAGGAAGTTTTGACTTTTAAAGAAGAATGAGGCCGTATGATCTGCAGCAGTTTTTCTGAACATGTTTCGGAGATAAGCTGCATCTCTCACCACAGTCCTTGGTCTCACCTTTGCCTCTTAGTTGTCATGCACAAGCTAGCTCAGCATCAGGATGGAAATCAGTTTATGGTTGAGATAGTAGGATGAAGGAAGGAAAAAAAAGACAAAATTATCACCCAGAAGAGGATTTGGGGTGTTTCTGAGAACTCCATCTACTTCTCCTTATCTGTAAGAAAAGGAGATGGTTCAGCGCAGCCTCAGGGGTCAGACCATCCTTTCAGGTTAAGGACAGAGCTGTCCTAGCTCATCAGCTTCAGGACTGCAATTTTCTCACTCTCATGCAGCAGTGTCACTTCCCAGAGTCCATTTACAAACAGTGGAATAAATCTCAGGGGAATGAAGATAAAATAAAAGTGACAATGTATGCTGCAGCTCAATATAGGGATACTGCAAACAAAGTCCAGTATCAGACAAAGAGCCTGTCCTTGATCTCACCAAGTGGATCTGCATATAATAATGGAATAGCAGAATCTGTCTTAGAACATGGAATGGCTTGGGTTGGAACTGACCTTAAAGATCACCTAGTTCCAATCTCCTTCTGTGAGCAGGGATGCCACCTACTAGATCAGCTGAGTGTGGTCTCCAGATCTTAAAAAGAGAAGGAATAAGAGAAAGTACTTCTCATGTACAATTTGAGCCCTACAAAATAGCCACCAGTAGTGGCAAGCTGGTATCTCATCAGTTGTCCTTCCACCTCCATGTGTCCAGAAGCAGCCTTCTGGACTGTATCCATTAAGATTTGGAGTATCAAGATAAATCAAGATAAACTATTTTTCTCTCAAAAGTGATCAGTTATTCAGACTTGCACCAACTAATTGAGCAAATCCTATCCAAAGAAGATGCACACAGAAGCATTCTGAAGACTCCTTAGTATCTTTTTACTAGAAGAAAGGCATACATCTTTCAAAGTTCTTCATCTGTAAAGGTCATAGCATGCTTCAGCCTCCAGCCAGATAATATATTGATCTTTCCTTCTCAGGCACAGTAGATATTTAGCAGTAAATTTCAGTTTTCAAGGGAGAACACAGTAATTGTGCACACAGTTTAGAGGACAAGGTAATGCAAAAAGGTCCTTTAATGAGCTTGGAGAAGAAGGAAACAGCTCAGAGAAAGAAAAGATGTTACAAATTTCAACAGTAAGCTCTATTCCTGCACTGCATCCTAATGAAATCAAAATGCTATTTATCCAAATGTGTAACAAAGAAGCATGAAAGCAGTTGAAGGAGAAATGTTAAATGAGCAAACACTTTCTAGCCCTGTATATGTATCTCTCCTGAAGCCAGAATTCAGAAAAGAAACATCAAGGGAGAACACATTTTTGAGAAAAATGAAAAAAGGAACAAAAAAAAGAGAAAGAACATAGAAAATTCTATCAGTGATTTCATATGAGATTTCAAATGAGAAAATGTGGAAATTCTACTTAGGACAACTAAGACTTAGGACTTACTTAGGACAACAAGAACTTGTGTAAAAAATTATTTTGCTGTGTATGTATGCATATTTGTATCATTTAAACACAAGTAAGTAAATACGCATTTCATTTAATTATGAGAAGTTTTTCTAGTTGTGAAATACAGCTAAATCTAGTCATTCAAAATGTACTGAATAAAGTAATTTGGAATGGCTGCTTAACCTTGAAGTTATAGTATTTCTCTTGCCCTTGCTACGAAAGGTAGAACTAACATAGAGTTTGGAGGCTGTAGCTGAATTCCAGTCATAAACAGACACTTGGATTATTTGCAAAGCTATATCCATTTCCTTCAAGAAAAATTGATAAGGAAAAAATCTTGAATAATGTAACTAGAACCTTCCTAAAGGAACATATGATAACAAAAGCTGGAGAAAAATTCATTCATTTGGCACTGAAAGCATGTTTCATAGCAACACACATATTATATTGCTTCAGCTTTTTGGCTGATTCCATAAATAATGAATTTAAATTACACAATTAATTAAGGAGGCCTAGGGTTCAATGTGGAATCAATAACAATCTTTTCTCTGTAATGCTTTAGGTTAAGATCCCCAAATAAACATTTAATTTAGATTTTCATAAGGGAGTTACTGTGTGTATATACCAAATGATTATTAAATGCTTTTACAGAGCAAGAGATTAACTATATAATAGATGGAACATCTGTTAAACAGATTTTCATTTCAATATTCATTTCTCTTAATTTTTAATTCTACTATCCATTTCAAGGTACTAAACTTATCTTACAGGATCTGTATAAATACTTTTGTTCAGTACAAAACTGTGGTATAGTTAATAGTAGCCTTATATGAATAAGGCTGTATCAATGGATGTGATGTCAGTACAGAAAAAAAAGCATGCACAGGAGTACCAGGCTCTTACATAGAAACGGACGATGATGTACAGATTTATGTTCTGCTCCACATGGGACAGGCTGGTGACAAGTCTATTGATGTTCATCAGACTTATCCCCTAGGGATTTTGCCACAGGGTTGCACAAAAAGAAAGCAGAGCCAGGTTATGGCAGAGCACAAACATAGTTGCTTCACAAGTGGCTTCTTCTGCTCAGTGTCAGTAACTATGAATAACTGGATGGTATTTTTTTCACAAAAGCAAGAGAAGTGAGACAGAACTTCAATCACACTTTTCTCCAGATGGTCCAAGAGACCTGTAATTTGGTAAATGCCCTGTTTGTCCTTTAAGACATACTACCACTTTTGCCCTTGTCCTACCAATAAGAGTATCCCTTTAAAGAATTTTGAGCATCACTGGCAGATGATGAAATGGTGATGAAACAGGGAAGATATCAGATATTTAACAACTGAAGAAGCTGTGATTTTTTTTTTAATACAGGGAAGGGAACAACAAATCATCTTTCAATCTCTTAATCAGACATTTTCAACAACATGAGAATCAAGCTGAAGATCTCCAGGACACATTTAACTTAGTCTTGTGTTAAATTGATTATTAAAAGTGTGTAAGTAATTTGTAAAATGAAAGCATTTAGATATGTATCATGAATCTGACTGACCTTGCCAAAATGTTTACTTCGTAATTGTCCACTGTAAGATTTCTCGCACTTTCATGGAAGAATCTGGTACTAGCCATGCTCCATGGTGGAAAACAGGGTTGGATGGAACCAACATTCTTTTACATACAAACATCTTTCTGTACAAATTAGAATTCTCTTTAAATAAAAACTGATTTCAATACTTTATCTAAGCTTAGACCTAGTTTCCACTCAGCTTTTCTGAAAACTTCATCATGGTCAAGAGTCTGGGTGCTAGAGCTAGCAATTTCTGTAACATTTTGGATAAATAAAGAAGTCATAAGCATGAAAATTTCCAGCAATATATGGGTGTACCTGAGTATGTTTGATAAAGATGACTAATTCCCTTCTTAAAGTAAGTGCATATCGAAAACATGAAATCTTTACCTAGCTGAATGCAAGACTTTCATCATTTAGCTTCAGCAACTTTAACTTCAGCAAACAAATGACTTTCTGAAGGCATGATAATGAGCCTGTGACCAAGTGGTGCTGAAGTTCCATTGTAAACTCTGAATGATGAAGACATATTTCCTAGTGCAGCTGCTCCCTGCCTATGGGTGAAAATCTGGCACTCTAATTTATCTGCTCCTACACCAGGTTAGTAAAATGCACCTATCTTTCAAAAGCTTCACTGCCTTTGTTAATGAACATTTGTAAAACACTTCACGAACATTTAAGGAAAGATAGTAGAGAAGTCTGAGGGACAAGTCTCAGGTGCCTTACAAAGCTCCTACACAAATGCTTTGTGAAAACTGACATTTTCACATGCAGCTACAAAAACCACAGCTTCACTATATTATTATTCCCTTCCTCCTGCCCCTGCTCCAAGGAATTCAGTATACATGTGAAAATGTCAGCCTCCAGAAAAGCATAACCATTTACTTTTGGCAAATGTTAATCATATTTCAAGAGAGAATGGAAAGGATCAAATTCTAAGAAAGGAATCTATTCTCTAAGATGTACTTTGAGAGTTACAGTATTCTTACGCCAAAAGGGAATCCTTGTTCAGTTAAGTTCATCTGTAAGCCATATACTGATAACTTTTTGTGAAAAAATACATCTAAGTATAGCAACGTAAGTCCTGTGTAAATAAGGAGGACTCATCTATGTTTAACTACAATCCTGTTCATGTCTATTTGACAGTGTAACAGTAAAGCTGCATAATTTGGCCACACTGTTACCACAGAAGAGGCATATTCTCTGAAGATCACTCTGAGTGAGAGACTGTATTTATAGTGCTATGGGTAGTTAACCTTCTTTTTTCAACTAAAGAAATTCTGAATAACATAGCCTATAATGTAAGAAGAGACAGAGATGAAGGGGTAAGAGCTACTGGAGTTCTTCTGGGAGTTTTTTTGTTTTCTAGCATACTCATACTGTGATCCACAGCATAAGCTTTCTTTCCTGTATTGCTACAAATATCACACTGAAAGTAATGCCTCCTGCTTATTTCCATGGAAATGACAACAGATACAGAGAGCACAATAACACTGCTTTGTAGAGCAAATTCTAATCTACAGAACACTATATTTCAACATAATCACCACCATTAGCTGAGTGTTCTCACCAGCAATGAAGAAAAGCCTGCATGATACACTTATAAAAGTTCACAATACCGGACATGAACCATTGTCACCACTGCTGAAATACACCACCCACCACCTCACTGAGTTCACATCCACTGTTCAGTATCCATCCAACATTCAGCAGTTGTCAATGGATATTAATGGTTGCCCTTTTTTCAATGTGTAGAAATTCAATGACACGTTTTTCCTTTATGTGCTCTTCCATGTCAAACTCCATTTTTCCCCTCTCCTGCCATCACATGGCAATAATATGTAATGAAGTATTGGTGGAAATATTCAACCTCTAATGCTATACCACCACCTGCTCTGAAGTTGTGGGCCAACATAATAAAATAGAGAGAATTACTTTGGAGCAACTCTTTACTTACCAGAAGCAAGTTTCTAAGAATGACCACACACATACACCATTCTTTACACGCATAGAAAGCGGTTGTGAAAAGTAATTTTAGGTTATCATTCACTGTTGACAATATTCTCACCAATTACAAACAGTACACAACACAAATTCTGAAGATACCTCAAAATTATAGACAATCACAAATTTTAAATTGCAGAGTGAGAAGTTCTTTCTCCTTAGGGAGCAACCCATTTTAAATTGATTTCAACTGTATTTTATGATGATTTAATTTGGAAATATATCAATAAAACTACCTAAGGTATGTGCAAAACATTAATATATGTTTTGCAAAATAGGTAAGAGGTAAAAAAAATTCAAGTTCAAATTCTTTTCCAGCTCAGAAGATTCAAATCTCTCTCTTCCAAAAAAGTTCCTAACTAACACGCATTGAAAAGGGAGTGGGGTTTTCAGATTCTACTGATGGTACATTTCTTTTTGCCTCACCTACAAGAGTTATCAGGGAAGCAGAAACTACTGTGATTCAGTAGCTGCTTGATAGATGCAGACACCCTGTCTCAGTTTTTATGAATATATCATAATTTA
The DNA here is from genome assembly GCA_035772895.1 of Perdix hodgsoniae. Taxonomy (NCBI): domain Eukaryota; kingdom Metazoa; phylum Chordata; class Aves; order Galliformes; family Phasianidae; genus Perdix; species Perdix hodgsoniae. The sequence goes on from JAPSGF010000003.1 coordinate 13,440,036, forward strand.
TATGAAGGTGAATAAGTCTAAGTAGGCAGAGGGCAAACAACCAGACCAACAAATAAGAAATTTGAATTAGGATAAAGTTCTGGGGGGGAAAAAAAAAAAAAAAAAAAAAAGTAATACAAATTATCTCAACCAGAGGGGAGCTTAGCCTGCATCCCTGCATCTCCTGTTTTCCTCTGTAGATTTTAACTTTTTTTCTTACATTCTTATCTAGATTGCCAACTTCATCTGCTTTTCACAGCTCAACTGCCTTCATTTTTCTGTTTAGTAAACAAGACCAAAAGAAAATATATGAAAGCAAAATGAAACAAACAAACAAAACCAAAAACAATTCAAAACCTTAACCTATGAAGCAAAATAAAAATAAAAAAAAATAAAAAAAAAAGAAAGAAACTAAAAATCAATTATGAAACTATTTAAGAAATCAGAACAATCAGGACACATAGATTAAGAAGGTTGAAATCAAATCTAGGTCACACCAGATCTTCTACATGAATCTATTCTTTCTCAAGCAAGAAAAAGAATGGCTTGTCTTATTCTGTGGTCTCCCCACAGTGCTGCCTATGATTCTTGGATACCCTGTTGTCTTGCTGCCAAAGTTGAAGCACATTGAGGAGGTAGAGCTAGCTGACTTGACCTGACAGACACAGAAGAGATACAGAAATGCTGGTGGGCCAAGAGAAAAGGAGAAACCAGATCTAACGTTCAGTTTCTATGTTTCTGTGTTCTGCAGTCAGGAAAATCTTTGCTGAGGACCTTGACAACTGGCCTGTAATAAGTAAGATATGCAACAATATTTTTAAAACTGGAGAAATTACATACATTTAGATTTTTTAACCTAAGCGATGCTTCTTGGAGTGGGCCAAGGTTAGCAGGCCAAGCATGTGTGCTTGGAGAGCAGTAACTTGGCCTGTGCAGTCAAGAAAATGTGGGATGCTTTATAAAGGATACATTGTACAGAAGACAAAGAAGAATGTTTGTGCCAATATATACCGATGTTCTAAAAAATCGTAATGTGTAAATGGTTTAACATGAAGAATAATGTATGTATTAATTATTCATCCAGATGAGAATGAGAAGATACATAAAACAGTGTGCAGTATTTTCTCAAATGCTTGGCTTTGTTATAAACAACTTGGATTGAAACACTCAGCATATCTGATCATAAAGACAGGAACTCATAAGAAGTCTAATTTTCTATTGCATTTTAAACCACTGGATTCACCATGGCTAGGAATTTGAAATCCTTAATCCAAAAATACCACAGAATCACTGAAGAGAGCTATAATCTCCAACAGGGCTGAGTAAAGCAAAAGTAAGGATCTTTATTCTACTAAACACATATAAAAAGACTAGGATTTGATAGACGCACTGTATCCCTGTTATATCCTTTTCTCTCATCAAAACATTTCAGTTCTGATCATGGGTCTTTTCATGCTAAAATAATAACAATAAACACAAAATATGATCAGCTATAGTAGCATTTCACACTACCCATCAATTACAGAGCCTGAAACAGGAAGCACCAGTTTCCAATTTGAAACTGTTTGAATGGGCTGTCAAAAAGCCTCTCAGTAAATGTGTTCCATTCAACAGAAACAAACCCTGTGCAAACAAATCAAGTGGTGCAGAAATCCTTTGCACAAGATGATAGGCGAGGCCTCCATGCTGACACAGTATGCAAGCCAAGTTTTTATGTACTATGATGGCTGACCTCCAACTCCTGACATATTCATTACATTTCAGCATGTTGGGCGCAGATTGCATTGAAGTGATGACAGCTACAAGACAGCCAACGAGGCATATGGGCATTCTGGCAACAGGTGGCCTTTCACTTGTACAGGGAAAGTTAATCTAGTTTATCATCGAAGTATATTATGCTCAAGGAGTGTCATGTTTTGAGAAGTCTAGTGACAGATCAAACAGAAGAAGCATTCTTCCACTCTGACATTTTTTTGTAGACCAAACCTTTCAAACAGCTCTATTGTTTATGCTTGATTTTGGTCAAGCATTCCACTGACTCCAGGTTCATATCACTGGCTCAAAATTACAGTTTCTGTCCTTCATGAAAAGATAATGGAGGCTATTAAAACGTGCAGCCCTGGGACAACCTTCAGACACAAACAGGGGAATACCTTATTACCTCGCAAAATATGATACTTTTCAAGGAAATATAACAGCTAGAAATACTTCCAAGAATGTACCTCTTTGGTGCTGACAACCACATTAGCTGCAAATCCAGTCTTGAAAATCTTGTCCCACTGTTCACCTTACTTATCTGCTTCAATAGACTGATGAAAACTATGTAAAATTGAAATCATGTCAAAGTATCCTAATTCAAGTTGTGAACTCTTCTGCTATTGAAAATATGTCAAAGAAATACTACACTGTAGTTAAAGTGAACCATTGATTTTACATATGAGAATATAGCCACAGAGCTGACAACAATTTTTCTGCTAAAATTCTTTTGAACAGTAGAATATTTTCCAACTAAACTAAGATTATCAATAAAGTATATCTACTTTCCATGCAAATTAAAAAGAAAAGAAGCTAATAGATATGAATGACAAGGCAAGATCGCAACCCCAAAATAATTAAACTGAAAATGAAATCTGGAAAACCTGGTGTGGCCTCCCCGATACTGAAGTTTTAATGTTCTAAAATTACTTTTTATATCTACTGACCACTTTCCGGGAAACAGACTTAACTGAGGAAGTAAAATTAGGAAGCAAAACATGGTTGTAAAACTAGGCATATCAAAAGAAATATGATCTAACCAGGGAAACTAAGCCACCAACAGAACTGGCAGACTGTCAAAGCTCAAACTACAGCTCCAGTAGAGTACTATGGCAATATTTTCAAATCGAAATTTCAGACCCTCAGTTGAAATATATTTCTTTCTGAGTTACTATCAGAATGGAAAATGTAGACAGGCAGCTTCACTACATTAAAAAACTGCCAAGAGAGAAGGAAATAATCTTTTTAACATTTGTTGCTAACAACAAAGTTAAACACAATATTCCTGAATAAAAATTCAAATATAGTTCAGCAGATAGGCAGTCTCAAAAATCCATTTACATATGTAATAAAAACCTGCTATTTTTGTAAAGGTTAGTGTTAATAAGGAATCTCACAAGACTTTTTTACTTATGTGCTGGACCCTACAGATGGTTTAGGGGCTGGTTCGGCCCAGTTCCGTGACTTGTGTGGCAGAGAAATCTGAGGATCCATGCCTCCAGAAACAGGGAACCCCAAATAATTAAAAACAGCAGCAACAATCTGAGGAGAAGCAAACTAATTTACTAAATATGTTATTGGAATGCAAGATAACACACTGTAATACAATAAAAATAGAATTGAAACTAATAAATCAAATGTAATGAGAGAAAGAGCATCCGAAAAAGCTGAAAACTTTACACTGCTGGCATGCAGTCAGGATAAACAGCAGCAAGAAATCCTGATGATCAAAAGAGGGACATCAGGTGATCTACCAAGTCCTTTTATGTGCTCCCCCTGAGAAGGAATGATAACAGAACAGTGAAAAGTCTTCTGGGGTGTATAGTTCTTCTCTTCCAGACGGGTGCCCATAACATGAATTCTTTAATTCCCAGTGCACTGCTTGACATTATGATCTGGAATACCGATAACCAAAAATCATAAAACCATAACAGAGACAATATCTGCCAGATTTGAATTAATATAGGTGTCATTTTTTGAAGTTTTATCTAGGGTGAAGAGTATGTTCCTTGAAGTCTACCCCCATTGCACATTGGATTCCATCATGGAGTTGTCTTTGAGCACATGAACTAAATTTTTTTGGAGGGTAATTTTAAGAGAGAATATATTCCAGACTACAGCACATCAACCACCTCTTTCATTCATTGAAACCAGATTAAAAATAATCCAAAGATATTTGCAAGTAAATGATTCATTGGTATATATTTTTAACTGAAAGGTAGAGAGGATCTAATTCCTCAGATAATATCGTCTTCAATACATCTCTTTTGCACTCTTGATAATCTCTAGAAACTGTAATGCAATTATTTAACATATCTGACATGACTAATAAAGATAACCTTCTTACAGAACTTTCATACATACAAACATATACAACTGTAAAATATTTTAAATTGAGTCCTGAGAACACATTATCTTAAAAAGTAAAGCCAACTGAGGAAAACAAACAAACAAACAAACAAATCTACAGGAAATTACAATTTTGTTTTACAAGGTTTTGTAGAATGTGGCAGATGAAATTAAGCTTAGGCAATTATCTAATAATGAAAAGCAAAGCAAAACACCACGTATGCTGCATTTCATAGATGAATACACCCAGATCACTACCTATCATGATTACAATAAGCATGGACAATCACTACTTGACAGTTGCGAATATCTTCACTTCTGTTAGTTTCTTTCTGTGTATGTAAGATTGGCTCCTCGCTCATCAGTTGCTTGCCCCAACTGGTCCAGTGGATTTATAGCTTCTGATTCCCATCATCTTTACAATTTTGTGCTTTTACTTAAGACATACCTTCAATCTAATCTTTCTTTAACTGAAAGCAGAATCATGCCCATATGTTCTAATGTCTTTCATATTATAACAAAAGTCATTTTCATCACTTTTGACTAGAGATACTTGTTTTATCCTCATGTTCTGTTCCTGTTGCTCACATTTGTCTGAAATCCTTAGAACAGATTTTACAAATGGCTTTTAACTTAAACAGATATTATGTAGTTCTTTGTGTTGCTGTCTTATCTTTTCCCAATGATCCTGTCAGAGACAGAAAGTTTTTCAATTTTAATTTAGTTTAATTGCAGTGTTTTCCCATTTTTCTCCTTCTTCCCTGTATCCAGTTACTGGGTAACTGAGAGCCCAAAGTAAGATGTTTGATTAATCAATTTCACAAACATTCTGCATCACAAAAGACATGGCAGGAGTATGCCATACACTATTGACTAAAACAGAAGTTAAGAGATGACTATTTACATTTATTTTTCCTGCTGTTTTTTTGAAACAGACTTCCTGTTCTCAGCTCTTACAATGCTGGCATTTAGCATACCAAAGCAGATCTATGGAAAATAAGTTTTATTACAGTCTCCTGCCACCTAAAAAGAAAAAAAAGAAAAAAAAAGTGGGCTCACATATCAAATTTTAAAGTCTTAATCTAAAGATGCATGTCCTACTTCAGGAAAAAAAAGCGGTTATAAACTTAATTTGATTTATGTGCCTCCCTCAGCTGAAAAGGAAGATTGTACCTTAATCCACAAAATTTTAGGAAGCTTAATGACAAAGTTTTATTCCCTCTTCTTAGTCAATATTCCCCTGAACATCTGGATGCTTAGTGCAAGATGAGAGGAGACAGGAAACAAGAACTCTTACAGTCTTACAAAACAACAGAACTGTGTGTTTTTCAATGATGCACATGCACAAATTGGCTTTCTGCTCACCCCTAGGTTCTATAGACCCTAGTTACTCTTGCAGGTTGTTCTGTCAGCAAAAATAAGAATGAGAAAAGGACATTTTTCTGTTCATATTGTACTATATTATGACTTGCAATGTATTTATAAATGAACTAGCAGAATGGAGTTCTGATTCACAAAGTAGGCTTGTTGACACCACCTTAATAAAATCAACAGGCAGAAAGAGTAACAGACAGAAGTTAACTAGAACTGTGGATGAACAAAACAATCATAATTTTGCAGAACAAGAACTACTTCTAGAGTTTCAGTTGTCAATATAGTTGTTTTTCTGTCACATTTGTGTGAAAATTGTCACAATTTGTACCTTAGTTTAATTCATTATCAATAATTTTGTCCTAAATTATAGTTTCTAAGGATATTGACTGAACTTGAAACAGATCAGAATTACTCACCTGAAGAACTTGGAGATTCACATACCCATGTTAACTGGGCAGATATCATAGCTTACAATTATGGGTAGTAACACTTAGCCACAGGTCTCTAATAAAAAACTCAGGATGAAGAATTATGTTACTGAGTGTTACTTAACACTTGAAGTGCTTGCTTAAACATGAGCTCTGCAGCAAATATTTCAACAAGGAAATTCCCCTGTGAGTGATCTGCAAAGATAAACAGTAAGGCTTACAACACTGGACTAATTCAAATCTGTTGCTTTTTGTAGATAGATAACAAAGTGTGATCTCATTCAAAAATCTTGACACTACACAAAGAAAGTTCTTTGTTTACTGTGATGTACATTGATAAGGTCACATCTGTAACCTGCCTGCATGGTTCATCTCATCTTATTTTCCCTGTGCTCTGTTTATATCACATTCTTAGTACTAGTCAGTTAATGCATGGTAGTTACATGCCTGTAAATCACTTCTGTGCCATGTAAAGCAACAGCCGAAAAAAGGAACTCTTGTGATTAATTTCATCAGCCTTCCACAAGAGCAAAAATAGTGTGTTAGGCAATCATACTTTTCTGTCTCATCTTCTGTTCCTCTAGAGGTGATGTCAACAGAAACACACCTGCTATGGCAATGCTATGCACTAAGAAAAAGCAAGCTTCTCTGACTGCATCATGGGGACAGAATCCAAAATGTTTGCTTTCCACAGTCACCTGCATAGGCAACAGCAGTGTTAATTATTGAGAAAATATATATATATATATTTTCCTTGCCAAAATTTGATTTTGGATGTTTTTCATTGACAGTCATACTTATGCTGCTACACTGCCTGTCTTGTATTAGGCATAGAGTACATATTCATTCTCTAAATGGTATTTCAAATATTTACCCTACCATAACATGTATTCCTAAAGCCTGTATTGCAGTATTCAGTTGATGCTGTCACATATCAAGAGGTTAAAACACTGATGAGACTAACAAATGAAATATCACAAAACTAAAATGCATCATAAAATATTTTTCTAAAATAGTTCAGAAAAAGAGAAGTAATATGTTTTTCCTCTCCAAAAATACAAAAAACCTGTTTATAAATATGCCCTACAGGTATCTGAATACGTGCTAAATCTCTACCGTAATTTCATGGCATAAACTTCCAATGGCTCTATGACATTGCTACTAATTTTTCTTAATTTCTTTTTTTTTAATAAGAAAAATTACCTCTACATATTATCATGTGAATTTCTGGAGGTACACGCTAAGGAGCTAGTATACAGTAACTCAAATTAGATGCAGCATGTCTCTGCTTAATTTACTTCATGCTGTTAATTACCCATCTAGAGATCTTTTAATGATGCCACATTTAATAATCTAGATCTATCTGTGTATAAACACACATTTAAGCTGAGTGGAACTGATTCTACTTTGGTACATGACTGGTTAGAGTAACGTGGGAATTTCATGTAATAGGATGTTGAAGAGACTGGTTTTTACCAGTCTTCTTGTCAGTAGCAGATTGATAGTGTAGAAGGCTTCCCCTGGAGTCATTTCATCCTGTCAAGACTCTTGTGGCAAGTCACTTAATCCCTTGATTCCTTTTATTTTGCAATCCCGAACAAAGGGCTCAGTCATGTTTAGTTATACACTGGATACGTACTCTACAAAGAGCTATGCTTCAGAGGTAGTTCCTATACTTTTCACAGAGCCCATCCTCTGCTGTGCTTCCCTAACTTTTGCTAAACAATATTATGCTTTGAACAGAATAAAAAATATCTCTCAGCAAAGGAATATTAGGAAGTTACAAAGAGTCTTGCTATGGTAAGACTCCTCCACTTAGATACAAAAACTGAAAGAGGATAGGGATAAGCAACTTCATCTAAGTCTCAGTGTGATTATTAAATCAGCATGGAACTCCTGGTACATTCTTCCTGTGATTAAAGTGAAATACATATTGTGGAACTTGCTAAATTAGAACCAAGAATATTATCTGCTTACATGTTGTTTCACAAATTCACACTGGTGATGATTTCATTTCTCTTTCAGATACTTTATTTGCACCTGGCCTTCTACTACCAGTGCAGTGGATACAGTGATATCTTCTTATTCTCTATTCTCCACACCCAAGTACTATTTCACAGAACATATTTCTTCAGCTAGTTGGTCATGTTCAACACAATCTACTACCCCCCATATGAGTATTGCATTCCAGGAAAACTTGGTTGAGTAATAATTATCGGTACTTTCCATCAAATTGCAAGAGTTCAGCCTATAGAAACATGTTCAGAGGATAAAATCATGCATTTGAAAAAACAGATAGACTTAACTTATCTGTGCCTTTAGGTACTTAGACTGATCAGGGAAGGAAAACTGTTGATTTTCTTTATAGCACATTCCATCATCAATCATGAAGATGAAGCCTATACAAGGAGAAACATTTTACGGTTTGCATGAGGAAATGTGCTCAATCTTTTATTTAAACACAAATAAGTAAGCGGTAGGGAAGTTTAGGATTGTTTTTATAAATTTCACAAATAACTCTTATAGTCTTAATCTATCCTGGCTCCCTCTTATCATGCACAGTATATTAAAGATCAATTTAATGTTCTGAAATCTATAGGAATAGCAAAGTGTTTGAGCAAGAGAAAATAAAGAAAGTTAGGAATCTAAACTTAAATGATGTTGGCATACATGAGAGTTGTGTAAGAAGAATCCACTGTCATCTCTTTATCCAGAGAAATGACATTGCAAACATCTTACAGTACAACATGTGCACATTTTAAAAAGAATGTGAATAACTTATTGAAACTCTTCCAAACTCTTAGTAATCGTAATGAACTGACCACAGAAGATCACTGTCAAAAGAAAAGCAGTTAAAATATCAGACAAAATAATCTTTCTAAGCTCTTGAAAAGTCTTTGAAGTTTTACAGATTATTAGACTTAGCAGTTCCCTTATCTATGCATTAGCATAGACTGAAGAATTCTTTAGACCAGATTTAATGGCAGGGCAAGTAGTTGCTTCCTTACTGTACTCCTAAGGTGACAATTTGCTTTACACCAGTTTCAAGATAAATAACTTTTCCTTGTACATGAGTTGGAACATATCCCTTTTAGTTCCTCTACAATTATGTTTTTGGTCTCTAGAGAACATGAAATAGAATTTTTATTCATAAGGAACTGGTCAATTTTACATTTAAGAGTAGTCCACTGCATTTTTGATCTTACCAGGTGAATTGTCCCTTGAAAGTTCAAATGATATTTAATTAATCGCTAAATCATAGAATCACAGAATCATAGAATTGTTCTGATTGGAAAAGACCTGAGTTGGAGGAGTGTGGTTGGAGGATTATGTTACTTGACATCATTCTTACTAACAAGAAAGGGCTGGTCAAGGATGTGAAGATTGGATGCAGCTTGGGATGAAGTGGTCATAAGATGATGGAGTTCAAGATCTTCTGTGGAAGAAGCATAAGTAGTGTCAACGGTTTATGGGCTGGTCCGGCCCAGTTCCGTGACCAGCAGGGCGGAGGGATCTGCGGATCCGCGCCTCTGGGAAAGGGGAAGCAGGAGACCCCAAAATACTTGAAAACAACAGCACTGATCTGAGGTGGAACAAATGATTTTACTAAATATAGTATTAGTAAAATACAATGAGAGAGAGAGAGAGAGAGAGAGAGAGGGAGAGAGAGAGTCTGTTTGAATTGTATAGACCTCACCACAATGCTGGGGTGAGAAGTGCAGTCCAGTTGAGTGACTGAAGTACGGACGGCGAAGTGCAGATGGCGAAGTGTAGGCGGCGAAGCGCAGATGGCGAAGCGCAGGCGGCGAAGCGCAGATAGCGAAGCGCAGACAGCGAAGAGCAGGCGAAGAAGAAGGATCAGGTGACCTTGCTTGGAGTTATATCCTCTGGCTGACCGCAAAGTCTCCTGGGGAAATGTAGTTCTACTCCGATGGACGAACATTCGGCAGATATCAAACCCCACCCCCAATGCATTACATGATGTTATGGTGTGGAATACTGATGACCAAAAATCATAAAACCATGACAAGTAGGATTGCTACTGTGGGCTTCAGGAGAGCTACTGGTTGACACTTAAACACCACTTCTTCCAAGCTCAATATCAGGGCATACTTATGAGTAAGAAATTAGGGAAAGATGGCAGAAGGCCTGTGTGGATGAGAAAGGAAGACATGGGTAAATCAAAAGGAAAGAAGAAGGTCCATGAAATGTGGAGAAAGAACCTGTCCACTTCAGAAAAATTTAGGAATGTTGTCAGGAGTTGTAGGGATGCAGTGAGGAAGGCGAAGGACCTCTTGGAATTAAATCTTGCAAACAAGGTAAAGGATGACGAGAAGAGGGATTTTTTTTAAGTATGTCACCAGTAAAAGGAAGACTAGGGAAACTGTGAGTCCCCTAGAAAATGAGTTAAGTGCCCTGGTAACAGGGGATGTTGAAAAGATGGAGATACTGAATACTTTCTTTGCTTCAGTCTTAACTGTGAAGACTGCTCCTCAGGAATGCCAGACCATATAAGTAAGAGAAAGAGAGTCTGGGGAATGGGAGGTTTCCCTAGGGTTGGTGAGGAGATGGTCAGAGAGCATCTAGCCAAAATCAAAGAACACAAATCCATGGGTTCCAATTGTATGCACCCATATGCACTTAGAGAACTGCTAGAGTCCTGAACCTCTTTCTATCCTCCAGACAGTCAGTGTCACTCCAATCTTCAAAAAGGTCAAGAAGAAGGATCCGGGAAACTACAGACTAGTCAGACTCACCTCCATCCCTGGAAAAGTGATGGAACTACTTGTTCTGGATGCCATCTCCAAGCAATTGCAAAAGAAAAAGGTTATCAAGAGTAGTCAACATGAATTCACAAAGGGAAAATCATGCTTGACCAACTTGGTAGCTTTCTATGATGTCAACACTGGCTGGGTAGATGGGGGGAAAGCAGTGGATGTTGTGTATCTTGACTATAGCAAGGCATTTGACACCGTCACCCATAACTCATCATGAAACTTGTGCAGCATAGATGAATGGACAGCTCAGAGGGTTATCATCAGTGGTGCAGTCTGGTTAGAAGCCTGTATCTAGCAGTGTTCCCCTGGGGCTGGGCTTATTCATCACCTTCATCAAATACCCGTATGAAGGGATAGAGTGCAACTTCAGCAATTCTGCTGACGATACTAACTTGGGAGAAGTAACTGATACATCCGAAGGCTGTACTACTTCAAGTACTCTGTTCATCAAGACCTGGACAGACTGGAGAACCTGATGAGATTCCACAGGAGCAAGTGTAGAGTTTTGTACCAGGGGAGGAATAACCACGTGCTTCTGTATAGACTGGATGATGACCTGCTGGAAAGGCATTCCGCAGAGAAAGACCTGGATATTGTGGTGAACAGCAGGTTGTCCACGGGCCAGCAGTGTGCCCTAGTGGCCAAGAAGGCCAATGGTATCCTGGGGTGCATTAAAAAGTGTGGCCAGCAGGATAAGGGATGTGATCCTCTTCCTCTAATCTGCCCTAATGAAGCCATATTGTAGAATATTATATTCAGTTCTGGGCCCTCCAGTTCAAAAAAATAAAACAAGATTTCCTAGAAGAAGTCCAATTGATGAGCCACAAAGATAATAAAAATCCTGGAGCATTTCCCTTATGGGGAAAGTCTGAGTAATGTGAGTCTATTCAGCCAATGGAAAAGAAGTCAGAGGGGGAATCTGATTAATGTTTATAAACACCAAAAGATAGGTGGTAGGCAAATGCATGAAGCCAGACTCTTAGTACTATGTAGTGATAGAACAAGGAGTATTGGCCTAAAAGTTGAATTTAGGAAGTTTCATACAAACTGTGGAAATGTGGAAGAATTTCCTCACAATAAGGGTGATGGAGCACTGGAACAGGTTGCCCAGAGAGGTTGTGCAGACTCCTTATCTGGAGGTATTCAGGACCCTTTTGGACTCCTACCTGTACAACCTATTGTTGGGTACCTGATTTAGCAGAGGGATTGGACTCAACGAATTCTTGAGGTCCCTTCTAATTTTGTGAGTTTGTCACAGTCCAGCTAAGACTGGTGATGTGCTCCATGACCTTCAAACTGGTATGGGGCCTGGTGTTATTGTGTTGTAAGGGAACGGTTGTCTTCTTTTCTGGTCAAATTCTGGAAGTTGGAGCCTTCAGCTCAGTCAGCATAGCAGTGTTGGGCTCAGAGTTGAAGATTTGTCCGGATTCCAGAAAATCCATTTGTATCACACTTTTCCCATTCCAAAAGACAGTGCACATCACTTTACCTACTGAGAGCTGCATCTTGAACTTTTTCTTATATGAAGAATTCACACGTTGCCATTTCAAGGACTGCCGTTTTGATTCTGGCTTGTAGTGGTGGCATCACAACTCGTTACTGGTAATTATGTGATCCAGGAAACTAATACTTTCAGCTCTGTGTTGGTTCAATAGGTCCTGACAAACTTACATATGGTAAGTTTTCTCTTCCCATCTGAACATTTTTGGGACCCATCTAGCACAAACTTTGCAATATTCCAACTTAGTCAATGTCATTTCCAAAACATTGAGGCTGATATTCAGCTTCATATACAAGTTCATGTCATAATTCACCAATTTGCTCAGATGAGCTGATCTAGACAATCTTCATTTCATGGTGTGCATGGCCACATGGAACATGGCTTGTTTTTCACTTTCCTGTTGCTACCGCTGAAACACACTACCCATCACCTCACTGAGTTCACATCCACTCTTTGGCCTCCATAAACGTTTAACTTATGTGAATCAGTGTCAGTGAGTACCATTTTTTCCACATGGGGGAATTCAGTGACACACCTTCATTTCATATGCACTTCTATATCAGATGGCAATTTGTCAGGCTGCGCCTCTGCTGTCATCTGTCACACCGTAACACAATGTAATGGGATATTGCTGGGAGTGTTCAGCCTCTACTGCTGGATCACCAACATCCACCTCTGACACTGTGGACCAACATAATAAAAATAGAAGAAATTACTCTTGAAGGAATCCTCATAATTTATCACTTATTACCTCTAAGACCTCTGAGTGGTGCATTCATATATTCTATTTGTTTAGTTCTCCATTAGTATTTGATTAATTAAGAGAAATTGACTTATACACTTATAGTCAAGTGGTTGTCACATCCCACCTGTTAAGGGAGGGAGAGGTGTCCAAATACACAAATCTTCCCACTAAGATTAAGATGAAAATGACACTTGTGGTCCAAAAACAGTCATTAATTTTAATGAGAATCTCTTCACTACCATTATCTTAGAAGTATCAGTATCCTTACAGTTTTATCTATCTAAGCTATGCAGATGAGCTATGCAACTTCATAAGAAGATGAAATAAGGCTTGTGTTACATAACAAATTTATGAGAGGGGAAAATGAAAGAAAAGAAAAGAAAAGAAAAGAAAAGAAAAGAAAAGAAAAGAAA
>JAPSGF010000003.1:13453367-13466720 GCA_035772895.1 Perdix hodgsoniae
AAGAAAAGAAAAGAAAAGAAAAGAAAAGAAAAGAAAAGAAAAGAAAAAAGGTATCAGAGGGGAAATGGACAGAGAGAGAGATCTCTAGGTTCCGGTGTTGACTACCCTGTAGCACTGAGGGGGATCCTCAGTCTTTAAGAGCGTTTATCCAGAAGTTCCAAAGTCCCTAAGGTATCAAGTCCCCAGAGCTTCTCTTAAGAATTTTTTTATGCCTGCTAGATTTGGGGAGTTCATCCGCATCCTGTAAGTTCATTATCAATGTTTGCTACCAGCAACTTCATAGTCAATAATCTTGTAGTCAGAACACCACAGTAAACAACTTTGCTCCCATAGGAGTTTTGAATGGAACAAGGCTGTCCTATCTCCACAGAGCTGCCTCCTCCAACCATGTCTTTGGCCTTTATTTTGTTGTCATAGTGATGGTCTTATTTTGCAAGTGTTTTTGACAGTTCCAGGCATACCACAGAAGGAGTGTTTTTTCCTTGATCTGCTACAATCATCCTCTAATTCTCAGCAGATTAGAAGGAATCCACTGTCTTTTACAAATGTTTAGATGATCCTTCTTTTGAAAACAAAATATACAGCAACAACAGCAACATTATATAGGACATTGTATGACAATTTCCATCTTGAAAAAAAGGATTAAACCAGCTGTCTGGATCTTTTAGAACAACGATACCACAGAATACAGATGAAGAATGAAGCTCCTAGAAGGACTTAAATATATCCATGCATACCCAGAGTTACTTTGTCACACAAAAGTGCTTGAAAGAACCACAAATTATTCAGTGTTTACTTCTAGCATCTGTTTACTTTAACAAAATAAGAAGAGACAAATTGTATTATTAGATCTTTCAATATCTGGGTATTAAGATTTTTTTCATAAGTATATATATATATATATATGTCCTAGACATTGTGCAAATATGTGTTAAATGTAATTCTCTGTCAAAAATAATTCCCCTTTTTGCATTACAGTTATAAAGGCATCCTCAACACTAAATATTCTAAGCTTTGGACAATATTCAGCTAAAGAGATCGGATGCTATGTAGACTGGAATCCCAAGAGACTGGAGATGCCTGCATGTGTCAAGCTGGCAGGAATTAACTTATTCTGATAAATGTAAAAATGTTATATGTTCAAGGCTATACTACTGCCTGGACATTTGCCTTTTATCCAGTATAAATGAAGATACCTGTTCCAAGGAGAGACATAATTTTTCATTCGTTTCTTACTCTTCATCTTTCCCAGTAAAGAGTTGTTAACAAAATATGGGATTTATTTATTCATTTATTTATTTATTACATATAACAAGTGCTTGTGAAGAAGGACTTGCTTACTTTGAATACTGCAGCATATCATTCATGGTTACTCTAGAAGCATCCAGCCTATGAGAAAGGCCATGTGAGACTTGGCTGTCATCACCAGTAGCAATTGACAGATTGATCTGAATGACAGGACAGGATAGAATACAGCTGGAATGGACCTTCAAAGATCACAGAATCACAGAATTACAGTAGCTGGAAAGGACCTCTGGAGATCACCGAGTTCAGCCCCCTTGGGTGGGCTTTCTGCTTAGACTCTTACCTCCTGAGCTGCTCTCAAGGTTCTTGTCTCCCAGTCTATAACTGTTTTTGGCATCACAATGTCCGAGGTGCAGTACCTGACGTTTCCCTTTGTTAAATTTCATGTCACTTCTGATTGCCAAGTGACCCAATGTATGTAGATCCCCCTACAGGGCCTCTTGTCCCTTCAAGAAGCCAACAGTATCAAATTTGCTAAGGATGCACTTCACTCCTATAACTAGATGGTTAATTAAAATTTTGAATAGTACTGGCCCTAAAACTGAACCCTAGGAAATACCAGTCGTGACCATTCACCATCCAGAAGTAGTACCATTTACTACAACCTGTTCCTACTACAACCTGAGCTCTACCATCAAACCAATAAATCACCCTGCAGAGCACAAACCTGTTTGTTTCACAGTTGGACAATTTGTCCAAACTATGTCAATATCAAAGGGACGTTACTGAAATACAGAAATATTACACCTGCTGCCTTCCCTTCATGCACCAGGCAGGTTATTTTATCATAGAAGGAGATCAGATTATGAAGGCAGGACTTTCCCTTGATGAACCTCCTTTAACTATGCTCAATAATGGCTTTGTTTTCTAAGTGCCTTTCAACAGCACACAGGACAACATTCCACATAAATTTTTCCAGGGACTGAGGTTACACAAATAGGTCTAATGGATAAAATGTTGGATAGTTTCCAGTTGGCAGGGAACTCCTCAGACAGATGCAGTACCTTAAAGTATCAGGATATTTGTGTATCATATCAGAAAGTTATGTGTACCAAACTTGCTTGTAACTTGCTTCCAGCTAAGCTCGCTGCAGTAGCTGGTACAGTGGGAAACAGAGAAAGTTGGACCAGTTTCAGCCAACTGATTGTGAGAAATAGATCTCATCACCTTTATGCTCCTTTCACATTAAGCTCTGCTGACAGACCCCAGTAATTTGTGCTGTCGGGATAATGGCCCTCACATTTTTTAAACCATGAAGAAATGAGTGCTCAAGGATGAAGTCTTGCATTTCCTTGTGTAATACTCCCAATTCCATAAATGAGGGTCAGAGCCCAGAGCCAGGAGTTCATCAAACAAAAATTTTGTTATGCAGGGATTTCTCCCCTAAGTACTTACCACTTAGTTATTACCCCCTTCTGTCAAACAGATGAAAGGTTTTGACCTACTTCTTTTCTAAACACTTTCAGAACAACAAAAAAAGGTTCTAGAGAAAGAAAAATATATTTTCAGAATATGGAAGATGTGTCCTGTTTGGTTATATCACTTTCTGACCAGGTGTTTTTCTGACTGTGAAGAAATACAAATGATTTGCAATCACAGTACATGGGTACACACAAAGCC
Organism: Perdix hodgsoniae; assembly: GCA_035772895.1. Lineage (NCBI taxonomy): Eukaryota > Metazoa > Chordata > Aves > Galliformes > Phasianidae > Perdix > Perdix hodgsoniae. The sequence goes on from JAPSGF010000003.1 coordinate 13,456,293, forward strand.
CTAAACAGAATAATAAACAAGCTCACACCAAGGAAAAAAACATGAAAATTATTGGGTTTATGGCTTATTACAAGCTTCTGGGTTGTTTTACACATAAGAGCAGCTAAGCAGGCCTGTGATTTCCCACTGCATCTTACAGATACCATCATTTCCCATGAGCAGAATGAGAAAGAAGAAGAAATTCAGCAATGGCAGATCTGACATGCAAGATGTGAGAAAGTCCATTTCCCCACAAATCAAAGAAAATATTTGCCTTAATTTTTGGGTCATGAAGCTTCTGAGTTATGCCCAGCTTCTGAGTTATGCCCAGTCTCATTCAAAGTCCATTGCTTCTTTCACATCAACTCCACATTTTGATTCACCACTCCTGTCACAGAGAATATGTCACTCATGCATCTTCCCTTTACAGTCAGCTATATAAAGTAGCATGTAAAATGTGTTCTGCAAATAGATATTACATCCTATTTCTAACAGCAATGCAGGGCTGGGTCACTTATGTTAACAAAACAAACAAAAACCTATCAACTCTGTGGTGGTAGATTTGGAAAAGACCACTTTGAAGAGATGAAGAAAAATGTGCTCCTGGGGGTGGTGAATACAAAAAGATTGCTCTCCAACTCTTCTGTAGATTCAAGTTCTCCCGCTTTTTGAAGCAGGAATGGTCTCTCACATTCCTCCACCCTCTGGACATCTACTCACTGATTCTCTCACAGAATTTCTGAGGAGATATTTTTCTGCAGAAGTGTAAATTACAAGTTCACAGTGGTCTGAAAGGTAAGAGTACATCCCCGCAACTGCAACTGCAAAGTGAGGCTCCACCTCCATTGCCTCTTTACTCCCTGGTGGCAGTACCTCACTGTCTGTGTGATGTGCCTCTAGAAAGCAACACTGCTGTTTTTGTTCCAGAAATGGGACAGTGAAACAAGCCAAATATATAGCACAGGAACGATGGCTGATCCACATGCATCTGAGATCTCTCTCTTGCTGTATGTGTCAATATCTCACATATGCTTGATACAAAGATAAATGCTCTTAGTATTTGAGTTCAGCCAAAACATTTCACAAAATCTGCCTAAGCAGTAACTTCAGTAAACCAAATACTAAAAGTTATATTCATGCTAAGACAGAAAGTTAACTACATTAATGAAAGTCCTTTCCATTGATTAACAGTATTATTGTTTTTCAAGCTGATCTTCAGCTCCACTAGTTTAGTTCAGATTTGAATATCTCATGACAACACCTGCTACCCCTCTTAGGTCACCGAACAGTTTAACGTGTTTATTCTTCACAGACCTACCTACCTCAACATTTCTGCTGTGCATAGGATGATTTCCCATTTAGAAGTTTTTACTTTTATTTACCCATTAAAACAGGCCCCTGGGATACAAGAAGGTGCCTACATGTTACTGATTGCATTGTGCCCAATCCACAAAAATACACAGGAATATTTTCCTGATTTGGAAAGAATGCTCTGCACATTGGCTAACAGTTTGGTTCTTCATACAGCCTTGATACAGTTCTGCCAAAGATTAACTCATTTTTTAATTAGAGAAAAAAAAAAAAAGCTGTATTTTTTAAAGCTCTCATGCCTAATTTTATCATTAACAAAATGCAAGTTGTTCATATCATTTTCTCAGAGGAATGTTTTGAGACAATCTTTGGGATTCTTTGAGAAATTTAATTATCCTAGAGATCAGGAGGGAAAGAGGGAGAAGAGTCTATTCATAGGTCATACTTTATTTTATTTCTTTTTCTTTACAGCTACTAAAGAATGTAAGACCTGCCAGAAACCTATTCTGAACAGAAGAATGAAGAATGACTCAGAGGCCATAACTTGAGCTAATTCGTCAGCTTTGATGTCACCTTGACCTAAAACACTGCCATAATTTTAAAGTCATTCCTCCTTTGATGCTATAGAATTGTGAATGTTTTCCTTTGGATTAGAACACATCTATGTTTCATGTAATTGTGCAGTTTTGAAGTACTAGGTTTAAAGAGCAACTTTCCCACATCATTAGGAAAACAAGGTTTTTAAGTTTTTCCGGACCTATCTTTATGGCACAAGATTTTTATTATTATTATTTTTATTTTGCTTAATGAGAATCTTACTTCTATAGACAATTGAGTGATTGTACTAAAGGAAAGCATAGCTAAAATGAAGAAGACAGTAATGCTCAGACTTGTTCTGAAATCTTTGTAAGGCAGTTGCACAGAAATAAAATTGCCCATGCAGGGAAAAAGAAAAAAAAAAAAAAAAAGCCTTACATATATGATAATTTTCAGTAATACTGCTTTTCAGTTTATAAGATAATGAAGAAATACACATTTAACAAACAATTCTCCTGAAATTCATAAAATATGGATGAATTATTTCTTTAAAGTTTATTCAGGTTTGACACTTAGAAGTAGTGGAAAATATTTCCATTTATAGTAACAATATTAAAACACAGCTTTCAAGCTTTGTCACTCTGTTCTTGTCCCTCTCTAGTCAGTTTCTATATCATTTCTGAAAATCAGTTTATCTCCCGCTTTCACCTTGAAGTTGCACTGTATTCTTACAATGTATCTTGGGGACAAAACTCTATGACTAATATCACCAGAATATCCGGATGTTGTCTCCTAGTTATTCATAATTACGAAGTTCAACATTTCTACATGTTTTGATGTATTTACTTGATGAAGATGGATCCTCAATGCTACAGTTTAAATGATAGCAATTCTCTATCAATCATTTTCCTCAGTTGCTTTATCTCTTTTAGTAGTTTCACTGAAAACCTCCATTTTTTGAGGGAAGGAAATTTTCCTCTGATCTAATTTCAGCTATTGGATTGTAGATCATTTAGTTTGACAAAACCAAACGTATGGATTAATATGTATAACAATGTTTTACACCTGTCACTCCATTCTTCAAGCTTACATATATTTTTTAAAGAAATGGTGCCATAACATCTAATATTTAGTCACAGAATTCTTCAACTTTGAAACTCGTTCAGCCTGTGAAAACAGATTCCGCTTTGACAGTTAACCTAAAAATAACATTTGTCCCAATCCAAAGCTGTGAATAACCACTTTCGTCACACAGAAAAGTCATCACCGGTTATTCATTCAAGGGATTCAGAAAACTTAATTCCCAAAGGTGAGAAGGTAATGGGAGATTTCCTGCAGGATATGATGAGAGAGACAGCTATGGTAAAAGCCATGTCATGTTTCTGTACGAGCGCTACCAGCACAGTTCAGAAGAGCGGGAATTGTTATTGTATTTAATAATGATTAAATAAGAATTGCAGTGATGAACTGTGGAAATTTTTTTTTATATACTGAACATCACTGCAAAGAGATTTTTACACACTCCAGAGGGGGAGATCTTATTTAAAAATCACTTAATGAAGTTTATTCAATTACTTGGAATTATGTGAAACTCCATATTCTAATTTTATTATGATCTTAGATCCAAAGCTGTAGGTTAAGTGTTCATATCTCATACTTTTTACTCATCAGCATGTATTTGAAAAAAGTGATAAATAAAATGGCAACGGTGACAAAAGTCTCAACTACACTGGTACTTAAACACTATTCTCCAATCCAGGGTTTACAGTCTGTGGCAATTAGTGTTTAACCAGTAAGATAGCAATTTCATATTTGTTTGGCTTTTTGTATTTGTTTGTTTGTTTACGTGTTCTGGTGTTGTTTGTTTTTTTTTATCCGGGTATACTGGATATAAATTAACAGTGATAGTAACCATAAAAATACTGCAGAATTTATCAGAGTAATTCGGTTAAGTGGTTATCTGCATGCAAGCATTTCTCTTCTAAGTATTTTTTGAGAAATTTGTAAACTGCTTCCAAGAATTTTGTTGCAAAAGGAACTCAGTATACAGAGCTTAGTCCAGTTTTACATTATCTTTTCCACAGACAGTATGTTTTCTATTACAAGTAAAGATACAATGTAAAAATTGTCTGCATGTGTGAACAGCTATCACATACAGAGGTTTCAGGATTGTTTATACACCATTCTTTAATATATATTTGCTTCCTAAAAAGAAATATCTCTTTTAAGAATGTCTATTAATAACAATGAGATTACTTTCATAGTATTGGTATCAAGAAAGGTGGACTTCATATTTGCTTCCCTGGAAATATAGTTTTATTTTAATTTTTGATAAGCAATTTCATACCTTAATGTTTATTATTATTGTTATTACTATTAATTTAAAACACAAATACAGTCCTTTTCCTGGGTAGCACTAGCATTTACAGTAGAACTACAGAAGCCAATATTTTTCTGGATGTATGCATTTTTTACAGTTTGGCAGAGATTAATTGAAAGACTGCAAATAAAATAACTTAATCATAAAGACGTAAGGATGTTAATGGATAGGTGTAGTGGAAGTGCTAAGTCATGGCTTGAAGCAGTGACTGAGCACCTGATAGGAAGGTAGGGCCTACCCAGGGGAGCTCAGGTACAAACAGCGCACCTGAAAGGCAGCCATTTAGCAAGTGGATGAAGTTCTGTCTGTTTGGGGATGTGTAAAATCAACAGTGGAATAAGTACCCAGCAGAAAAAAAAGCAGCAGAACATGCTGTGTTCTCAGCTGGTGGGCAGTTGTCTTGCAGTCGGCTGTGTGTCTTCAGAGGCAGCTGCTATGGACACACCAGACCTCTCTCACTCATTTCCCAGCAGCCCTGACAACTGCATTTATCTACTGGCATCAAAATTGCCCTTCCCTTCTCTCTTCTCCGCAATCCTGTGTGCTGGTCAGATAAAACTTGAGAAGGATGGGGGGCACCAAGGAATATATGCCACATCATGCTTATAGTTTGCCAGTCTGTCCTGATGGTAGAAGATACATAACAGCAGTGCCCTCAGCCCATTCTAACCACCCACCATCCATCTGTTTCAAGAGATCAAGGGGAAGGGGCACATATCCCTCAAGTTCGATCTCTCCTAGGACAGCCTCTAAGCATTTGTCTACAAGAATTTCAGTACAAATACTGTCTTATTGGTGATACATATATTCTTGTGGCTGGTATAGCACTGATAGCCTGATACAAAATGCTTTACATTGATGTAAACAATGTTTAAAATTAGGATTATAAAATACATAAACTCAAGATGTTTAAAATTAGAATTATTAACTCCTAGAAAAATTACTCGTTACCTTGGTGCACTGTACCTACTGCATTCAAACTAAGAAAAGTAATCACGATAGTTGGAAGTTTATCTTCTATTTCAGGATCACCTTTATTTTACAACTAGCTTACTAATAATGCAAGCATTATTTTTGAAAATGATAAGACTGAATATATGGCAATAAATACTGCAAGCTCTCAACTGCTTTGCTAAAATGGAGTGTTCACAATCATAAAAGTCGTAGCATAAGAGACTGCCCTGACTTCACCAAAGTGTTGTGAACAAGAGCAAATGCTTAAGGCTTGACTAGTTATAAAAAAAGAAAAAATGCATTAAAAAAGATTATTCATTAAAATAAACATACGTGTGTATCATAAACAGGATTCAAGAAATACAACAGCACATGTTTAAATACAAGCACCAACTGCAAAGTGTCTTAGGTGCATACTTATGTGCTATGCTGAAGAGATTTTGCAAGCGAAGACATTTGCCTGCTTCACTGACTCACATCTAGTTGTAATTTCAAAAATAAAAATAAATAAATAAATAAACAACCAAGAATATCTAACTAATATTTTACACTGAGACACTTTTCTCTCTGCCACCATCCCTTTACAATGGTACAATGGTGGAAATGAATAATTATGAAGGAAACACCCTTGACACTAGATGAAATATTTTACCCATGCATCTTTTAAACACATCATGTCTTGCTGTTTGAGAAACAAGCAAATGAGGACTGTAACACCTGCACCAAAGAGCTCTGCAATGACTAACAAAGATAAAAGGATTAACATTTACTATTTCTTCCATGAGGGAAAAAATAGAATTCTGGAAGACCACATAGATAAAATACTATGGAAAAAACAAACAAACAAACAAACATTTTTTTTCTTTTTAAGTAAGTGAAAATTTCTGTTAGAACTATTTTGTAATTTTGAAGCACATGGCTGCTGGCAACTACTGAAGAATGACATCATCTTTGACCCTAGCAATAAGACTGATAAATATAAGAGGATTATAAACCATTTTCCATATGCTTTAATGCTACTTCCTAGCTTGTCAGAAATGATTGCCTTAGAAGCAAAGTAGTAAATATTTAAAAGTCTTCCTTGTTCACAGATTTAGCTTGTTAACTGTGAAGGCAACATTAGCATAAATATCTTCTAAATAATGCCATTACTGCTTCGTGTCTGCTCATGAGGCCAGACTGGAGATAGCCGTACTCACCACCACCTACCCTCAGGAAGGCCTTACTCTGCCCTTTGGACACCACCTCTCTTCTGCCATCTAGCTCACCCTCCCAGCCTTTTTGTTACTACAGGCCAACAGTCCCACTCCAGCATGCCCAAATTCCCATCACACTGATTCACTTAACACCTGATGTTATTGAACACTGCTCCCGCTTCTTTCAAGTCTATATCATGGCTGCTGCTGGAGGCACAACAGTAACTTGCCAACACAAAGCACTTCAGCTCTGTGGGTAATGAGCATCAGGGAACAGCTGTGAACATCTATTTCTGCATAAAATCACTTCAGAGGCATGGCTATTGGGTTCTTAATCCTCTCTCCAGAATGCCAAGCTTTTCTTCCCCTTCCTATGGGCTGCAAATGGCAAGAACATTGGAGGACAGCTGTTGCCTGTTGTATTTTTATTTACTAATTTACAGCATTAAGGTCAACCCATGAACTGGTGTGCCAAGCCATCAGATGCTTAAAAACACTAAGATAATGAATTTTAAAAAACCCAAAACACAGTATTATTTTAAAAGCTTTCTCACTTTTTTTTTTTTTTTTTTTTTTTTAAAGAAAAAAGCTGTTGGAGTTAAAACCAAACAAGCACAGGGTATGTATATTAAGACACATTTTCTTCCAAGGAAACAGAAAGAAATGCTAATATATTATTATATTCTTGTGTAACTCTATTCATTTATATATTTATTTTATTTCATGTCTAATCAAGCAAGCTGATGTCTGGGATTACATGGCATAGAGGACGTAAAACTTTAAGTATGCAGCACACTGAGCTGTAGTTAGAAAGGAAGACAATAGAAACAAACCTCTTGAATCAAATCTACTTTGCCAACTGTACATTTTTCCAGACATACGGCTTCCCTGCATGTCAGACAACACTGAAACCAGGATATCTGTTTCACACTCCAGTTGTGGAGTCCTGGAAGTACTTACTTTCTCAAGGAGCGCTTACTCAGTTGAAGCTTAAAGAGACTCTTAAAATATTGGCACCACTCACATGACAATAACAGCAGGATCAAATCTACTATCAGAGCAAATGTAAGCAATGTACTCGAGCACATGCTCAGGCACACATACAGTGCCACTGAATTCAACAGTAACACAAGATGCATAAAGCACCTTTGCAGAACGGGAACTGAGTGGGGCAGATCCTCAACAAACTAAAAATGTCTGCTCTATATCTGTCCTTGGTTAAGGATAATGTGCATTAGTAAGGCTGTACAAGGCTATATACCTAAAAAAAGAAGACAACAATGTAGGTACCTGCACGCTCTCTCCAGCAGAAGCAGAGAACCAGTAACTAACATTTGTCTTCTTACAAAGTCAGTACAAAATGGAGAAACTGAGTACTGAATGAAAGGAACTTCCTTTAAGATTAATTTTGAGAAGAAATGTACTGCTCTACTGAATTTCAGATGAAAGTGATTTGAAATAATTATTTATCTCACATTTTGTGTTAGAAACTGATACATTATTGCAATTTTTCACATAATTATTTTAAATAATTGATGACTCTTTACCTGCATCAGCTTGCCCTTTGATGTTTGTCATGTTATTTCTCTCTTAGAGAGCATTTACAGCTGCATAGTAGGATTTTTTTATCATCAGCAAACTGACATATCCTAGAACATTATCGCTTATTCAGAGCTCCAGTCTTGATTTCACCATATTAACAGAAAAATCACATAAAATTTAATAACACCAAGATAAATGCTTTCAGTTCCTCTCAACTTTCTGGCAAAAAAGGCATATAGGATGCCTATATCCATACACACATAGCCCAGGGAAAGTCAACACAGAATTCTGATTCTAACAATTAAAAGTATATATTATACCTATTGAGGAGAAGAAGGATCTCACGCTGCCCATCACTATGCTACTAATTATACCTTTACATAACTGCATGTTTCAGATATCAAGATATTGTGAATGCAAGCACTCTATCTTTTCACCTTTTCAACCAAAGGAGTACTAGAATGTCTCAATGAACATCTAAGCATCAGACACTGGATAAAATCTCAGCTCACATTAGGAGAAACATAAATTCCAAAACAAATTTTTATATGGGCCAAGAGTGCTCTAAACACATGGAGTAAAATCTCCAATTCTCTGACATAAAATTGCAGAAACTAGAAGTAAAATAAAGAGATGTCATCATAAATTACTCAACAGTTATCACATAGTACTCTGGGATCTCACTTCCCATTTCTTTTATTTTTTGAAAATCTTGATGAAATACTTTAATTTAAAACATTTTTCAAGTCTTAAAATACTTTTTTTGTTGTTGTTGTTTTGTTTTGTTTTTTTGGAAACATAAGGGACATTGTGGAAATGATAAAAGAAACAATATTTCTTTCTTCAATTTGGCTCTTCTTAGAAGAGGGATGACTAAGTTATAGTAAAGCCTCAAGACCTGAGGTGGTTAAAAAGGCTACTGTTCTCAGCTTCCTTATGTCCTGAAAGTCACTATCCCTTCAAATTTTCCACCTCCACATATGATTTCCAAAATTAATAAAATTAGCTCCTGTGTGGGAAATATTGAATCATTGCCTGAATCTCTGATTGATCACCTGAGGTGAGCACTGAGTCAGCTGTGGGAGCACAGGTGAAGGCAATTCACCAGTGTGACCAGAAGGGATGGAGCCTAGTTCTACCTGTGATTCTGTGATTCTACCTCTCCTAGATCCCATTTAAGGGCTGACTGCCATGAAGAAGAAGCTCTCTTAGGAGACTGCTCCTCTTGGAGTCTTTATCAGTGAGCTGAGGACATAGATAAGCTTTCCATTCATTTCTAATTATTTCTCTCCAACACGATAATCTTTCCAGCCTAACTTCACTCTATACTTATTGATTATACATATGTATACTCACTGATTATACAGCTCCTACAAAACTTCTTTTTCTACTGTTTCAGCCAACCTAGTTCATTTGAACCAAACAGTTAACCAAACGTTTATACAGATTTTCCAGCAATACAGGACATGAGAACATTCCAGAGGTGGACAGAGACACACAGCTGCACACAGGAAAGAAACATCTATGTCACTCCCCCTTACTGCCATTTGTAAAGCCTCCATTTGTCTTTCATCCTTTTCCTGCTCTATGTAGAGCCTCTTGAACAGATATGAGTTACTTCATTTAGAATAATCATAACTTTTAAGTGACAAAAAGTATAAAATATTAAAGAAAACAAAAAATACAATTTGAAGAATCTGAAAAAACATTTGAAATGAAAATAATTTCTATTAATACCTGATGAATTAATAATGAGTGAAATATATATGCAGATGTGGTTCTTTAGGTAACTGACTCATTAGCTTTGACTTCATACTTTGGACTGGAACAGACCTGTCTTTGGATCTGCTTGTGATGTACACACACAAGCTCACATACCTGAGCAGATGTTTGCAATGGTCAGCCTTTCTGATTTGGAGGAAGTGCAATTGTGCAGAGAGGAATCAAGAAGATGAAGAGAAATGAGGGATATGTATGTGCTGCATCATGAAAAAGATCTAATAACTTCACAGAGCACAAAAGAGGGTGCAAAAGTATCACACGTTTGGAGGAAATAAAATAAAAGTTATCCTCTTAAAGCTAAGAGATGAAGTGTGCATACATGTAAGTACATAAGTGCTAACAGTAAAGAAGCAAAAAAAATTGTAAACAGGAATAAGCTAAAAAAAATGATCAACTGTCAGAAAAAATCAAAACAAAACAAAATCCCAACAGCAAAGAATGCACTGAGACAAGTGAGAAAAATCTGATGCAGCTGGTCTAAACTAAAAACTAAACTGAAAACGTGCAAAGCAATATGGTGTAAAATGTACAGAGATAATTAGAGGTTATCAACACCTCTTGCCTGAAGATAACTTTGTGTTGCCAATACCAAAAAGCTGTGGTGATAGCCAACCAGGCCTATGCATAGATCACCATCTGGAATTCTGAGGCTGGTGAAAAACTTAGGACCAAATAATTTTACTCACATCTTACATTGCATCTTGTTAGCAAGAAGTAATGATGTTATGGACTTGTATCACACGTTTG
>JAPSGF010000003.1:13471720-13590384 GCA_035772895.1 Perdix hodgsoniae
TATTATTTTATATATATATATATATATACACACACATATATATATATATATATAACTATAAATTAGTGACTTCAAATGCTGGCATTATGAAGAATGCAGATGGGAGATTTGCAGGAAGAGCCTATCCTAAATTTTTACATGTAGGATGCAAACATACCAAGGACTATTCATGGAGGCCTCCGACACATTGCTTTTGGTTTTCATTACTTTTCCAAACATAATCATGCAATCTTCTGCTGTTTTTAAATATCTACTGTATATGAAATTACATTTTTAAATGGTAAAATAAAAAGCTAGTAAGACTGAAAAGGTAATATTACTGTATTGAAAGAGGGATTAGCACTTTCAGCAACAAAAATAAAATTCTAGCATTTCCAGCATTTTTATTTTGATTGACTGGAAAATAACTTCTTATGGCTTTAAGCAGAAAATTACATGTATAGTTTTGGGATATAAAATACTCTGGCTAAGTTTTCAAAAATAACAAATATGAAACTCTGTTGAAATCTCATATGTCCCAGACAAAAGCATACTATAATCTAAAAAAATCTATATGCAAAAAGTGGGCCAGGTAGAAAAAAAAAACGGGATAGAAAAATGATGATAGTTTCCTTCATTTTTTACATGAGAAATTAGGTGGTAGTGGGACTATTTCCTCTTTTCCATGAAATACATCTTGCAATCACTGGGACATATATCTGTTCAACTGTTTTGCCAAAAGGTGTTACACAAGTAATCTGTCTGATACTCATGGTAACGGCAAGAAAAAACACCACTTCCTGAGTCTCAGTCCACCACCATATTAGAAACACAGAAGTAGCTGAGCAATTAGTTTGGCCATCCATACTCAACCTCATGTTATCTACTAACAGTGGCACTGCTGGGCTTTGTCATTCTTTAGAAATGCTAGCCTTCTTCAGACATGATCTTCGTTTGGAGAAAACATTAGAAGCTTATCTATTATGGGAAAAACTTTGAAGTAGTTACTGCAAGACAGGTCCTTTCCTCGGAAGGCATTCATTTATGGAATGAAATGTCCATTTGCCATACTTTTTCTTGCGGAAATATTACTATTTTGACAAAATAGAGATACTGACACTGAGCTTTGGTTTATTTGCATTAGAAGAAAGTCAGATATGAAGTACTCATGATGTGTGTGTGGGGGGGAGTGATTATAAATACCTATCTCTAACACTAACGAGTATTCAAAAATACAATACAAATTTTATGTTAATATATACACACAGAAATCATATTATTGTTCTACAAAGATAAAAATGTGAAGACATTCCTATACCTCCTTCCTTCCCACCCATCCTAATAATTAGCTACAGCTCAACTTTAGCAAATTACACTTTCTTTTCTCTTCAGGGCAAATCTACACTTAAATGGGATGGGAAGTTTTATATGCATGTGTTCTACAGTACTCATACTTGTGTAACACTCTATTTTCCTGGATATTTTTATTGCATTATTTATGTATCTAAGTATTTAAAAGCTCCCCTTCCCTCTTTCCCCTCCCCTTTTTTTCCCCAAAGATCCACTCCACATCCTTTTCATTCAGAAATACATCATTATACATGGCAACTAGAGAGGTACAATCAGCGTTAGCCAATTCTCGGTCTGGCAGGCAAGAGCAACATCTGTTTCGTGCTCATATTTTTCATTCTTGTTTTAACAGTCATAAACACTTTCCTCAAACTGAAAAAGAACAGAGGTGGAATTCAGATAAAATAAGACTTCTGAATTCTGAAAACTACTCTTGCTTTTGTTCACCAACTTAAAATAAAATTGATCTTATTCCCAGAATGTCACATTTTGTATAAGTACTAGACAAAGTTTTGGCAGTATTGCTCATCCCTTTGATTGTGAGTTTTGTTATCCCAGGAATACCGTTAACAATAAACATTCAAGACTAGATAGTTTAATCACTCCAGTCATCTATACAAGCACTCTAAAGAGCAGTTGAAAACCAAGAAGCCTTCCTGCTAAGAGAGTTAACGATAATAACCAATATCCTGGGAGTAGAGAACTCTGAGTGAACTAACCAAATCCTAGATTAGGTAGAACCTTTCAATACTCACACCAGCATATACAAAGATACACCACCAAAACCAAACAAACAAAAAAAACCAAAGTAAAATCTCTTTTCTATTTCAGAAGATCTGCATATCTCAAATTCTTTTGCTTTGAGAAAAGGATTACTTATATATTTACATAGGAAATACAGGCATGCAGTACCTAACCAAGGAATAAATACAATAGTCAGAGAAATAGAGACAAGTTCTCTCTGTTTATCTTTCTACATTAGCACAGATATACCCTAGAAGAAAAGGATCAAAACATACCCTTGAGTAATTTCCTGAAGTTAAGCCTCTGCTGCTGAGGGGGAAGGAAAGGGAATCAACAACACTTTTTTCTAATGTAGGGAGATTTTCTCTCTCCTTTGTCCAAGATAACACGAAAGTCCTGCTACTAAACAGTTCTTATTAATATCAGACTTCTGCTTTATCAACAGTTGTAACTTCAGACTCGCCTGAACATCAAACACTACCACATTTTACAGGACTATCTACAGTACAATTTTTCTCTGAAATGTTTTACTCATTGTTTTGCAGCAGATGAAGTAGAAAAATTGAATCAGTCAGGATAAACTCCTAGAAAATCCAAACATGTTCTATGCATGTAAAATACACTTGCACATAAACACAGACACAGATAAATACATACTTTCAGCCAACAATGTTATAAATCCATGGTCTCATAAACATTATTACAATCAAAATAAGGATGAGTTAAAAAGGAACAGTAATAACAATAAATTTGCTAAGCAAAACTGATATAACTTGGACTGCAATCAGCATAGAACTGTGTCCTGTAAAGCAACTATTAAGCAACTGGAATATTTAGGTTGAAGTTATTCTGAAAACCCATTTAAATGAGCTTCATAAACAGATATACTTTCTTGCACTTCATATAGTTCCAATTTACCTATTGTAATAAAAGCTAACCTAAGTTTCAAGCTTCAAATTCAAGTTCTTCCAAGCTAGTGCTTAAGAACTTCAACCACCGTCAGCATTCCTTTCTCTGGCTGATTAACATGAAGAGTTTTATTTTCAGGATTTCCAAAGCATATATATATATATATATATATATAAATGTTAAATATTAATATATATTTATATTTATCAGGTAATGAGAAATATTCTCCTTTTATCATATAGCTAAAAGAAAAAGTGGAGCTGAAAGCTTCCACAGTTTGAAAAGAATGAAAGAATTCAAAGTGATGGAGAGGACAAAAACCAATTAGTTTCATAAGCATGATCTATGATTTGCACGGTGTACTGATTTCACCAGACAACAAAGGTACTCTTTTGTATACACAGCTGAATGAACCAGGATTTGGTGGTAGAAATAAATCATATCAGGAAGCTGATACCTTTGAAAAAAAAAAAAAATAATAATAACAACAACAATAATAATGATAGCAGCTGAAGGGGAAAACAAACAAACAAACAAAGAAAAACCCAGCTATCAAAATACCAGAGAGGGGGGTAGGTGGGTGGGGGGGGAAAAGCAAGTTCTCTTAAAAGAGAAACCTACAAAAATTAAATAAAAATGAGTCAGGCAATCAGAGCAGGCCGGGTAAATCCCTTCTAAATTGCAATTAAATCATCAACAGTACAATAAGGCATTCAGCTCTCAAAACATATTAAAATAACCATACTCAGCAAAGAAATCTGTTGTCCAGGGTAAAACAAGTACATAAGACATACTGGAGGTTTCTCCAGACCAGGTTTTCCAGATCTCTATGGTTGAAGAGGTTTAAAATAGTCAAATGAAGTCACTTATGCCCTCCCTTTCATCCTGATGCTGGAAAAGGAGAGAACGATAGTCTCAAAGCACAGTTCAGTACTCTAGCTGCCAGATTTTCCATTGTAAGCTGATGGTCAGGTGCTTTCAAAAGTATTTCTTCAAATTTCTTTTAATTGTATCTTATAGAGATTAATACTCATACATTTTAAGTGATTAATACCTGTTATAAAACTAATAAGAACCCAAGCACAGCTAAAGGACTGTATTATTTATTTCATCTTCAGAGTATAACAAGTATATATTTTTACACAATGTGAACAGCATAAAATAGTGCAGGACCTACAATAAGCCTGAGGAATCTCATTATTTCATACTTGAAAAAATTCAGCTTTCACACTTTGAAATGTTGCTAATGTAATCCATGCAATTAAGAGGAAAAAGAAAAAGAGAAAGAGAAAGAAAAATAAAAAGATCACTGAAAGGATTCAGTGATTGCATTTAATTGGTTTTCCACAAACCAGGATATATTTCCAGAGGCAAGTGTTAGCTGTTCTTGTGGTAACAGACTTTCTTTTGTGGAAGCTTTTCCTGAGCTGCCAAAAGCGCTTGCCCTTTGGCAGGCAGCCAGCACTGATTTTAGACCCATAACAGGAGCTATTCTCTAACGTGGTTGCTTTCACTGAGAGGAGCTTTCTCAGCATTGTACTGGTGGTAACTGCAACAGTCAGCATATTCTTGGAAACATGCTTTAGCTCTAAATTAGGAATGAGATGCTGTAACACATTGCTCTAAATTTTACACACCTGTCAGCAGTAGATTTTGAAGTCTTGAAAGTGCTGCAAGATGATCCTCATTCTCCATTGCCTTCCTGCAACTCAAGGTCTCCTTGAAAGTGGCAGCAAATGGCATCTGAGCCAGGTACCCACTCACCCAGCCCATCATATTTACAGGTGCAACTTCTCCTGATGTCTCATTTCACATCTCCTAATAGTCTCTCCTACTAACAGTCTTATTGCTCTGTCAATAAGCAGAAGGCAACTGCAACACATGAGCCATCTAGCAAGGGTCTTACGTACTCAAAAGTCTTGTGATTCTGAAAAGTCAGGTTACCAGGATTCCAGTGTGACTTCTAAAGCACATCTCTGCATTCTGGGAGGATTGGTCAGCATTTCTTCATGACGCACAAAGCTATCTCATCAGGCAATCACTCAATAAGTCCCCGTCATTCCTGTACATGAAAAGGACAAGAAATTTCACAAAACATCCTTTTGTTAATAATTGCAGTTGCAGTTAAATTCCACTCTTTTGAGCTCCAGCCACTTGTACCACAAGAGTGGTTTTGCATGTTTCAGCACCCGATCTGCTGTTTCCATGAACTACTCAATCTGACCTAAAAATATTTCAGGTTCAGTTCCTTGGTGAGCGTACATAACAAAACACCATATCGTAATCATCAAATAGATGACTGAATGCTGAGAAAACCTCAAACTCCCTTCTTCAAGACCTTTGGCAGGAATTCTCAGGGAACAAGATCTGATAAGTGGCATTTATCTGTTCTCTTTCCAGCGAAGAAGAAAACGATTCTGTGAAATCTGTTAAAGGAGAGCTATTCATGTTCTTTTTCTTCCTCTGCTCCAATCACCGCAAAAAAAATACATTACAATACCCTATTAACAAGGACTGTTTACAGTGATGCAAGAGGAGCTGTCTGCTGACCCAAAGAGGCCTTCAACTACTTAGGTCTGTCTGCAGTATTTATTTAAAGAAATGAATATTGAAGAAAGAAAATCATCTTCAAAAACCGTATTAATCTGACTGTTTTCTTTGGACACTAGAAAGAGAAGGGCAGATAAACAGAATAATCCTATTCCAGTTTTATTTGGTTAAAATGATGAGTTCCTTCTTTGACAGTGAACATGCTTTTGTATTCTATATTTCAAGTACTTCATGGCAAATGGTTACACACATGGAACTATCTTGAAGATTGCTGCTCTCTGTTATTATAATAACAATTATTTTTAATATTTTAAATCCATCTGTGCTCTTGACTGCAATTAAACATTCCCGTTTTCCAGAGAGTGCAGACCTAGAAGAAAAATGTGTATCTCTGCACATCACATTTGTATCTCTGCACATTTAGCTACACATTGCTTTTACTGCGAATAAACAAAACTCAGTGTCAGTTTCCTCCCATTTTTTAAGTCCTGTGAAGACGAAAACAGTTTTTGTTTTTGCTTTTGTTGTACTTTGTGTGGTTTCAGATGTTTTTTTTTGTTGTTGTTCTTTTTTTTTTTCCCTTTTTTCTTTTAACTATTTATATTACAATACAAAGAAAACATTTTTCAAAAGCATTTTCTTACCCCAGGTATGAGCTATAGAGCCATAGGAGCAAAGCTGTTTAAAAGTGCAGCTACAAAGGTAAACTGTACACCCTAATACTGTCTCTAAACCCAAGTCTTTCTCCCTATGCAGAAACGTCTGAAAGTAAAAAGCAATTTATTTGAGCAAGCCTGGAAGAAAATAAAAGGACTGTTCCTTTAAGAAAAATCTCTCTCTCTCTCTATCATTCTGAATGGCTGGATTACAGCTCTGCTACTTTTGTGCTCCAGTTGAGCAAGTTACAGATATTAAACAGAATGGCACATCACAATAGGACATGAAATGAATTATAGCATAATGAGTGAACACATCTACTGTATTATTATACATAGTCACCTTTTATGTATTATGTAAAAGAACCCAACTTGAGAGATCCAACTAATTTTTCATTTCAAAAGAATTTTGTAGAGAACAGTTACAGTGTCAATTACTTCAGTATCAAATACCAGATTTTTCTGAAAGCTGAAAGGTACAGGAGGGGCTAATGGAGGTAAGTACATCACCAATCACTTGGACAGCACTGATCTTAACACATAGCTGAGAAAACAGCAACAACAAATTTCAACCCTGTTTTGTTATCCAGCAGCATAGCTGCTCAGCTTAGGGTAAATGGCAACTTTGCCCCAGCTCTCTGAAGGGGCTGCACGGAGGTCTTAGAGGTGTCTTGGGAGAGGTGCACAGCTGCACTCTCCATCCTATTTTATAGGGAGCTTCCTGCACTGATGAGGGGTTTTTATTTGGTAAAACTGATGCCCTGTAGAAAATAAGGCAGAACAAAGCGGAACAAAGCACCCTTCTCCAGGAGGAAATACCAGCATCTGAGAAATAAGGCTGCTTGAAGCAAGAGGGAAGGCAGATCACAACTGATTGCATCTTTAGAAAGAGATGACAGTGTGTCAAGATTCTGTAACTTCTGCTTAAACAAAATGGAGCACAAGACTCTTCAGGCATTGGGAGCATATTCAAACTAAGGCCTTGATACAAAGGTGATCATACTGAAACCTATGTCCGTCAGAACTTATGGATGCTTGAATAGAAAATGTTTTACCTTAGCTTCTTGGATTATAATGGCTCGTATGGCCTTGTGACATTTCAGTTATGAAAAGAAAAAGAATTCAGCTATAAGCACACCATCAGAAAAACGGGCTGTGGAAACTGCACACTATATATATATATGTAGTAAAATGAAACAAACCAGCTTTTTTTTTTAGATTTATTCATGTCATTAGTTTGTAGTTCATGTACATGTAACAGAAGGCATTTAGCTATTGGAGAGAGAAAATATTTAAATAGATTAGCAATCCCTACACAGTTGATAGAGGTTTAACAAATGCAAAAATACAGCCTAGAGTAATAACTTCATAATCTTTTATCTATTGAAAACCAAGCATACTTCTAAGAAAAATATATATATATAAATTCTTTTATTTTACCTTGATAAAGAGATTTACTGCAAACATGAACTTACCTACTCACCATGCATAACCTGTAAAAGAGGATAAATTTGAAACTCTTTTATGGAATCAATCACAGATTTTCCTGTGGTTACCAAAAGGCTATCTAGAACTCTTTAATCACAGGGGATATTAATTCTAGCAAATCTTTGAGTTCCCTTTGGCTTTTGCAAAATATTAATCCTGTTTGTCTCAAATCTTCACATAAACAATGTTGACATAACATGCATTTTTACCAGTTTTAAAGAAAGTAGCCCTTGGAATAAAAAAGTAAACAAGGATACCAGTGTAAATCAGTGGAGGCATCTTCTTACCCCTGGGGCTCACAGAGTCATAGAATGGCTTAGGTTGGAGGGGACAAGGATAGGGTTAGGATGAGGAAAGAGAGGCTGAGGGGAGACCTTATTCCTCTCTTCAAATACCTGAAATGTTCTTACAGTGAGATTGGGGTTGGTCTCGTCTCACTGGATGTCTCACTGACAGGACAAGGGGAAACGGCCTTGAGTTGTGCCAGGGTAAGTTTAGGTTGGATATCAGGAAAAACTTTACAGAAAGGGTGGTTAAGCACTGGAATAAGCTCCCCAGGGAGGTGGTTGAATCACCATTCCTGGATGTGTTTAAAAACCATTTGGATGTGGTGCTCAGGACATGATTTAGCAGAGAGTTGTTACAGTCAGGCTAGTATAGTTAGGTTGCAGTTGGACTTGATCATCTTTAAGGATTTTTACAGCCTGAGTAATTCTGATTCTATGACCTTAAAGATCATCCAGTTCCAACACCTTTGCTGTGAACAGGATTGCCAACCACCAGATCAGGCTACCCACAGTCCCATACTGCCTGGTCTAGAGTGTCTCCAGAGTTGGGGCATTCACAATCCCTTTGGGTAACCTGTTCCAGTGCCTAACTACCCTCTCAAAAAAATTTTCTTCTATGTGTCTAACCTAAATCTCCCCTCTTTTAGTTTAAAGATGTTCATCCTTGCCATATTGTGCCTGTGAGTTCCCTTCAAATACTACAAGGCTGCAGTGAAGTCTCCCAGGAAACACCTCTCCTCCAAGCTAAACAAGCTTCAGCCATCTCCTTCCACAGAAAATGCTGTTTTTACCTTCACTTGTGGAACAGAAAGTATACTAGGCTCTAAATATCATACAGAAAATGGACTTCCATGACTGACAATGCTTGCTATTATAAATGATGAGCAAGGATGCACTTAAAGGAAAAAAAGAGACACGGTTATTACACACTTCCTCCTCTGCCCTCTGTTCACATAACAATCACTAAAGAAGGCTTTCAACTACCATATAATCTTTTGTTGATGTTCACTCATCTGGAGTCTGGGTTCAGAAAAGGAGAAATGTGATTCCAGTTGTGATGATGTATTTATTAGAATGCTGTTTAGGGACTGGGAATAAGCTTAGTATTTTAAGTTTCTGGTCTGCCTGGGAAACTGCTACAAGCTTCCCTGTTACATTAAGTCCTCCTGAGACACTACTACATCTGAGAGTAACACCACAGTGCAAGACAAATGCCAACTGACAGACATTATGATATCCCTCAGAGAGGTACCTCATTTTATACATGATCCTGCATAATGAGACACAATGTGCAAGCATTCTGGATTCTTGAATATCTATAGATGTGTCAGGTTTTCACATTAGCCTGTCTTTTGGTCTCAATTTTCTTGAAGCAGTTATGTTAAAAATATGTTTCTGTTCTTTATGTAATCATCCATTGAAATTATGTTATATGGTTTATAAGTGAATACCTGAGTTAAGATAATAGTCGCTCTTCCCACTTCTAATCCATAGATATCAAAGTGTCTTATAAAGAAGCATATTTATCAATTATATTTTAATAAAGGGTAAGAGCTAAGTTAAAGTAGCTTTGCAGAAAATTTCTGTAACTTTCAATGAAGAACATTATCAGAATATCTGATTAGGAGTCACTGTGGAATAACTGATGCGCTATGGCCATTACTGAAAAAAGGAACATCAGATCTCATGCTCCAGCCAAAGCCTTGGCTGTAGGCATACAAACTGTAACAGCAAGCAACAACAAACATGCTTTTAGGATGTCCTAGCTTGGTCAGTATAGTATTAGTGGGAGTTGATTTTTCATCTAATTCTTTAATACAGAAACAAATAAACCCATAATCAAATGAAAGTTGAATATATCAAGCAGTAAAGCAGATTAAAAAATAGTTCACAGAAAACTTTAGGCTCATGGTTCAATCTAGACCTCTAGAACCAACTAACAGAACGCCACATTTGTTTCTGTTCCTGTAAGGCATGAAGACTTTGAGAAACTGACACTTCCCACACTGAACAGAAGACAGAAGTCCTCAAAGACAAAGAGGCTGCAGCCCAGGAAACAAGATAGGAAAAAGATGGACTCGGGCACATGGCTGTGTATCTGATGGTTGAGGTCAGTATCCTGCCCTGTTGACAGTGCTCAAGCATTTGAACTGAGTTTATTAGAGCAGGAGGCTGAACCTGGGGCTTCCACTTCATGCTGGTCTGCAGAAACTCATTTCCTCACAGAAGAACACTGTCAGATACCCAAATAAAAAAATCCCTTATTGAAAGACTCACATTATAACAGAGAGAAAAGGGCATATCTGAGATGAGGTAACACTGTTCAAGACAAAAGCCATTACAAGAACTCAGAATATTCTCATCTTACAACCTATCCAGGGCATAAGAGCTTGAGATGCTTTCAGGTAAGGACAGGTTCAGTTGTCTTTTATACTGTTATCACAGGCATGCAAATTCCCCTGGTGCTGAAGTCTCATGAGAGGCATCCAGGTGATGCAGTATCTCCCTCTGCACTCCTACCTGTAACACCACACTGGGACTACCAGGTAGAAAACACTGACAAGATGCTCCTTACATACTTGGTATTTCTGTTCCTCTAGTGTGGGTCAAGCTTTCAGTGAGATCAGCAAGAGAAACCACAGTGCTCCACAATCATTCTGTGTCCCTTCTTCTAAAGAAATCTTTCTGGCAGCATATGAATAACTGGGCTCAGAAGCACAATAACCGAGGGGGATTATCAAAACCTGCTCACGTGAGCAACTGTATCATGGGGCACATCCCCACCAGCAACACGGAGTAGCCTTCTGTATTTTCAGCAGGGTTCATATGGCATTACTTACTCTTTAGCACATACACCTTCTCTGCTAAGTAGCTGCCTTCAGTCAACACCACTATGGCTGGAGTTCAGCAGTAAATAAAGCTTTCCCTGCCCTGTTCCTGCGGCTTGTCAAGTACACTGGACAAAGGTGCCACATAAATGTCACCAGTTATTTTAGGTGATTCCCTAAGGGAAAAGCTGCTATAAAAGATGTCAAGAATAAGTGATATCTCAGAACTCACAGCAGATACATTATCCTTTTAGTCTCCTCTCAGAAGCCATTGCATCAGATAGATGAAAAGTTTCACAGAGGTGAACAAGCACAAGAGTGTGTTTTCCTGCAGTATTCTTAAGATGCGGGAGAGCAGAAAGTTCTTTTCTTTTTTGAGTATTTGTTTGAGTATGCCAGCTGCAATCACCCTCGTGATTGTTTTCTGCATTAGAAAATTCAGCCATCTACATTTTTTTTTTGGGTATTCCCCTACCTACCTGTTGTATTTAAGCATAGCAACCCAACTTGAGCTGGGTTCAGCTGCTTCAACCAGACCTTTCTCTTTTTTCCAAAACCTAAAAATGATGCAAGACCACACATTAACTCTGCTCACATTTTCCTACCTTGTGCTTTGGTGTATCAGGTTCTGGAAAGCTATGCAGGATGATGGATAGCGATTTCTCTGGTGGACTGCTGTTCAGCTTCTGAAAAAAGTGTTTGAAAATTGAAAAAAAAAAAAAAATGGAATAAGAGAAGTTAGATTATATGAAACAGCACTCTAGGTGATCTATCAAAGCAGTTACATGCACCCTCACATTTTTCCAGCTACAGTACTGTCCAGCCAAAGTACATAAATACTTCTGGCAAGACACCAGGAATTTTTTCTAGGCATTAAGAAAGGCCTGATCTTGAAGACAAGACTGATAAAATTTAGCTTGGTGTGGGATAGCTGATTGTGTTTTATGTGGAACAGTTTGGTTTCTAATACTATTTTCCCCAACTTTTCCTGATATGTAAGTGAAAGAAGTGAACGGATCCTCAGCAACCCTTGTTCCCAGGCTTCAGCTCTGCCAGAAGCACACAGAAAGCAGCTGGTACAACTGATGACCCTCAGCTCTAATCACCTTTCTGTGAAGCAAAAAATATCTCTCTCCTTGCAGTTACTCTGAGCAGCTTGCAGCTCTCAGTTTGTACAGCTGCAGTCCAGGAGACTCTGCTGAGCCTGCATGTCCCAAACATGACCACAATCAGATTGGAGAAGCATGTGCTGAGCCGCCAAGCTCAAAAAAATCCAAACACTTAGGCTTATAACAGATCACTTGTCTGAGCTGATGGAGTAGAAACCCAGCAAGTTTAAGTAGGCTGTGGCACATTGCATTAGAGCTTGAATAATGTGCAGTTTTCCTTTTAACTATTGTTTTTAGATAAGCAGTGTCATAATAAATAACCTAGCAAGAAGCACTCATTTTTCAGCAGCAGTGAAGCACTCCAAATGAGTGTTTTCTGTTTGACAGCCCTTCTCTCCCACTCACTTCACCCACCTTCCTTCGTTCCCTCCCTCACACCAAACTTTTTTTAAAATAAACATTGTTTAATTCCATTACCTTTATATATGCAGGTCAAATGCACAGGAAGGAGTGGCAGATGTCCACTGCCCTCCAGCTGTGGGCACCCCTCCTTAAATGCCTTGCACGCTACTTTGAAAGCAATCTGATTTTCTCTGCCTCTGGATCAGAAGCTGCAGGACCTCCAGCCTTCACAGGAGCCTCTTCAATTCCAGGCTGTACTGTTTTCTTCATTTGCTTATTATGCTGGTGTTATCTTTCAGATTTAATGCCTTTTCATTCTTGATGAATAAACATCTGAAGTATTTTCAGATGACATTACTATCTGCTCTCAGCTTGCCAGCTCACTAGATTAAAAGAACATAAACTCTCCTTGTATGACAGTCCCTATTCCCTTGATTTTCCAGTTTGCCTGGTAGGCCCTTCTCTCAATCAGGCTCATTTTCCATTGAGTTTTTAAACACAGCTGACCACACTTGCACTCACTATTCCAGGCAAAGTCTCACCAGCACCTTGTATAATGGCAGCAAGTCTCTCTGCTGCAAATATCTCTCTCGATGCACCTTAGATTACATTTGCCTTCCCACTGGCATGCCCCTTCCAGCAGGACTCCCTGCTCCTTCTCCTCCTCCTCCCTCTCCCCATTTCTAGCAGATGAGCACACGAGAAACTCAGTAAAGCAAAAGGTTGGCAAGACAGATGACCACTCCTGCTGCATCTCTTTATTTAAGGCTGTTCAGAGGAAGAAAGAAGCGTAAATGAATCTGTAGCAGTTGTGACAGCAGTTGCTCTAGCCAGCCAAATCCTGTGAACATGTCACACTTCCATTTGCTGAGCAGTCCCTAAGATCCAGACCAAGCCACAGACAAGAGCATCTCTTCAGCTTTGGAACACTTCTCAGTTGGGAAGGAAGGAGTGAGAAAACAGCAGCAAAGTCACACGCACACAGACGCATCAGATACGACACAGAGAAATTATTTTGAGTGTTATAGGTCTGAATGAACTAAGCTGATTTCTAAAGGAGATGGGTATTTTTTAAATCAGGCAAAATGTGTGTGAGGAAATGAGAAGATAACAAAAGCTACTTCGCAAAAATATACTTTTGTTGAAATATTGTCATCACTGTAGACACTTAGGAGATTCTGCTGTAAAATAAGCAGAATTTTCTGTACACTATTGCTTCACGTGTTCCAAAGAGAAAGCCCAGTAACCACCTTTGTTCTTTCAACCTCATTACTTTCTTTAAGAAAATCATACCATCTTTCTATTTTTAGATTGCATGTAAATTGGGTTTCACACCTGATTCCTCAAAGCTAGGCTGAAACACATTGAAGTCTATTAACTTCATATCATGTATTTTAGAATTTTCTTCCCCCGCTCTATAAGCAGCTTCCAGTGCCAAGGCAGAAGACTGGCAGTCTATAACGCAACAGTGCAACTGTCTTGTTTGCATACTCACTGTGCTCGAGAAGGCCTTGAAACGCCCGATTCCCCAGAGGTCATCCTTGATCTTTTCTCAGCAGAAAATGTCTCATATTTCAATTCAGCTGTGACATATCTTTATAAATAAAGGATACCTAGTATTTAGGTAGCGATTTCTGAGTAGAAGAATGCACCACCACTTTCTTCAGGGCTCACATAAGTCATCTCACAAGCTGCTAGGAGGCAGTGCAGAGGTGGAACTCCACCCAATACCTCCAGCTGTGGCCCCAGAGTCCGAACCCTCAGACAGTACCACTTGCAGCATCATACCAACGCTGTGACAGTAAAAGACCCAAGCCAGAAATGCTGAAACCCATCATGATTTCGTTAAGATCCACCAGACAGATGTTCAAATGCATCCAAACATATCACAAAAAATAGAGGTTTCTCTTGCTCGGGAAATGAGGTATTATCTATCAGGTCACGCTGACTATTTTTATGTCAATAGCACTGTCTCAAGCCTGGTTTGTAAAAGCCCTACTGTATCTTTTCATTTATACCATTACTGTGGATCATGCCACAGCACATTTGTTACAAAATTCTTCAAGAACGATAACAAAACCAAGGCAACTACTATCCTAAGCACTTTTTTAATAGAGATTTGATGGAAAGATAAAGATTAAATTTGAATTCTTCCACCCCTTTATCTGGATATGAAAATGTTATACAGATGCTTGCCTTGATATGATATTAAAAGACAATTTGAGTCAATATAATCACTGTAGAACAGTGTGTTTGTGTGTGTAAATATATGTATGTACACACACACACACATATACATAATTTTAAAATATTTGTACTTACTGATTCTACCTTTCAGATGCGTTTTAGCATTCTAAGGTAATCAGCTAAGTCTAAGCCATGGATGAAGAAGTAACTACTAGACAGTTTCTCACTTCATGTGTTTATTATGCATACAATATCATAGGCTAATTCTCCCAAAACAAGAAAAAATGTATTTCTGCAACAACATTTTAGAGCATGTCCATGTGACTCAAAGCGACCCCCAAAAGAACTCCTTTGCACTTGACGGCAGGTTTATGGACATGTTGTATATGTCAGCCTACACCATTTTTAATAATAAAAAAAGACACTATAATACTGTTTCCTTGTAACTGAGACAGAAAATCATTTGCTAAGAGTAAGAACATTTATTGGTTTTGACATAAAAATTCCTTGCTGTGAGGTGGAAACGCTGTACTCCAAATACCGGAAGAAACGTGAAATCTCAAGGGCTATGTTCAGTAACTCTTGGTTCAAAACCAGACGCGTCAGGTGCATTATTTAAGAGCTTGTCAGAGATGATCTTGTACAGCACACTACTCCAGGACTCATCTCCTCCTATGCCTGGGAAGGGGACTCTCATATAAATACATGGCTGTATGTCAAGCCCACAGTGCCCAAACTATTTCAACCACCACTGTGGTCACTATAAAACATCAATAATAGAAAAGATCTTCATTACTGAATACAATTACTTCTCCCATAGAACCCACGTAACAGCAGGTCTTTGGCTGAGCCTCTTCTGCACACATTTGCTCTGAAAAATTCAAACATCTTTCGTAGTAGCCATATTTGATGTTCTTAAAACACTACACCAATACACCACTGTACTCAGCATCATTTTGATGCCAAAAAGACATAGCAAATGCAATGTAAACATGAAACAGTTGCAGAGCTAGCTACTGCTCTGAATTTCCTGATTTCTGCACATGCAAAAATCTGTTACTTAACAGTAATTTGCTCTCCATTCTTTCAGAGCATAAATCCTCGAATAGAAGCTAGACACATCAGGATTTCGGGGGGGTGATCACAAATATGCTAGAAAAGAAGAGACTCAAGCGTCCTAATTGTTAAAAACAAAACGAAACACCACAAGCCACCAGTAACAAACAAAGAAACAAACAAACAAAAAAACCATACCGAGAAAATCATCTGATTAGGTTCTATAGCAATGAGCCAGAATTTCATCTGCATAAACTGTGGGAACACTGCTACATTTAGCACCCAAACATGCACTTGCAAAAAGGATCTGACCTATGTTTCAGAGGAGGATATGCCAGATATATGTAGATCTGCAAAGGTGCATTCCTGTTACCACAAACCTTTCAGGAATAAGAAATAATTTTCTATGTTTTGCTTGCCAGAGTAAAAACAAACATAAAAAAACCTGAACTATTCAAGTACAAACTTAAATTTGCTCATAATTACATCTGTTTACATATATATATATGTACACACACACAACACGCACACACAGTGCAGCTGAGTAGATTAAAAAGGAGGGAAGTATCTTCTTTGCCTAAGAAGTTGCATGACTAATGACATTTAAATTTTTTTTTTTAAATTTGAATTGGTGGGAAAGTACTCCCACCAAACATGTCTATACTGGCCAGTGAGAAAAGATGGAAAGATTAGAAAGAAATGTCTCTCTTAATGCATCACTGCACCAAAGAGAATTTGTGAGGGAAAAAAAAAAAATCAAAAAAATGAGAAAGCAACTTGAACGTCTGTAACTTGAATATGGAGAATGCAGGCCACATGTTTGTAGTACAAAAACCATCTGTGACAAAACATTCCTGCACAAGATCATGCTCAGCAGCAGCAAGAGAAACTTAAGAATGGAAAAGGAAGATGACCTTATGTGTGCTTAACTGAAAAACAGAAAGTAACTCTGTACCATCTCTCACTTGTGCTGAACTCTGAAAGGGAGAAAAATCAGGATGATTACTTGTTTAACTGTGATAATCCTGGATTAAAGCACTTAATTCCTACACTGTTTACAAGCTGTTAATAAAAATATTAATAAGTGGATATATGGCAGGCTGCTTTAAAACTGTATTACTTCACTTTCAAAACTAGCTCTGGTACAAATTCAAGATATGCAATGTTTTATTCTTTTTAAATGCAGGCTTTATTTTAAGAGTTTAAGGTAATTTCTTATGCTTGAATAACACATCATCTTCTGCAAACATTAAGTAGGTGCTTTTCCTTTTGTTAGTAAATGGAGTACACCCCTGGCCTTTAAAATATTTGAATGGTAAAATAGAAGTCGTCTCCTACATAACAGGTAAATCACATCTCTTCAGACAAGAGTAACGACTAACAGAAAGCATCTGTACAGAATTTACCCTCACAAAGCATTAGTGTACTAAGTAGCAGAGAATCTCCATTTGAGTGAAAACTTAGAACATTTTGGGGGATATCTGGAAAACTCACTCCTCTTCACTGTTTACTGCAAGGAATCTGAGAGCTCAGAGGGACAAGTAACAGCATTTCCCTCCACACTCCTCTTCACTGACAAGTATCCCAGTCACTCACGGTGTAGATAAATGGCCTAATCAGCTTAAGCCTTGTTTTAGAATTTCAGAGAAACAAAAACTTATCAGAGTGGGATTTATGAAACAACAGATAATATGGACTGAACCTCACAGCATGATAGGTTCACACCTCTGGGAGCTTGTAACGCACACGTCACTTTCCAAACACAAGCTATGGGAGAAATATTTAATTCCAATATCCACTTAAGATATTTTCCATTTCCTTTTTCCCATTACAACTTCCTCCCTACTGAATTGTGTACAACATTTCTCCTAGTTCACTTTATTTTTCTTACCCTAGTATTTCCCATCATTCATGTTAAGCTGCATCCTAACTCTTTTCTTAACCCAAAACCTACTGCAGTCAAGGGACGTCTTTGCATGGATAGGAGGAAGTTTCATCCCATGATGACAAAATCTAGGTATGGTATTACAGTATACCATCCTTCACCCATATTCTGCTGAGCTCTGCAACCTTCAGCAGGCCCGGGAGCTGGAGTTGTTCTGAATTTCTCTCTCATGGAGGTATGGAATAACATAAAGCTTTTTATCAGATGAGAAACTAAACAAATGGGAAGTGGCAAATTCCTAGAGGACATGGCTGAAGTCTTGGGGCCTTTAAGAGTTGATACCTCCAAACGCTGAGAGCCACAACAGTCAGTAACCTGAAAAATTATAGATTAATTAATTTTGTTGACTGGGAAAAACATGGTGAAACAGGACACCGGTTATGAGTGACAGCATGTATCTGCACTAGCATGCCCTCTGAACATGAGTTCCCCTTACAGGCAGCACTCTGCATATTTAAGTGAGATTACTGTAGACAAAAGAACAAGGGGGAGAAGAAAGACTTAGAAAAATACATATTAGAAGTTACTTATGTTTAATGCTTAAAAGTCTGAATGCACAAACAATAATCTACCATTATAGAAGTACTGGTGGTCAATACAATGCATTAGAACTATGTACAATGACACAGTTTAGTATCAAAATCTTTCTACAATGTAGAATATTACGAAACTGTTAATGACATCAAACACTAAGCACTTAAGACACCATTTTTTGCTACCACATTTGGAACTTCAATGAACAGTCCATTTTAACTTGCAGCATCAATCCATTTCTAGTATGAAATTAAGTAATTTTCTACTTATACAATAAGATTTATCTACACGGGTCTTTTGATTTTGATCCATAGCAGCAAAGGCACTGTACATCAGCAGATCCACAGACTTAAAAGATTTCTTTTAAAGCATTCGAAAAAAAAAAAAAAAAAAGTCACAGATCATAGTTTAACAGCAACAACAACAACAAAAAAAGATAACATGTCTCTGGCACAATGGCTCAGTCTATGTCCATTCTAGGGACATCCAATTGAGACTTGGATTGAACTGCTGGCAAACAAAACAAGTCCTTTTCCCAAGTGAGAATCCATTCCTTTTTGTATATCGGAATGAGTGCTCTTGTAAATCCTACCTTGGAGGTCATTGCTTTTGTAGTTTGTATATTGGTAGGCATCCATTTTTATTTCAGTGCAGTTTCCAAAGTACATATCAAATATTTTTCATAATCTCTTGTAATTGAAAAATTGCCCAAAGACACATATCCCCATTTTCAAGGAAACATTGCAAAAGTTTCCAGAAGTAACAAAGGTGATTCTTTGAGGCAACTTATTGTACTCTCTACAATATAACAAAGAGAGGTGTTTATATTAAAAAACCTAGCTTGACACCAAAATGCTTTATGTTCATCAACAGAAAAGCATTGAGAACAAATCTGTACACAGGATGCTATATTAACATTGCAAATATATAAATTAGCACATTCTTACTTAAAGTGAATTTATTTTAGATGTGAACTGAATTTGCCATTCATCACAGGCATGTAGATTACTGGCTACAGTTTGCAATTTCCTAAGTTTCCAAGACTGTCTAAAATAGTTAAGTTACAGCATCTTCCCAACAAATAATTATACTGTAATAACACTTAGAGGTCTTATCCAAGAACAGGACTAAAAAATATAACAAAGTTTTTTTGTTGTTGTTTTTTTACCTTTTTTTTTTTTTTTTAAATAGAAACTACAAGCCTATTAGCCTATTTAGTGTAGCTTTCACTATCTCCTGAACATCCTTCTCCAAAATCCCCAATTTATCCACTAGCAAAAACACAAAGTATTCAATGCACCTTTTAAACTAAAGCCGGGCCAGACAGCTTTATTTAGTCAGTTCATTGTTAGAAAGCCTTCTTTACACAAAATAAATACATTACAGCTATAATACATAATTAAAGAGTCAGGTTCACTGTTAAGTATGCTTATTCAATCTTCTCCCAAATAGCTATCTGACAGTTTGTTATCACAAGTTCTTAATCAGCATTCACAAATCAATAGCAATTTAAGAAGGTCAAAATAAATTCCACAACTGTGATGAGCATTTAAGTTCTTAGTTTAGAAAAGGAAAAAAAAGAAAAGAAAAAAAAAAAAAGAAATACAGCAAAGTGCTAGGAGAAGGAGTTCTGCCTGCATTTAGATTTGTCTCTAATAAATAACTTCATAGACTGTAGCTTTCTTGTCCCCAGAGCCAGTGACAATGTACTTGTCATCCACAGAGATATCACAGCTAAGCACGGATGAGGATTCTTTGGACTACAAAAAAAAGAGAAAAAGAAAAAAGAAGAATTACATCTTTTCAATCCTTCAAATCAAAAGGGCTTGAAAATTAATCAGAAGAGTTTATAGACAGGGAAAACACAGAAAGCTCTCTTTAATACCAGCACTACAGGTTTGAATCAAGTGAAAGGGTGACAGCTTTTGCTACAAGACTTTCTACAAATCTGTTTCACCTAAAGCTATATGGCAACACAAAAGGGCAGCAAAAAAGGAAGAGAATGTTTTATTTAATTGACCTAGAGATAACATATCAATCCAGAAAAAACAAGCAGTCCCTTGTATGCGCTCTACAAGCTACGAGCCTTTATTAATAGTTTAATTAATACATTAGTATTTGGATAAAAATAAATTGAAAGAAATCTTATTCCTCCCTCCTTTTCTTATTTTAATCCTTATGGAGAAACACTACAAAACAATCAAACAGAAGTAATTATATCTCATCTCAGTATTTGCCCAACAGTGGGGAAAAAAAAAAAAAAATCACCAACAAAACTCCTGCGCAAATAAACTTATATTATCAGCAAAGATGCAAATATAAAAAAGACACAGTGTTGTAATAGGAAGGTGAATGGAAGATAGGATATAACAGGGTGCAATAGCTTTGTGCCTTTCCCAGCTATTCTGCCTTTTTTCACATGATGTCTATGTACTGCCATATTTTACTTGCTGTGTTAGTGCATTTAGTGTTTCCTGTATGTATATGCCAACATTTTATCTTCTGTCTGTCTCTGCAAGAGCTATATACTACCCAAATATACTTTATTTTTGTGAAGAAAGATTACCGCACTACAGAAGTTTCATTCTCTATCCCTCATTAAGAAAGATGCTATGGGAATAACAGTTTCAAGCAAATTCCTCGAAAGACAACTCAGATTTTTCTGTGGGAAGTCATTCTACCACTGAATACTCTCCACTACTAAAACTCAGAGCTTAGACTTCTCACACCAAGACAAAATGTGTTGCTGTTCTGTATATCTGTAATTACAGATATCAGTACAGGGAAGATCTGATCATTTAAGTAGGAACACAGCTAGCTTAATTAAAAAGATTCCCAGCATAGAAATACCAGTAAGTGAAAGTACACGACAAAAATCCCGCTTTGCCTTAATGACACTGAAGTGCTATAAAAATCAGGCACAGAAGGATTAAAAACTGCTAAAAAGCTACAGTTTTCAATTCCATCCAACAGGATCCCTCCATAAGGATGCAGTCGTCACTAGTGTGTCTGTCCAATCCACTTAACTTATGCACCTCATCTAAGAAAAACACATGTCGAGAATGACTCTCACTAGTTCAGCTACAAACAGGACCTTCAGTGAATGCTAATCTAAAATGATTTGGGTTATGCACAAGAAGGTTAAAAAGAAAGATAGTAAAACAACCTCAGAATAAATGGTTACTTTATTGTAAGAGATAAATTACTAAAATGTTAGAAAGGACAGAAGTATGTCTCTTTAATTACAGAATATAGCAATTAGCCAGGAACTTCCATTTAAAAACTCCTTAAGCTAATGACAGACTGTGAGATGTGCAGCTCTACTGCACTATAATGTAATGTGGAAAATAGCTTTTAGGAGATTATTACCTGGAATATACTGGCTCCATAAGGTGTTCTCCAGGCATTAAGAAGATTATCTTTTCCAGTGCTTACAAACCATTTGCCTGCAACAGATTGTTTAAGTGTTATTGTTGCTTTTTCTTTTCAAAAAATACACCCCGAGCAACAGATCAGTCATAAGAACAACACATTCACATGTTAATGAAAAACATATCAAATAGTCGCATTTTAAAACAGTAACACTAAGAGCTTTGGTGACAACACAAGGAGTTTCCACAGAAAAAATGAATTTTTGAATAGTTTTAATGCTTAACTTCAAAATCCAATTCTTAAATATCTCTAATTTCATCTACAGACATGGCTGAAAGAATTTTACAGGAAGGAAGGGAAGAAAATACTGGCATGGAAGTATTTCCTTACCACAGTGAGCAAATTTGAGTGACAACACACAGCTCTCATGAAGATGTAGCTGATACTTGTCCGGTTTAGTAACATGCAGCACCTCGACGTTACTATTCTCCATTCCTACTGCCAACCATTCACCAGTTGGACAATAGCCCAGTGAGAAGATCTGGAATTAGCACAGCACATGCTTCAGTCAGTCAGGAACAAGCTCCAGATATTCTAAACTGACTTCTTGCTACACTGTTAACAGTATGCAAAAACACATCATAGTCCGCTACAGTGTTAAAAACATGATAATCCAATTACTGTAGTAATCAAGAAAAATTAGTTCATGTAAACAAAGCTCAATTAAAACTGTGATAGCAAAGCACTGAATCAAGCTATAAAAGTTAATGTCCTAGCATATCTGACAGCATTTAAAAATATTTTTGTAAAATATTTTTGAACAAGGACCTACAGGAATGGGAACAGACTGCACTCAGGAATACTTTAATCTGGCAATTCTTTTATAAAAAGGATTCTCCACTGCTTTCATGGGAGAAGTACTAATCTGTCAAACAGGAATAATCCAGAAAGATGCTTAGCTAGCACACAGAAAAAAAAAGAGCATGAGACTAAGTGAAAAATTATTTGGAGTGTTTCTGTGTCTGGTTTTTTTTTCATTATTATTGTTATTATTATTATTTTATAGAAGAGGTTTCTTTTAGAAAACCATGGCAAATTTTTCTGAACATGCTGAAGCTCCAAAGATTGCACCTGTGATGTGAAGTCATGTTGCTGTAGCTGTCTTCCTTCTCTCAGGTCCCAGGATCTGACTGTATTGTCCAAGCCTCCTGTCCAAAGCTTTGTTCCATCATTAGAAATGTCAATGCAGCTTGCTCCATCTGTGTGACCCTGAAATTGTCTGAAAATATCGAAAGATTCACACGTTCTCATACCAGAAAGAATCAGTTCTGAATATTTACTCAGAACAATTCCTTTTTCTTTTGGTCTCTGAAACTCTGTCATTAAAGGAAGGAAAAAGGTAAATTGCCATAGAAATCTAAGATTAATCTCAACTCTAGGATGACTATATGAGTTTTGTGATGACAAACTATGACAACATAGTTAATCACACCATACAGCCAAGTGTTAATCTGATTTTGAGAAGCATTCTTCATGAATTAGGTATTCTGAGGACCTTTGTTGCTGGCTATTTAATACGTATATTTTGACTGGAAATACCAGATGCTCCTGAAAGAATGCTGCATGACTGCCAAAATTTGTTTGCATTAAGAAGAATCTGAAGGACAGATTTATAAGGCAGTCCAAATGTGAGCATCAGAGGGTAAAAGCCCGCCTTTGTGTGAAATATTTGAACAGTATATTTTATAGCAACATGTATGCAGTGCAGAGTACAAAGGTCTGTACAAGTGGCTCCTAACTACCTTACTGGTTATTATCACTGAACATCAACCCCAACTCCTAAGAAGTTCAGGTGTGCAATGAAGCGATTTACACACATTTGTATCTGAGACATATTTGCAGATATATTTGCTGGAACACCGATTAAAGAGATTGGAGTGTGAGCACAGTGTATTACATGGAAACAAAGAAATCCATCTGTTCAAAGAACCTACAGCAATTTCAACACCAAGTGATCTTAAGCAATTAACAGTTAGGAAGCAGTTTGGCAGGCTTGAAATTATGAAACTCTCAAAATCCACAAACAATTAAATAGATTTTTGTCAGAGTACTAGTCATTGCCTAGCAGAAAGTACATAGTTATTGCCTAGCAATGAAATAGCAGGAGCGGCTATGCTGACACCACAAAGAAAAGAGTGCATTTATGCAGAAGAGCGTGTAAACCTATGTTTAATTAATTCTTCACAACCCGGTGATCTGGTTCTGTCGACCTACCTTACCAAAGTCTGGTTATGCAGATCCCACACTGCAATATTTCCATCACTACAGCAAGAGAAGCAGACCTTGGAATCGGGGCTGATCGCTAGGGCATAGCAAGCTGGAGCAGAAGATGTCAGCTCCGCTTTAATGCGTGGAGTCGGAGCTGCCAGGTCCCAAATGGATAACGTGCTGGCTTCTCCACCAACAATCAGGGTGCGGCCGTCAGGGAGCAATCTGCAGGAACGGATGTAGTTATCTCTGTTCTGTGGAGACAGAAGCCATCAAGAGATTACTCATGAGGAAAGGAAAACAGCATTAACATGAGAGCAGAAATCCATAAAAGTATTGTATTCCCTCCTGGTTTTAATGAGCCATTTATACTTATGACAATGATAAAGTATATTAATGCCAGAAAATTACATGACATTAGGGAAGTACTTAAACTTGATCTACAAAATTCAGTAGCGAGAGATATTTAATCTTAATTAGCATCAAAATGCAAAGACCTGAACCCAACTCCAAACAATTCAAGACAGCTGTATTCAACAGCTTGTGTAGAAAGTTACATTTTCATATGCAGTTTATTTCAGCACATTAACCTCTCGGCATGGGAGAGTACCAAATTCCCTGCACATCCCCCTGCTCTGCTCCAGTGAGACTTGCTGCCACCATCTAGGAGATGTCAGAGAAAAATATTTGGGCAATTTTCTTCATTTGTGTAGTGATTTGTGTAGCAATTCATTATATGCCTACACGTGCTGCACTGCTCTCATTTTACTGCCTTTGTAACAAGAAGCAACATCTTACCAAGAACTGGTAAATGACACAAGAAATACTGCTAACAATGGTTCATCTTGTTAGCACATTCAAATAATTTGTGAATAACACTCTGGGATATTTTTAATTGTCACATTAAGACAAGGCAATGCATTCACACACATGCACAGACACAAAATACGTGACTATCTTCAAATATTCTCTGAGAATACAGCTGCAAGACAGCAATTGTTAGCATGATGGGATATCAAGCTTTAACACTGCCAACAAATGTCAAAGTTTACAAACAATATCTGCTGTACTGTCTTTGATCTTTCCCCCTACCAATACAATTTTAGGATACTAAAGATATTTTGATTCACTGGGGGGAAAACAACACAAGTATTACAAGGAACATACTTCAAACTGTGTTCTAAAAGAAACAACATTACAAATAAAGTATCAAGCTTTGATAGCAATGATAGCACTAAATAGCCACTGGCTTTTGTACGTTAACATTTCAATCTTAACCATAGTCTTCTACCATCGTAAGCTACCATTCACTTACCAGGCAGTCGAGCTGAGAGACAGGGCTCTTGTTGCCAGGGTGGCTGATATCCCAGACTTTGACGCACCCCTTGCCACCCGTGTACACATGTCTTGTGGGGTTGCTGATGGTAACTGCACACACCACTTCCCCATGGTTCAGAGTGTTGATCTGACGGGCATGGCGAGGGATTCCTGGACCGATGAGGGCATCGGGAGGGAAAGGAACAGGCTGCATCTGGCCATCTGCACTTACATGAAATGAGTATGCCCTAAGAAGGAAAAAACATAGGGGTAAGAGGACAAACACTAACAAAGTTTTTCTTCAAGCCTATTTCAGAAAACAGAATTATGTGTTTCCACTACAGGCAATTCAGATTAGCTCCTTTTAAAGCTTTTTTTCTATAATATAAGAAAGAAGTTATTTAGACATCTAGAACAAGGATTTCAAAGAGTATACATTGGTAGTCTTAACATGATGAGACAAGGGCCATCTAGTAATCAAACGAGCTGGTTTCTAGTGGGATACATAACACAAAAATGCATAGGGAGACCACTGCCTGCAGAGAAGGAAAGGACAGGTCAGAGCACAATGAAACACAGAAATAGCTAACAGTTGCAGCAGACCTCTGGAGGCAGCTGAGTGCCAGAGAACATTTGGTTGCTTTCATCCTAGCTCTAACATGTGGACTTCAGCTGGCACTGCCTAGCTGCTTCAGACACACTACAGGTCCCACACAGTATTACCGAAGCAGTGAAACCACCACCAGGAAGGGGTTAAGCCCCCAGGTATGCTTGCTGACATCTCACGTGACAGACCAGCAAAAATGCATTGGAATTGTCTTCCTTCTTTTGAGTTTGCTTTCATTTTCCCTTTTCTCTTTTTTTTTTGTATGTGTGTGTGTGCGTGTGAAGCTGACACAACAACTACAAATCTCAATTTCTCTTGCCAGAATTAGGACTCTCACTGAGAAAGAATGTGTTGTGTGACTGCCAGTTATGCCACCTGTGAATAACCTATCAACAGCTTCATCTCAAAATATTTTCTGAGGAGAACAGTTAGGTTGTGAAACTGTCTTGTTCTTAGATGCCTTTGACACATCATATCTATCACAAGACTATAAACATTATAAGAGGGTTCACCTACATACACAAAAGGTAACCGTAACAGAAAGCTTTAATTTCTTTAAACTTAAAATATCATAGAAGTACTGATAAAAACAAACAAAAAACGAAATATAATAATGGTGAGGTTGAGAACAGCTCACAAAAAAAACCCATCACTTTATGATACTACCTAGAAAGCTAATTTCTTTGTTGCTTGACAGTCACTGAAGACTGGCTTCAGAATTCAACTACTGAATTTGTTATTTAAGATTCATAGTATATTAACATAAGAACAGTAATTTTCATCAGCATAAAATGCAACTGCATTTTCGCCTTTCTGCCCTATTCCCAAAGCTTTACCAACTCTTCTCATCCTGCTCTCCATTTCTTGTTCTGGCAGGTCTGAGTGACACATCATATCATCGTTCTCCATTTTCTGACATTAAACACATTCAGGAAAGGGTAGGACAGATTTCTGTGGCTGTCAGAAGCAGCAAACTGCCAATATGAGAAGAATCTTGGTTTCAATTATCACTACAGAAATCTGAAATAACTTATTTCCTTAATTCCTGTTTGCTGCAGTAAAGTACTGGAGAAAAAAAAAGAAAAAAAAAAGCAGCTAAATCTTTAACAAAACAAGCAGAACTTCATTATCATTTCTGTATAAAGTTTCAGTCATTCTGTACAGCACCATGCTCAAGACCTTCTATATGTTTTCATTATCCAGAGAGATTCTAGCTAGGCTTATGAAGTATACAGGGAACAAATGTGAACAATTACAGAAATAAAGCTTAATTCTGGAGAAATTAATAACTACGTTATTCTCATCCCATCCATTATTCCCATAAGCATGTATGATTAAACTGTTGCCTTTTAATTTTCTTAAGCACTGAGAAATTCACACAACGTGTTACTTAAGTGACTAAAAAATATCTGACACTACAAATAACAATAAACACTTTGTAATTATTTCTTCCTTTCAGATAATCAAGTTTTTTCTATCCTCTTTGTGAAATATGTCTGAAGTGGAAAGAGAATTATTTGTAGGTAGATCTCTGACACACTGCACTTAAGGGATCTATTTCAACTAACTGCTCCGTTTCAGCTAACGTTCAACAGCATAGATTTTCAGAACTTCTGTCTTAAAGGAAGAGTAAATTACAAAACAACAGTCCTCACTGACAGCTGTGAAAATTAAGATAATCATGCTAAAGGAATCACAGATTTCAAATTCAGATTCCAAGGCTGACAAACGTTTAAATGCAACTGTGAATTAAAACAGTCATCAGTACATGAGTGACCATTCAAAAACCTTTCAAACGCAACAAAACTTGAACTCACTCGACTTCAGATTGCCCCCCCACCACATGTTAAATGTGAGCAGGTCTGCACAATTAAAAGTTTTTCAGACCAGACAAGCATAGCTTAACATAGCTGGTTACCCTTCCTGAAGCCAGCTTCACGATGGTTGAACTTGAACAATACAAACATCTGAATGTTACAATTAGAAATTTTTAAGTTTCCACTGCATGTATAAGAAGAAACTCTCTATCCTGCAGATATTCTTGATGGAAACAGCTGATCTGGAAGCTGCTGCACATCAATTTTCAAACTCGCAAAAATTTATCAGGGCAGAGTAATTGGCAGAAAGTCAACTGAGGTAAACTAGTGTGCAGTCTAAGAGAGTTTGACAAGGTTTATGAATTCAGTGGTAAGTTTGTACAAAAGGGGTGTCACACAGGAAGTGGAACTGGGGACCCTCATATAAAACTCAGATCAGTATCGTTTGCATCAATGCTTTATTTTTCTCCTCTCTAACTCAAGAGGGATGTGAGCACAGAGCTCTTCATATCTATGTAATTCTTTTTCTGAGGCTCACAACAAGTGATGCGTGGTAAAGCAGGTCACCTTTTGCGGTCAGTTCCATCAAGGATGAATTTGAACATTATGATACAATAATTCTTTCCAGTATTTTCAATCAAACAAAACATTTCAGTGTTCCTTTCTCTGCACACTGCTGCCTATAGCAGCTGGTAAGTTTGCAAGTAATTGCAAGGCTTTTGTGAACAAAGAAACCATTTTTTAAATGAAAAGCAGAGTACAGTGGAGAAGGAAAGCCAAGATCCCACTCCAATTTGTATTTCTATGTAAGACCAACCAGTCAGATTCAGCATGTAACACCTTGAAGCTCAGATCCTTTCTCTATTTGTCTCCTTTACTCTACCCCAATACTTGCCAGTTGCTATTAGTCCTCAAAACAAATTTGCAAATACAACTTTAAGATTAAATAGAGTTTCTCCTTGCTTTGCCGATCAGCTATATTTATTCTAATTGACAATAATTTTCAATAGCTAAGGGCAATTCCAATCAACAAGGGAACACAACTTTAACAGATGAATAATTTGTAAAGTTGAATATTTGATACTCACGGTTTTCCTCCTGGGATGCCTGTGAGATTGGGAGGGATGCCTGGGACCCGCATATGATGATGTGGATCAAAACCAACCTACAGTTTTCCCCAGGCAAAACAAAAAGGTATATTAAAGATGGAGACATTTGTTTCTCCACAGCATACTTCCTGAATTACAAAGGCTAGATTTAATGCCACAATTCTTACATTCGAAATGAATTACTCAACAGCAGCTAGCACTTACCACTGGAGATCTCCCATAAGCTGCAGCTGCTGCAGCCGCTGCAGCCGCTGCACTCATCTGAGGGGAAATATTGTGCAGACCAGCATAGGCAGCTCCAGGACTGGTCAGTTCTCCATTCATCCCAGCATGTGGCACAATACCAAATGGAGTCGGATAGGGACACGGCACTGCCATAGGCGTCCTTAAACCTGAAGCTATTGAAGCAAAAAAGAGAGAAGTCACTCAGCCATGCCAGACTCATCAGAAGAAATATAGGTTTCTCAAACAGTACATATACTGATATAACACAGCATATTCATATGTATATAAATATGCATCTACGTATCTACATGCTGCTCTAAAGTGCTACAGGTTTTGGGATGAATGGAAGCATCTTCACACTGCTGAGGCAGCTAAACACTCACCTAGTGGGTCCACACCCGGAGGTTTGCCTGGCACGGGCCTCAGTCCAGGAGTGGAGTTGCTGCCTGGAGTTGGTGCATCAGTCCGTGGAGTTGGGGTATTAGATTTAGATACAGGAGTAGTAGATTTCTCATTCTAATCATCAGAAAGAAGAAGGGAAAACAGTGCATTAGTTGTTTTACTTTTTTGACTAGTTGCTGTAAAGCAAATGGAAGACATAAGTGCACATTTGATCAGTGAAATCTAGCTTTTGGGTTTGGATTTCAAAAGTCACCGGCAATGAAAACCAAAGAGACACTGAAGAAAACAGAATGTTTTAGGAATTAACTATAGTTTTCACAGCTTTCATTGCCCAGGGCATCTGTGTGATACTGAATGAGGTCATTGACTGAAGATCACTGTGGCTTGGCAATTATATTAGCAGCACATCTTAAATCTGTCCAGTGGTCACAGACATGTTCATATTACAAGCTTCTTTGAGGAACTACTGCCTTATAGATAAGAACAGCAGAATAAAAGCACAACTGACCAACAACTCACACACAGACACGGTACTGGTAACATAAGGTAGAGACAGTGATGGGCGTTAAGTCAGGGACTGCGCACTGCTGCTCTTGTGACAAGCTTGTTTATCAGACAGATTGCTGACTCTTGGGCCTGAACCTGTCATTCCATCACCTTTCCTGAGCACTACATTCACTTTAAACTTTCTTTTATTTATTTTATTTCTTTAAATAATCACGTACCCTGACCTGTGAAGAACACAGAAGGGAGTTACTGTGTAGCTCAGATATGTGATTAATTTTGGCCACAAACAGGAAAGAAAAGCATACCCCCCCCCCCCCCCACTTGCTGGCAACTCTTTTTTTGCCTTGTGATTTACAATGTAAGTCAGGGAAGGCTCTTGTAAATGACAGATTACTTTTTAGATAGAAAATAAAAATTATTGTTGTTGTATATAGCCTGGTAATTCAAACAAAGCTAACAACCAAATCACATCCAAGCAAAACTGAATTTGCTATAAACCACAGTCACAGGCAAACAGATCAAGGAACCCCTGTGTACTCTTATTTATTCTAAGAATGACAGTTTTTCATATCGGGGAGGAGAAAAACATCTCTCAGCACAGCACATCTATCATTTACCCACACCACCACTGAAAACAACCTTTTTCTATCCCTCCAAAAAGGCTGTGGACTTCCTCCCTTCTGTTCTATAAAAATTACTTAAAAAAGAAAATTAAACTATTTTTAAACTAATGCTTCATAATGCTTTATTGATAGTTGTACAAATTCAAATTGTATCCAGCTAGAAATCTAGTAAGCAATTGTTTCTGTGTATTAACTCAGGTCAGGTGAATTCAGAAACACTTACAAGGCTAAGTTCTTTGGATTTAGAGGAAGGAGTACTGCTGGAGGATGCAATAGACGCTGGACTAATTGGCGCATCTTTCTTCAGCAGTCGAGTCTTGTCCAAACCATTCTCCCTTGGAGAGTGTGCTGGGCTCCCCCGTGGAGAGGAAGGATCCTAAACATCAGCAATGTGGATTACTATAAAAAGTTCATACTAGCCAACAGTGCTTGTCCTGAGCAACTCACACTTAGGAGTGAAGCTCTTCCATAAAGCGTGACATGTTCCTTTAGTCCTTAGCAATTTAGCCGATAAAATTTTAAAATCAAGATGTATAATAACAGATTTGTTTTTTAAGAAAGTCTTAAACATTGACATCATTAAACATCAGAAATGATGTTTGAAATCTGTGGATACTGATACAGGAAAATTAGTCTCATTTTTTAAGTGTCAAGCTAGAAAGTTTTGAGGCTTGTGATAGACCTGATAAATTCTAGTAAAGGCCAGAGTGAAAGAGAAAACCATTAATGAGCTGTACTGGGCTGGATTCAGAGCACACTTTTGGGGTGTACAAGTAACAAAAAATGTCTTTTGTACAAGTAAGTGTTGCAGATCTGATTTTTATCCTGAAGAGAGACCAGATTGGACTCCCTCAAGCATTGCTAGCTCTCTTATGAGGGCAAAGGCTTCTTACTCATACCCAAAATACATAAATAGTATTGAAGACACCACCATCTAATCTCCACTACTGTAAAGTACAAAAAAAAACCCCAAACAAACAAACAAAAAAAAAAAAGAAAAAAAAAAAAAACCAAAAATATTCTGTGTACCTCATTGGAAACATCAACTACCAAGTTGTCATCACTCTTTTCACCATCACTGTCCTGCAATAAGACGACACAGTTTGTAAAAAATACTTATTTAATACCCTGAAGTCTCCTAAGTAAAAAGAAAAATTAAGTGAAAGAAATGGAAAGCTGCTCACAACTACGTAACATAGCCTCTTTTTAAACCAAGATTTATCCAGTAATAAAACTGCATTATTTAGGTCATCTACGGTGCTTCTCCTTAAAAGGTTCCACCAGCTGCAATATTATTCCCAGATCAGTTTTCAGATCAGTGGATGAAACATTAGATGAAAATCCTCACCCACACCAAGAAGTGCAGACAAGCTGGACCGCAAATTTATCAAGTCCCAGCCTAATTAATGCTCCTTCCATGTGTCCTTTATTTATGTCATCAAAAATGCTATCAATCCTACACATACAAGCCTTCTAACCACTGTAAATGGTATGTACAGACACTAAGAACGTAGTAAAATCCCGAATATCAATTTTAAAATTAGTTACACAGTAGGAAATGGGTGAAATTATAGAGGAACATTTAAGTTTAACAGTACACAACATAATTTTTTACTCACATAACGAGCTGCTATTTCCTTTTCTTCTGTTTTCTGTTTTTTACTCTCTGAAGAATAATCTGTCGAATTTCTGTGCTTTTCTGCTGTTCTGAAACTGGCTGAGGGAGATACAGAAGAGCTCTGCTTTTAGAAAAGAAATGAAGAAAACACATCAAATGCTCCTTCCAAACAGGACTTTTTTTGGTCAAATTACCTCAACACAACTTAAGCAAGCATCATATACAGCAAGATCATATACAGCTGTTCTTAAGGACAGCACTTCGGGTTTTAATCAGCAATAGCAACCCAGCAAGTTTCTTGTGTTAAAAGTGCTCAGTGCACTGCAAGAGACACACATAAAAGAGATCAATTTACATTGAGGAGTTGATATCTGCAGTGTTAGTAAGATGAACGTAGAGCTATTCTGGACTATTTTGTGAATACTTTGTATTGGCCTAATTTTGGCTTGTTTCCTGTATAAATACGCATGGTTAAATCAATACTGACCTCCCAGAAGAAGTATGTGTATGTGTATGCCAGTAGAAATCACAACAAGAAGAACAAAGATGGTTCAAGCTAAGACAGAATCACACAATCACAGAATGGCCAGGGTTGGAAGTTAACTCAAGGATCATGAATATACAACCCCCTGCCACATGGCAGGGCCATCATCCTTCACATTTAATACTAAACCAGGCTGCCCCGGGCCCCATCCAATCTGGCCTTGAACACCTCCAGGGATGAGGCATCCACAGCCTCTCTGGGCAGCCTGTTCCAGCACCTCACCACTCTCTGTAAACAACTTCCCGCTGACATCCAACCTAAATCTTCCCTCCCTCAACTTAAAACCATTTCCCCTTGTCCTGCAGTTATCTACCCTTTCAAAGAGTCAATTCCCCTCCAGTTTG
Organism: Perdix hodgsoniae; assembly: GCA_035772895.1. NCBI lineage: Eukaryota > Metazoa > Chordata > Aves > Galliformes > Phasianidae > Perdix > Perdix hodgsoniae. The sequence continues at coordinate 13,504,498 of JAPSGF010000003.1, forward strand.
TAGTCTCCCTTTAGGTACTGAAAGGCTGCAATGAGGTCACCCCACAGCCTTCTCTTCTCCAGGCTGAACAAGCCCAGCTCCCTCAGCCTGTCTTTGTAGGGGAGGTGCTCCAGTCCCCTGGTCATCTTCGTGGCTCTCCTCTGGACCCTCTCCAACAGCTCTCTGTCCTTCTTGTACTAGGGGCTCCAGACCTGGACACAGAACTCCACATGGGGCCTCACAGGAGCAGAGTAGAGAGGAATAATCACCTCCCTGTCCCTGCTGATAATCAGCCCTCTTCTGATGGAGCCCAGGATACCATTTGCTTTCCAAGCTGCAAAAGCACAGTGCTGGCTCATGGTAAGCTTTTCATCCGCCAAGACCCCCAGGTCCTTTTCTCCAAGGACTCAAGGACTGCTCCATCCAGCCTGTATAAATACCTGGGATTCCTCCAGCCCAAGTGCAGAACTTTGCACTTTGCTGTGTTGAACCTCATTAGGTTCACCCGGGCCCACCTTTCAAGTCTGTTGAGGTCCCTCTGAATGGCATCCCTTCCTTCCACTGTGTCAACTGCACCACTCAGCTTGGTGTCATCAGCAAACTTGCTGAGAGTGCACTCAATTCCATCATCAATGTCACTGATAAAGACCTTAAAGAGCACTGGTCCCAAAACAGACTCCTGGGGGACGCTGCTCATTACCGGCCTCCAACTGGACGTAGAACCATCGATCACCACCCTCTGTCTGTGGCCTTTCAACCAGTTTCTTATCCACTGAGTGGTCCACCCATCAAATCCACATTCCTCCAATTTGGAAATAAGGATGTGGCAGGGGAGGTCTTGAGACCTTGCTCAAGTCCAGGTAAATGACACTGGTCGCCCTCCCTTTGTCCACCAATGCCGTCACTCCATCATAGAAGGTTAAGCATGACCTCCCCTTGGCGAAGCCATGCTGGCTGTCTCAGATCACACACTCATTCCTCATGTGATCAAGCACGCTGTCCAGGATGATCTGTTCCATGATCTTTCCAGGCACAGAAGTGAAACCAGCCTGCAGTTCCCAGGGTCCTTGTTCCCTTTCCTGTAAATGGGAGTGACATGACCCTTCCTCCAGTCATCCAGGACCTCACCTGACAGCCTTTTCAATATATGACTTTTTTTTTTTCTTCAAAATGAGACTTTTCAAATATGATGGAGAGCAGCTTGGAAGCCACCTCAGCCAGCTCCTTCAGAACCCTGGGAAGCACGCCATCTGGCCCCATAGACTTGTACACATTCAGTCTCATGAGTATTCTCAGACTTGCTCTTCCCTTACAATGGAGGGGGATTTCCTGTCCTGGTCCCCACCTAGAGGTTTAGGGATGCAGGGATCAGGGACGTGAGAAACATTAGAATCCTGGCCGCCAGGGAAGACCGAGGCAAAGAACTCATTCAGTACCTCAGCCTTCTCTTTGTCTGTTGAAGCCAGTTCTCCTTTTATATTTACCAAAGCAGGTACACTTGCTTTGGCCTGTCTCTTCTGGCCAATGTACCTGTAGGCTAAGTTCAGTTCTGCCTGCATCTTGGCTTTCCTGATCTCACATACCTCACAAACCTCAGTAAACATACGAATGAAGATTCCTAGTAAAGACTAAAGCAAGCTTCTGAGTAATAGTCGTGCAACTGGAAATAGGGGAAAACCTCTATACCTATTTTAATCCAACACCTTCTACAGTTTCCAGTTGCGCCTACAGGACAGAAATACAGTGCAGTGGCTCAGGGAAGTTTTCTGCCATTCTGTGGACATCACTTACTAACGGTGGTTACAGAGCATATTAATGGGATGGGAAGGAAGGGAAGGTAATTTGCATGTTAGGCGCTGTCATCCAGCAACTCCGGTCTACTTCTTTAAACAATCAAGGTGACACTTATCAATTCCTAACATATTTCCAGAGCTTGGTGGAGCCTGTATGTTCATACAAAAACAAGGGAGTAATGAAAGATGCAAAATTTCTTCTGGGATTGATTTTAGCAGCAGCAACAGCTTTTGGCCCTAACTCAAGAAAGCATTTAACCAGACACTAAACTTTATCTACACTGAAGTCAATGGTTGAATGTACATAACTAAGGATGTGTTCCGGTATTTTGCAGAATTGGAACTGACAGGAATGAAGATGAAAATAATCCTCAGTTTAAACCCTGCTGGCTGGCTGCATCTCTCTATGCTCCTTATGTAAGAGGTGGAGAGGAACAACTAAAAAAGTCCTTACTGGATTTTAGACCCTCTTGCACATGCAGAAACACTGGTATTGAGATTTTCTTCCACGTCTTATAGTAAGTTGTTGTTTTTTGACACAGCTGTACAGTACAGCACTCTGGTTTTAGGGTTAACTGCATGCCTCTGTAAATATACTTTATCACAATCACCAGGAATACAAACCTCAGAAGTCAGCATTTACACTCTGCAACTCCTGTTCCATTGCTGTTAATGAATGTCTTATTTCCTCAACATACCATACCACAAACTTCTGGCAATAATTAAGAACAACCACAAATTAAGCTACAGTCATTGCTCCAGTCACATAAGAAAACGTTTCTCTTTGCCTGGACACCCAGTTGCCATTTATTTAAAATTTCCAGTTCTTGTCAACAGTAGCTCAGATTAATGAGCGTAGAATTTGAAAAAAAATCTTCAGCTTTCTTAACTGGTGACAGTTATTTATTCTTCTGAGTAAAAGCGTAAGTTTATTCCTTATCTGAGTAGAAACAACAAATTTTAGTGAAAGCCCAGCACTGAGCACTGCCTTTCTCATTTCTTTCTCCTTTTGGCAGCATACATAGATTTCCTACCCTGAGAAAAGAACACCTTAAAACATGTTCAATGGTTTAGCTTTAAAGTAGATCATTAATCAACTGTTACACTGTAAATGACAAATTAAAAATGCTATTGTTTGTTCTGAAGAGAAAATGCATGTTAAGGCATTTGGAGACAGTAGTGACAGTAAGTACAGAATCCTTAAAAATAGAGGCTAAGTAGAAACACAGTATTAAATGAACTGATAGCTTGAAAAATGTATTTGTTTACTGTAATGATATAGCACAGTCTTTTGCAAAAGATTTAAATAGCAGACTCCTATTACATTTATATTAATTTATAATTTGGGAGGCGGTAGCTTGTAATGTGAATTCAATTCATTATTTCTCAACTTCACCCTACAGAAAGCAAATTACTTTAAAACGAAGAAAAATAATCACCAGTAAACTACAAATTAGACTGATGTCTGAAGAATTAAAGTAGATTACTGCACTTATTTAAATAGAAATACTTACTTTCATGAATTTGAAACTATATAGTTTCATTTTTCACAATCTAGTTAGCTATGTGCTACAGATACCATTTTAATCTTTGATTTCACTGCTTAATAAAGTAATAAATTAAAGCTTCCTACTAGAATGATAAAGTACTTAATTATCTCTAGCACATAAAGGATGAGTACCACACTGGGCACTGGAGCAATGCACACTGCTTAATGGTTTTACTGCTTCAAAGATGGATCAGACTTGATTCTGATATGAAAATACAGTATCCCACCTGGCATTTGTAGAAAAAATGTTGATAACTAACTTAATGATAGGGGAGAATGGGCAAATTAGTGGAGTGAAGGGAAGCATTAGAATCTCATTTGCCAAACTGAAATTTGGCCAGTGAATCTGGACTAACATTATTTTATCTAAAGAGTCAAGTACTACTCAACAAATTAAACATCCTTGCTTTTCAGGTTACTAGCAGATCTGTAAGGATATATCTACATATGGGGTGTAACAATGTCTTCATGGCTTCCACTGACATCAAATTCCTACGTATTAACCCTGTACCCACACACATTCTATTTTCCATGTCTGCAAATCTATGTTTTCCAACTCCTCATATCTGCAAGCTGTGAGGCAACAACCACTGAAGTGAACCATTTAGCTCACCAGATTCTGTACTGTTTCTCAATTAAAACATCAGTGCTATTCTAATATTGCCTTTAAGAAATGGGATGAGAATGGTTACTGAGAGAAATTAAAAGATTCAGCATTATGCCTTGGCAGGCAGCAACTTAATGGGCCAGAGTCCTCATTTTAGTGACTATGGAAATTTATAGAGAAATAAGTCTTTCACACTGCTGTTTTCTTCAACAAAAAACATTAATCTACTAGAACGGGTAGCAATTTCCTACTAACCAACACAGAGTTTGCTCACATATAATAATTAGATCAGACACAGGAAACAATATTATTTGGGGAAAGTGGGTTACATTTAGTTTCCATTTTAGCAAAATGTACCAGTTTTTTATTTTCTGCTTAGGTAGGACATTTTTATTCATGTTAAATACATCACAAAACGCTGACAAAAAACATTTGAACACAGATTTGTAAAAAGGCTGAGCACATTGCCTTCTTCACATAATTGGTAAGAAGTGAAATAGCTTGTTTCTAGTGCTGGATCCACAGTATCTGTTGCACTAGACCGTAAAACATGGCACGGTATACCTTACTGTGTATTTTGGGCAGTACTGAGCACAGTGCTAAACAAAAAGATTGCTCATCATGAAGGCCATTTGGAGTTTCACAACTCCAAATGGAGAAAAACAGTGCATTTTCTCTACAACACTCACAGGGTACTGCTCCTGGTGGAATATCAGTGCCACACAGGAACAAATTAAATTACCATAAAGAGGGCAATATAAGCCTCTTATTGAGCCATAAAATTCTCACTGGTAACAAGGCAAACATCAGCATCGTCGCTTTCTACTTGGTATAATTAATACTTGAGAATGCCTGGAAAAAGAGAAAGCTGAGGTACTGAAGTCACCATTTTAACTCCTGCTTCAACTGAAGTTACTTACATTAACAAAGATGACTCATGCTGTAATGGCAGGGAAAAAAAGAAAAAAAAATCAATATGGTCAGATCGTGCAGTCTTCCAACTGCTCTCAAATCCTGTAAACCCCAGCTATTCATATGCTTGCTTCTGCAGATGAAGACCTGGCCTGAGCAGAGTAAATTATACCTGAATAGAATCAGTGTTAAAAGTAATGACTAGCGATGACAGGATGAAAAGCCCTCCCCCACAGTAAAAGCTGGTAACTCTTTAAAGCATTCATGATTATGACCATTCCCCAGTGTACCCTTACTGCTAAAATGATCTATTTGGAGTGTAATAATTAAAACAATCATTGCCAACAAAGTGGGATTATGAGATAATTGACCATCCTGAAGTATTACGCAAACTTCAGTAAAAGCCAAGGATGCTCAACACTAAGGTCAATTACAGTATAATTACCTGAATGACATTACTGATGTTATAAATTCTGTTGAAAGTATAAAAGAAACTATAAAAATATGCATTACAGTCCAGTGATTACCGGACAGCAATGATGCTTGGTTGGACAGTTGGTGCCAACATTGCACATGGACATACAACTGCCAGAAACCTGACAAAGGCACTGTCCTATCCTGGGCGGGCACTGGCTTCTGCCCTGTCCCTCCAGCTTCCCCAGCACCCTGCGGTGCTGCATGGAAGCTGCTTGAAGACCACCTTGCCTGCTGCTCTCAGTAACAACTGGCAAACTGCTTAGTCTTTGGGTTTGTCTCATCCGCCCCTCTGAATCTGCTGATAACTGTCCTGTCTGTGCTGCCTCTTAAGACAGAAAACTTCAGAACATCTGTGTAAAGAGAACTTTCTTTTTTTTTGTTTCAAATTCATTCTTCCATGCATTTCATCAAGTATCCCCTACATGCAGTACTGAAGGAGCTAGTGAATTCAGCCCTGCTTTAGGCATGCCTTGCCATTCTGTAAGCTTCAATCATAACCTCTCTCACCCTTCTCCTTCCTGGGCTGAAGGTCCTGCCTTCTTGGCTTCCTCTTTTGAGCCACTCCGTTCAGTTAGCTGTTCACCTGCCACTTCAGGGTCTCCTCCACTATGTCACTACCAACTACTACTTCATGGAAGCAGGACCACACACGGTGTCCCAGCACAAACCACCAGACCTGCAGCAGTCACACACTATCCCTTTGGGCTACAGCCTGCACCAGATCAAGCCATGGCAAGAATGGCCACCATACAGATGTCATGGAAGAAAATCCCACTGACTTCCCTGTAAAGTTTCCTGTAAAGGTCTGCCCCTCCAAGTTCTGAAGATGAGTGGAAGTGGAATCCTTCAGAAAACCCTCCTGGCCTCTTAGGTAAAGCATGCTGCCCAGCCATCTGCCAAGGCCACCATCACACAGCCAGGAAAAAGAAAGCAACCAAAAATGCAACTAAACAGCTCCCACATAGGCCTTCTGCATGGCTTCAACTATAAGGGAATACCCATCTGTTTAAAAAATGTATTTGTTTACATACTTCTGTATGTACATATTTTTTATTAAACTTAGGGAGATGGTGTGAAAATGCTGTAGGCTGCTCTGTAGGTACCATATGGTGTGTTTCCACAGGGGCTGCATTCCTGAGGTCACCCACACCTCCACATTTACTACACATTTCTGCTCTTATTATTATCACTACTACATTCCAGCATCCATGCCAGCCCAAATTAATTTCCACTACTTGCTTTAATTTACTGATGTTCTTCCTTTGCTGTCCCTATTCAGGCAGCTGGGTTTTCCTTACCACTCTTTTCCCTTTATATAAACACAACAGATCGTGATCACACTGATACAGTCCAGAATAGGCTCCTCAAACGATGCTACTGGTAGCCAATTATTATTCCCACAGATATTATCAGTGGTAGCAAACTTTAAAAATGTTTTTACTGCTCATTTCCAACTCGTTTCTCTATTTAGCCAACATGAAACCCAACACCCAGCCTGCCGCACCAAGATCAAACTGACTTTCTTGTCTCATTCCCTGCCTTCTCCCTGCATCTGCATTTACAGATATTGCACAAAGTCTCAGTACTTGTTAGTGAAGAATGCTACTAACTAGCTCAGAAAGGCAGAACAAAGCTATTTTTAATATCACATGACTGTCTGAGATAAGTGAACTGAACTTAGTAATCATCGGTGCATTATTTTTAATACAAACTATGATTAAAATGCAAACTTTGAAGTTCCATATTACATTTTTACCCGCTAATTAATGTCATTAATTGCAAAATTAAAGAAGTTAATTAGTGAATAAGGATGTAAAAGAAAACCCGTCAAAGTCTAGATGTGCAATGCTGTGAAACGGCCATAAAGAAGCCCAGAGTAAAAAGACTTATAGGCTGAGCAGTTTGTCTCCAAAAGACAAATGTTCTCAAAAGTTTCACATGAATGAAAATACAGCTATGTATATACATTATGTATATGCGCTTGTAATTTCTTTTAAAATATCTGTTTACATGGATGATTTGCCTGCCCTGGTGGCTCCAGTGCGGTATTTCATCTATCAAAAGCACTGAAGTCCAGATAAAACGAGTGTTAAAACAAACAATAAACCACTACCGTTTACATGTTAATTCCAGTCATGTATTTTAACATGATACACTTATCAATTTGCTATAAGCTACACAGTCCACACAGCAGAAGCTGGAGATACCTAGCAATTTTGACATGTAATCCTATCAGCACGTGCTGTCGTTTCTTTGGTCCCTCCTGGTGTCCAGGTGCACAGTGGTGGCAAGAAAAGGAGGTGTTTAAAGCAACAGTGAGGGCTGCTGGCTAGCCTTTCACAGACAGATTTTTGGAATAAATCCTTTAAAATACAGCTTCTCCAGTAATCACCGGTTGAGGGATGTAACACACATAAGGCCTAATCACTGCTGACACTATGAGGGTCAATGCATAGCGAGAAGAATCAACATGGCTTAAATACAAGCAGTGAACCAGCAGAAGAGTACAGCTATGAGGCAGAAAAGGAAACACAGATTTAGCCTGAAGTGCATTTTAGCACAAGCATGTGAAGGTAGTGAAATCAAGGAGTGTGGCAAGAATAACAAGCACTCTTTGGTAAGCAGGGTAGTTTGAACAAAGGGCTGGGTTTAAGCAGGGAACAAAAGAAAAAGTAACAGATGGGTAGGAAAAGGAGTTAAACACTTCTGCTAAGTTTACAGAAGCTTCAAAGTTCACAGATTACATTTACCATCAAGCCTGCTCTTGTCCTCATCTGCCAGCTCATAAATATTGAATTTAATTGACGGTAAAACAACATAGGCATTGTCAAACATCCTCCCCTTTAATCCGCAAAGCAATTCACCATTTCCCACTCACTGTCCCTCACTTCAGCCTCCTTCCCTTTGAACAGATCCCAAACTAAGACCACAATCTTCAGCACACAGAAGAGCAGGTGACTAGGCCAGAGGGAAAAGACACACAAGGCGTTAAAACAGGAGTTAAAGCTAGAAAAGGGAATACAGAGGGTGGGAGCCCCAGGGCACATGCAGGCTGCAAAGGAGTTCTGTACCCAATCATATCAGAACAGGTAAACGCTCCTGAACAACCAGTGCACACAAGTGCAGAAATGATACCAGACATGGTAAATTCTGCTGTTAGCATTTTGGAAAATAAATGCCAAAATCTGAAACAAGACTGCTTATCATTCATCACAGAATACAAAATCTTAAATGTTATTTCAACCAAAATCAGACACTGAAACAGAAGGGTCAAAGGCCAATAAGTTAGAGACTGAGGACTGTGGATAAATACAGTCAGTTTTGGAAATCTGAAGAAGAGAGCTGTGCCAAGGAAACACAGAACTACAGCCTCTCCTCAAATATTTATTTGGGGTTCCAATTACTGATCTCTCATGCTACTTCCTTCCACACAGAGACCTGAAACAGTTTGAGAAGCTGTAGCAAAACAGAAGCAGAAAAAGAGAGAGTACTGGGAGTTAACTAGTGAGAATGAGCAGGGGAGAGCATGCAATCAGAGGATAAGAGAAAAAGCTCAACCAGCCAGAGCATTCAATGCAGCAATTTAATTGTGGGCTCACCACCATGAAAGAGAGACAGATAACCACCAGCCTGCATTACAGGCTTTGATTCAGAGGCATGCCACAACACGAGGAAAAGCAGTGGCACTCCCCGAGCTTTCTTCAAAAGCTAGTGATGGATGCACAAAGAAAATTCCCGACATCCAGTATATCTCTAGAATATTAACACTAATTATATTTCCATAGCAGCTGAATTTGAACTGCGCACACAAGGCAATTTGGTTAGTTTCAGAACAGTAAGAAAACACTAAAGAGGGAATGCTTTATGATACTCATTAAAGGCCTGTGTCAGTATGTTCTATAATTCGTTAAAAAATATCGGTAAGAATCAAGAAATTCCCCTGAAGAACAGTCAGCTATTGCTTTAAGCCCTTTCTCAGACTGAGCACCACAGTAAAACTGTTATCCTTTCACTTTGCACAGTGATTAAAATGGACTGTGCGGCACTGAGCCAAGCTGAACTTGAACACTTCCCTGCAGTGGCTGAAGCCAGAAGGGTCATAAAACATAATATCATCAGTACTAGCAACCAAGGTTAGGAGGTAAAAATACACACACCTACGCCCCCCCTTAGTTTTCCATGTTAAAGTAATAACGATCAGGTTTTAAGCTTTACCTTCTCTGGGGACAGCTAAGTGGATTCACTTTCCATACGACAGGTCCTAACAACTTTCTCCTGGGATTTACATTCTCTATCTAACTCTTCACTTTGACCAGAAGGATATAACCTGGCACTAATTAGTCTTTTTTGTTAGTGCAAAACCACAGAGATCATGTCTGAAGTCAGTCTCATGGGACATTCCATTTAGCTGCTTTCACCTGCCATCCAGATCCAATACCTTGTCCCAGTGCCCCACATTTTTAGTTTTGGTTCCATTTAATACAGGTTATATCCATGGCAAAGGCATCAGTTTGAGTTTTCACATTTCTGTTTTTGTTTTTTTTTTCCACTGTATCTGTATGTGTGAATTTATTCTATTCATTCTGCCCATTTGTCTCAGAAGTATTTTAAAGATGCTTTGCTGCATATGTGACCTAGGAGACAATAGGAAAAAGCAAATGGTTGTTTTTATGCAATACTTCAATGATACCAGTAGAGATCTTTTTCCACACTTCCTTATTTCTTTCATTTCTTCCCCTTATTTTCAGTCCTCCCAAAAAGCTCCCTAAATGGCAACAGAAATATTACTTCTACTGCAACATTGCTTTGATCAGCAGAAAAACGTTCAAGTTTATCTCAGGACTAACTCAGAGACTGCCAATTTGCTCATTTCTTCTTGGATCTTGTACTGTGTCTGAAAACCCTAAATATGCTTCAGCCTTTTCTAGTACTTTGTGCGATTAAGGAAGCTAGACCTACTACTAAGTACCCAATGAAAACAGTATTCATGATTCAACCAGTCTTTTAATTGTGCAGGTGGATAAAACATGGCTGGGTACTATTAAACATTTGAAAATTCCAGTTCATGCTGATTCTGAAGCAAATCATTTTCTCAACGATCTATAAAAATATTTTCCGGAATGACATCTTTGAGCACTACTGTTCGCTTCTCTGCCCAAATAACATCCAAGCCCATTATTTTTGCCTCACTTCATCTACACACTTACTTGTGTTCCCAAGACTCTTGTTCAGGAAATTATCCTATTTCCTATTCAGGAAAGCACTCGAGCAGATGCCAGATTTGAGGCACACACTTTGATCTCAGAAAAGTCACAAGGCAGATAAAGAAATCAGAGGAATGTATTTATGTACTGAACTCTGGATGCCTACTGCATGCTACCTTGAATCAGGACCTCAGCTGATTGCAAAAATAAGTGTTCCCAAACTCATTTTTCAAATCAAGGATTTTGGTAAATGGAATGGATAGAGCAACACACACGTCCTGCAGTCAGTCTCAAAGCAGTTTCATCGGTATACAATAACACATTATATGTACAGCACCTACTTAGAAGTCAGAAAATAAAACACGCTGTTCTTCTGCCAGATTTTTAGATGCATTACAACTTCTAAACATCCTTGAGTTCTGCCAAGAGAAGACACAGTAGCTCACATTTTTCTGGGCATTTCATTATTTATATTAGACAGGTCAGGCTGTTAATTTTTTAAACATTAAAAGCACAATCAAATATGAACATTTCCAGGCTAGCTGGAAATGGTTTGATGTCAGCAACGAGCAGCCAATACATTTTTAATTCAGACTAGAGGATAAGAAAAGCAAAAATCTCCCTCCAGTACACCCCCATACACTCTGCCAAGAAGTTAAGTGTGATAACTGGCATGCACACACATGATCTTCTGTTCAATTCAAATGAGTTATCTTAGAAAATTTGTGAAGACTGTTCTCCCTCATTTAAATACTTCATAGTACAATCCATCTTCTCCTTTGCTTTGGTTAAGGGAAGACTACAGTAATCCCCCTCACATAGCATTCTGGCAAACACTCCTAAATTATGTAATTCACTAGGTTCAACTCTACTGTTACAATCATTTTCAAGGAAGACGAGAATAATACATTATCATTATAGCTATACAATCCTGAGATGAATTTTCCTTGGCTGAATTCCTAACATTTTAATGCTGAAACTGATCTGTTTTTAAAACATCATGTGAAAGGTTTTTTAAATACCATACATGCTCAAGCTCTTTATTTTAAATGGTTTAGAAACGAGCTAGTAGAAACAGGGAAAAAAAGAGTTTTGTGTTTTCTAATCTAGTATTAAGTACATTTTAAAGAACAGACATGTTTCAAAACAAACTATTGCAGTGTACAAATTACCCAGAAGGGATGGAGGTAGCAATACCTACAGTGTGGGTTCCGATCTGCAAAGAAGTTCATGTTTCATCAAGGTTGTCTAGGAAACCATTTTTTAAATTTACTTAGAATGCAAAATGAAAGATGTTTATTTCCATTTGGGATGCCTCTGGAGAACCTGGCAAATAACAAGTTTATTAAAATGACAAGTTCAAGGTACTTTCCTTGTTGACTGTAAATAACCTCCCTGTAAGCCAATTAAGAACAGAGATCAAAGGCCCAAGCAGTGCTATAAAACCAGGAGTCACAGAGTTAAGAGAAAGCCTCCTCAAGTTACTGCAGCATGGGAAATTCCTCTACCCAACATCCACTCTTGTAATGTCTTTTTATTCTGGCTTTGGACCAGGCTAAAAACTAACACCCACGTGTTACTGGACACCTACACAAGTGGCTTGCTTCTGTGTACAGCCAGGAACTGTTTTAGTTGTAAAGAGTGATCCTGATGGGACCTGAAGCAGCTGGACAGTGAGGAGGCAAGAAAAAGTGTTGGGGAAGTATATAAGAATACTTGGCTACAACTTGTAAAATAGGTTTCTCAGTTGGGAAATTTTATTAGATCCCGCATTGCAGCAGATTGTCAGTGAATCTGTCCTCCTTAGTAGCTGCCAAGACTGTGACTTTACAAGTCAGAAGTCATCATACTACTAACCTGACCCCTACTGCACAACTTGACTATTAGTATTATCTCTGCACATACCAGCTTCAAATTTGCTATCAACACAGGTCATGCTTTTCCTGATGAGTGAGGTCCTTTCACCAGGTACAGAGAGTGCTGCCATCAATTCTCTTGCTAGCATTTAAGAAGCTGAACTGCAAGTCATGCCACTGTTTATCAATCAATACCTGGGCTGCTTGCAGAAGAGTACACTCTGCTCCCCTGCAACACCACCTTCCTCAACCTCAGTTAAATCCTGCTCAAAGAAAATCTCAAATCTTCAAACAAGGCTTCATTACTGCTTCTTGAAATTAGAGGACATATGTGAATATATGAAGTCCATTTTCCTTGATTCCACTATCTGTCCTTGCCCCTTACATCATCAGCAGGTGGAGGGGAGGGAGGCACTTTTAGCATTTGTTGTGACTGGTAAGATCATCAGACCGAATATTGTGTGTAGACTTCAGTTTTGACAGTAAATGTAAATTTCCATTTAAAGACACCTAGAGCACCAGATGGAGCTCTTACAGTGAGAAAATGTAACAAGCTCTTTCACAGCAGGCGCAATTGTATTCCAAGCCCCAGCCCGCAGATGGAAATTCTTCTCTGACTACACGAATCCCCACAGGGAGCTTCCACTACCAACGAAAATCACATTCACCTGTGGGGCTGCTCCCTCTGCAACTGCACCAGAGGAAATGAGGGAGAGTCCTGAAGCTGTGCAGCATTCTGTGTTGGCAGCAGCACCTCACGTCAACCCTGATGCACAGCTGAAGAATCTTGCTCCGCACACGGGAATCAGCACAGCCCAGCGAACACAGCACGAGGCTGGAAGAACAGGGAAGAACTGCAGGCACAGGGTTGAGCTGCTTGAGTCATGCTGGCGGTGATGCACTACCAAATCGGGTCAGCGCTAGCCATGAGTCTTGGTGGTACACCTCACACCATGGTCTATATACCCTGCACGTCAGTAATATATGATCCCAAGTGTTGCAACTCTCCCAACACCAAACAAGATTTCTGCCCATCCTGCTACATCTACAGCCCCAAGCAGTACTGAAGGATCTGTACAATGCAAAAATCCTCAAGGTAGGTTGAGAGTTAAGCCAAAGCTTTTCTTCTGACAATACATGGACAGAGCCTAGATAGTCAACAGAAACAGGAATAAGCTCCAAAGGACTGAGCTGGCAAACCAAGCCATAAGATCTATGGCCAGAAAGAAGCATGCATACTTTTGCCCACAACGGGACTCAATGCAAAGATGATTTTAAACAGAAAAACCATATAAAAATGGATCACACGGTAACGCTGAGCAAGAAACTAAAATTGGGAAAGACAGAAAGCTGTGTTTACATTTGAGAAATCTAGGCTCAGTACTTCACTCTTTTATCTGATTGGGTGAAGTCAATTAAGCTTTTTCACGCCTCAGTTCATTATCTGTAAGATAAAGATTATTTGTGAAGTCTACAGAGCCTTTCCTTCCCTTATAAAGATTGCCGAGAGCAATAGTGTGTTGAAGATTTGGAGGTACTCCAGTATTAACAGGGATGGGTTCATTAATATCTCACAGTGAGATGGACAAATGAGGGAGGGGGCAAAAAGATCACTTTTTCTTTGTATCAACACCAACACTACTACAGCAATCTAAATACTTTAACAGCTTGCCTATATCAAACTCCAGCAACTAACTGATCTACAATAATTTTAGCCCATTCTTAGTTTCACAGAATCACAGAATCGTAGGGGTTGGAAGGGACCTCCAGAGATCATCGAGTCCAACCCCCCTGCCAAAGCAGGTTCCCTACACCAGGTCACACAGGTAGGCGTCCAGGTGGGTCTTGAATATCTCTAGAGAAGGAGACTCCACCACCTCCCTGGGCAGCCTGTTCCAGTGCTCCGTCACCCTCACTGTAAAGAAATCTGTACCCTCACCCTCACCGTTTGCATAAATCTGTATCGTGAAAACACAAGAAATTAAAGAGAGTATTGTATTGTACATAAAGCTAACCAACTAAACTACACAGACAAAAATCGGAGATGTAAATAAATAAATAACCCCACCATTTCAGGAAGAATATACTGCTGTTTACTGCTGGTTTGTTTTATTTTTTTGTGTGTACATGTTTTTAAATTATCCATGGTTAATAAAATTAACTAGTTAATCTGCTACCTGCAAATTTGTCTTTGAAATTATTTTTCTCAAATTAAACTTATGCATTTGAAAGGTGAGTAAAGTCAAACCTGCAGCTGCTTACAAAACACTGATCTATACTTTACAACACATAAGGCCATCTCAAAGACAGCCAGATGTCAAATAAACCTCTCTAATTTCATTCTTCTCGTCATCACTCCTTCCTATACCCTACCAAATACAGTCTTTCATTGCTTTGTGCCTTGCTGCGTCTGCACTTACAGCACTCCGTAAGTATGAAAAACAGAGTGTGTGTTTATCTGATTAAAATCTAATGTAAATGATATGCAAAATAGGCGCAGCCCAGTGGCTCACTGCAAACTGCCAGTAAAGACCTTCTGTGCTGAAGGCTATGCATAGCCGATATAGGGCATTGTATCTCTGACAATCTTCTACAATTCTCTCTCTATTTTACAGTTTTGTCCAGGTTCCATCCAGGACAAGTTGATTTTTAGTTCATAGTCTCTGGTATGACGCTATGTTCTGGCTTTAGGAGAAAAAACAGTTGATAACACACCAATATTTTAGTTGTTGCTGAGCAGAGCTGTATGGAGCCAAAGACAATTCAACTTCATGTTACGGTCCTGCCAGCAAGGGTGTTGAGGGAGTCCCCTGGTTCAGAACCAGGACAGCTGACACACACCAGTCAAAGAGATATATCATACCGTATGTAGACGTGTGAAGAAAACTTCAAAACTGCGGGAAGTTGGCTGTGAATGGGGGCAGCCTCTGCCTGGGGACAGGCTAGGTACTGGTCTGTGTATGGTGTGCCACTGGCTGAGCTGCCTGCTGAGTAAAACCACAGCATTATTTAATGACCTTTCCCATCTCCGCTTATTTCTATCTGGACACCTTAGCACTTCACTTTCTTCCATTTGATGTCAGTTTATATAAAACAAATCTTGCAGCATAATGCGCGATCAATTTGTGAACCGGGTAGGTTCAAATTCAATCTCAGCTTAGGCAGTACGCCACTTCTCTCTCTTCTTCTTGCTCCTTTTATCACTGCTAACTACTGTTACTCCAACCCAAATTCTTTCCAGAAGCACCTTCCTGCTCCCAGGCCTCAGCTTCCAGAAACTTTTGCCTTCTCCTGTTAAAGAACGGCTTGGGGCCATTCTTAGGGGGTGGTTCTTAGGGGGCGGTTCTTATGTTCTAATCTTCTTTGCTAACAGCTAGCTTTCTTTGAAAAACTAGGGAGAAGAGTGCATTCCACATGAAATCAGAAAGCTATCCAAGTTTCATTAACAACTACCCAGGCAGTGCCACTGAACATTCATGAGTTATTTTTCTGAGTTTCTGCATAATTTAGATGATTCAAAACTGGATTTTCCACATGATGTGCAGAGATGATTATGGGACATAGTTGTTTTGACTGGGCTTTAAATCTCTACTTCTCAGAGATTTCTCATTTTTCCTTTATTCGGGGTTGAAATTTGCTATGAGAATTTCTTCAGACCCCTGCAGAATTCTTAAGAGTATTCCCTAAAGAGAGAGACAAAAAGAATTGGGGATTCATCATGCACAAGCTGATATTTACAGTAACACCACTCCCAGTACATGTCTGCTGGAAATAGCTTGATATTTCTTCACTTTCTTTTAATATTTGTAGGATTAATAACAAATTCAGGCCCTGATCCGATAATATTTAACATCTGGGCAAAATGTTCCTTGCTGACGTCCACAGAGCTCTGGTTTGGCACAACAAACACGCTGTATGTTACAGAAAACTCAGCAATGGCAGCAGTAAAAGGCAATTTCTTCTTATCTCTTTTTGCACTTCCCTTCTTTTGTTAATGTGAAGAGACTAGGAACAATATGGCAACCAGAACAAAGGAGAATAAAGAAAACACTCATGGATGATTGCTCAAAGTCTGTCCATAAACACCACGATTACCTTGCTACTATGGCATTTGGTTTTAGGACAACTTGAAGCTCCAAGAAAACAGGGAACAAAAGATATTTGCATACGACAACTTCAATGCCCCGGAGCCCTGTGGGTGCCTCAAATACCACCAGGCACACAGGCCGAAGCACAGGCAAGGAATGCTTCAGAAAGCCATACAAAACTGCATTCTCTCCTTTCACCGTAATGGCATCTTCACCCCTGTGAACTGTATTTGCCACTTTCTAGTTGACCTGCACAACACTCAAAGGTTGTTTGGTAGAAGAAAGCTGTAGCTGCAGTAACAAATATGAAGCATCTCTCTTGCTAAGTGCTAACACCTTCCAGACCATACACCAACTTCCTCCATGACCAGACACAGTAACAATATTTCACAACACATTAAATGCATTAAGGGTCCCACACAAACAATGCTGAGGCACAAAACTCAGAGCCAAGATGGCTAGAACAAGCTTGAACATCTTCCAGGGCCAGAACTGCCTTTTTAGCAAAGATATCCTAAAGTAATTCTATTCTTCTCCATCTATTCTCTGCCATCCCTCATGACAGCCTTGAAAAGAAAGACAGCTGGCAAAAAAGCAGCAGTGACAAAACTGTGAGTCAGACAGAGGTAGAAAGGTTAGACTCTGAGAGCCAGAAAGCACAAGGATAGGCCTCTCAGACACCTATTTTTAAATGCTTCCTTTCTCTCTCCTTCCTCTCTTCTTGAAAGACTAAAGGCAAAATGAAATCATCTTACAGAAGGACAGCCGCTTCCCCCCTGTGCTCAATCATTCCAGTCACACTGTGTTGTCCAGTAACCTGCATTGATAATTCCTCATGAATAAAATGCCAACATTATCATCCTCAGCTATGTTGTTGACATGCTTTTGCTATTTCACTAAAAATACCATTAATTTTCTGGCTTCACAACAGCTGAGCTACTCCCCATTTGAATATACAAAAGAGTATTTTGTTTAAACCAAATTAAAAGCGTTCCAGTAAATGACTTCAATTTTGCCGGCTATACTACTTCAGTGTATACCGTTCTATTTAATCCTCTCTTTTCCCAACTCTACCCCCCTTCTACCTCCCCCTCCTTTTCTTTTTTTTTCTTCCTCCCTTTTTCATACTTAATCCTTTCATGCTAGAAGCTGGATTTGCCCAGCAAGACATCCACATTCAGAAAGAGCTTCAAAAATGTGGTTCCAAAGAGTTAAGGCAATGGTGAAATTGCCTCTGCTCTGTTTTTATTCACCTGTGTTTGCCAAAACATATTTAGCAGTTAGGAAAGGAAGAAAAAGGGGAGGGTGAGCACACAAACAGTGAACACACCTTCCATTTCCCATCCTGTTAAGTGTCGACGTTCCCTATCTAAGTAAAAAAAAAAAAACAACAAAAAAAACCCCACTACTATTGCCAACCCTCCTGGCATCTCAACTCTTTATTTGTTCCCATTTGTATCTAATGCTTTTGTCAACAGTTCAACAAAAGTCAAAGCAAACAAACCCACTACAAACACTGGGGGTAACAGCAACAAGCATGAATCCTTCACAATTATCCACCCCAGCTGCTCAGTGCCTGTCCAGGCTGCTTTCATTTACAACAGTGTCAACAAAAGGCTGAAACCCAATAACTAGGCGGGTCAATACTACCACTGTAAACCCTCCAGAGAAGGAAATGCTGTTCTCCTGCTTTACTGCTTCAGCAAACATGCAGAATAATTCAGTTAGATAGACAAGTGCTTGCCTAATCACTTGTTGTTTGAATTATTCAAGGCTTTCCCCGTTAACTACTAAATGATGGCTCTTCAAATATTTCCCAGAAACTACCACATGTCCAACAGGAGAAAAGGAAACATTAGGCAAATTTGGACATAACAGAGGAAAATGGAAACCTATCGAAAAGTGTAATGTTAGAGGGTTAATGCCTTTCTACTCATTTTTTCGGTTGTTACCATACAGAAAGCAAAGAAGTTTTAAAAATACAGGTATGAGGCACGCATTCATCTATTAGTTGCCTGATTTTTATACAGCATAATCAAGGCTGCTGCCTAGAGAACATGTAAGTTGCAGATACAAATAAGCACAGCAGTCAGGGAGGTGGACGCAGGCAACATGCGTTTATTCCCGCAAGTCTCTCTTTACACTGCTCATTTCATCTCTTACTAATCACCCACTTTAGTGCTTCCTTCTCTTCAGCTCTAAGGTGAATGCTCATGTGCTTTACTTCAGAGGTTTCACGGGGGTTCATGTTTACACTTCCACAGAGCAGCGTAAACACAATGCATTGTAATACTGGTTTAAGTGTTAAGTACTACTTTTTATTTATTTTTTTTACTTCTCTTCGGGGGTAGGAAACAGCCCCACTTAGAATTTCCATTTCCTTGGTTTGTAGGCTTTAATCATAACCACACAATTGCTAACATACTATTTATAAGCTTTAAGAAAACAGATAAGTTAGTTAACAAGTGATACTCATCTAAGACCAGTTTATATATACATCACAGTGTACAGTTGGACAGATACACATTTTGAGCCAAAACATATTATCAATACACTTATAAATATTTTATTTTTGACATCTACCATCGCAGTTGTGCATGCTGAATAGCATTCCAAAGAAAATCCCTGGCAGTTTTAAGATTTAGCAAAACAGTATAAGAAATTCTGTCTGTATGTCAAATTAAAGCACATAGTCTTGTTTTTGTAATTAAGATCTGTAACATATTTTGTTTGTAAAACAGTTTTAGAGACTGCACTGTAACAATCTCTGGAGTTCTGTGTTGCCAACATAGAAACCTCTTTCAATCAAAAGAATTTTCTTCCCATTCCCGTCCAAAACAATTATGAAACACTTGTCTACTAAGCAGATGTGGCTATGTCACTTTGTGATCAGTGCTGGTGTTGTAGGCATTTCAGCCCTGAACTGCTTGCTGGGCAGCTTCAGTTACGTTTACTACTATAAATCCAGCCATTGCTTTACTATAAATCAAGCTAGTGCTATTTGCAACACTGACGTTCCTTATCACTGTTTCTAAGAGCAGTACCTTCATTGCTTCAGTCGATTAATTATGTCTAAGAAATGGTTTAGGGTTCATGGGGACATGAAAAGCACAACAGGGAGGTACCAGCATACAGAAAACATTTGGTATCAAAAGGACTACATCTTGCGCAGACGAAATGGAGAACAAACTACACAGTCTGGCGCTAGATATTCTAAGACCAAGGGTGAGAGATAATATCACACACTAACTTCTCCCTTTCCTTATCCAGAGGAGGAGGAAGAGCCTCAAAATGGCACATCCAACCTCCGCCATCGCTAGAGGCAATGCAGTTAGCAGAAAACTTTCATGAGGCACACAAGAGTCCTATAGAAGGTCTGCTAAATACTTAATTGCTTTCAAATACCCGGCGGCGCGACATAAAGCTTCCCGGCTACCTAGGTGGCAACCATACAGTGCTTTTTACAAAGGCACCAAATGGACCCTGGACAGGCTGTCTTTATACTGAAAGCAAGCTGCCTTTTCTGCTCTGACGCCAATTACGCATACTAACAGAGCACTGGAAAGACACTTTACTTCAAGGGAATAGCAGAAAATAGGTTTCTCTCACCCCACAAAGCTTACTGCTAACTGATTTTAAAGGGCTTATTTCTAAATTATTCATTCAACATTATTCAGAATTCCTCTCATATTTTGCAGTATGGAACTACAAAGCTCACTACAAAATAATATTTGCAGGTCATTGAAATAAACTCCTCGAAGCAGGGGAGAAAAAACAAAACATTTGTTTCCTACGGAGTCAAAGTAAATTGCAGTTAGGTATTTTTAAAAGCCTTGAAATAGAATGACAGACATAGAACATCAACAAACATAAATTCAGCAAACAAGGAGAGACAAAACACTTGAAGACACAGTTATAGCTACTTCAAGACAATTAGAAGGATTTCCTAGTATGCCCACAACCGTAAAATCACACGGTAGACACATGTTAACTAGTTCAGCACTGGCTTTTTAACTCAATGCAAGCAATGCCTTATATACAAGGTCTGTCCACTTGATACTGAAATACAGTGAGCAAAGGACTCAGAGAAAAGTTGCAATGGCTGCCAAGCCAGCTGTGTAGCCAGAGCCAAGCTCACAGCACACATCCTGCACACAGCCCAGCCTCTGGGGCTGCCTGTCTGGGAGGTACCTCCTGGCCCCAATTCCATACAGCTGTGCTGCACCACTAGCTGGACAACCTCAGCAAAAACATGACTGCTCACTACTTTGGCCTAACAAGGATTATAAAGCACAGAAAATGCTTTGTGCCCTCACAAAAACTAGCTTGAAATATGCCAGCTTTGCTGCACAGAGAAGCTGCAGCAGACCACTTATCCTGAGAGCAAAAGAAGGAACAAGCCGTGTTGATATCCTTCCCTTCTCCCGCCCCTCCACCCCACTTACTCATAAGCACACATTAGGGAAACTCCCACAGCTGCATTTGCTGCCTCTCGAGAGGCAGAAAAACAGTGGTACAGCTGTGCCTGCTCATATTCGTATGCAAACAAGCAGCGTCCGGCCGGCTGCAGTGCCTCACTTAAAAGCACCTCGGTACTCTTTGATAAGCTTGCAGCTTAGAAAGGAATGATTCAGAGCAATCTGCCGTCCCCGTAATGCAATTAGCAGATTAGAGCGGCATTTCACTCTCAGTGCTTCATTAAAATCCCGGCTGCATCCAGCATTAGCTGCCGATACGACATACGCAGTGTTCCCCCTACAGTCCTCCTGGAGACTCAATGTTGGACGGTGGGGGGAGAAGCTGCCAGCTTAGCCTGCAGCCTACCGAGCCGGGACGAGGGACACCCACTACTTTGCACAGCTGGGAACGAGCTCTGTGCCTCGGAATGGTGCTGCAGGCCAAGCTGCACAGAGGCGAGCACGCTGCCCGCTGGGTGTAGCTCCATGTCGCAGAGCAGCCAGCCCTGTGTCTTTCCTTGCTGCCATTCCATGAGAGCTTAACAGAAGGGTGAACTCCAGTAAACTGCAGGGTGGACAGAAGCAGTCACTTCAGTCTTTCACATGGCAGGCCAATGAACCCATGGCCACCCAGACTGGCTCGATGTTTTTCCACTCATTTCCCCAAGCCTACAACGAGCAAAGGCGGCAGCAGGGTGGCTTTAGCAACCCTGGCACGGGCGCTGGCCAGCACAGCCCCACCAGCACCCACAGAAGGGCAAACTAAAAAAAAAACACAAAACAACACACAAAACAAACAAACAAACAAAATCAAACAAACAAAAAACCGATTAATTCACAGATGTTCATGCATTTCACACACAGGGTGCCCTGAGGTCCGTTGCCAGGGCAACGTGAGACCACCGGTGCGCGCTTTATTGGCTTTATGAAGTACATCTCGGGGGCTATCGTCCGAGAAACACAGCATGGTAATTGCCAGGCTTTTCAGAAGCCTCGTTTTGTGTTTATCCACATTTAACCCTCTGAGTGTGATTAAGATCATTGCTATGCATGCCTTGTGCTCAGAGGAATGGGGAAGGAGGGATTGATCTCTGTTTCCAGCCTGAAAACCCCAGAAAGCGTGTCCCAGTGCTCACTCCTGCCTACACCGCCTCGGAGGCTTCACCTGCAGGCTGCAGAGAGGCTGCCCCGCACTAGTGGTGTTCACATGGCAGAGATGGGGTTGAGTCTGGCATGGGGAGGTGCCAGCATGAGCATAGCACCAGTATGACAGGTTACCAGCCTGGGGCACAATGTGTTTTACCATCAACTTTGAAAGGGATAAAAAAAGTAGTGCTGACTTCCTACACACGTTACAAAGCATCTGGAAACGTCATTTTGGATTCTGCTTCTCATGACCCCACCAAGATGAGGCCGCCACTGCAGCCACTCTGAAGGAAGGCAGTACATCCTATGCCTCAATGACATGTGGAACTGCAGTCGCCTTTATACACACGCCAATGAGCTGGAGCTTGTCCATGAAGGATAGGGTCACCATCACGAATGTCACAACTCTTGTGGTACCAGCATCATCGTTGTCAGCAGCAGCACACATCAAGCGTTAATCTGGCCAGAATGGAGAGTGAGAAGGCGAGGGCAGCAGAGGGAATCAATAGAAGAAACGGCTTACATTCAGATTCGCAGGAGAAAGAGCACCCAGAGACAATCATTTCCTGGGAAAAGCTAAAGCCTAATGAGAATTTACTCTGCCGCCTTTATTCACACAACCAGCCCTTTTGTGGCAAGGGCTTCCTGAGTGACAGGAACCCAGGGCCCCTTAATAGGATTTCCATATTATTTCCAACACCTGCCTAGAAGTTATTTGTTTACATTGAAGGAGGCAAGATTCTCAAATCAGACATCTGCTTCTGGTTCAGGCATATCTTAGGAAACCATCTAGAAAGAAGCTTTGTTGCTATGGAAACATTTTTATTTTCTTCCCTTAGTTGGCTGAAAAACATTAGCATTTCCAATTTTTTGTTCTTCAAAAGGCCAAATGTCGTTCACGCAAAAACACAGAACTTTTCAAATTGTTACGCAGAATAGGTTAATCGAGCTTCAGATACTTAATTAATTATTCAACTCAATTAGAAGTGTACTGGAGAGAGGCGAGAGGAATGGTGCAACTTTCCTACAAATTCTCCTCAATGGCTGGTTCCCACTGGCCAGCATAATTGATTCTTCCCTCAAAAACATATCTAAACCTAGGCAATTTGTGATGCACTCAACAATTCTAACAACTTAGGAATCAGTCAGACCACTCATTTCCTCCAACTTCTAATAAAATCAGCCTAAGAAACTGAAAACATTCCGACTGGGAATATACTTATTTCCCAGTGCAAGGGAAGAGACAGTAAGAACAATGAAATGCAAACATTAACTAACTACTAGCAGTCAGTGACTTTAGCCAAAGGACAGAAAGTTTCATCGCCTTTCACCCTTGTCCTGATTCTTCAAGGTAATCAGTTTTTCTCCTCTAATACATTTAGAGTGCCCAATGAATCCACTGATTTGCATTAAAATAAGGGACGTCTCAAATTACTTTGGATATAAAGGTCTTAACAACTCAAAATACAAATTGCTAGATACAGAGAAAAATAACTGCCAACATAGATTTATAAAGCAGAAGAGCAGCCATCTAGTTTGTTTCCACTTTGATAGAAGTTGATGAACACTACCTATTTGCTCCCACCACTTTGATAATACCTGTTTAACCTGATCTACAGATGCATGCTTTACTCCAGACATGTTCTCCCTGAATAAACTGGTGTAAGCCACAAATGCCAGCATGCAGGGTATGATTTTAATTGCACACTTAAATTATAATGAGAACATTAAAAAAACATATAATAAATAAATACACTCTCTCTCTCTTTAGTTCCTTCCTTCTAACTATTACATTGTCAAAGACTTCACACTGGAGAAGACCTTTCCACCCACCTCCCCACCCCAGCAAATATCCTCTTCCTACTCTACAACATGAAGTCATAATCCTGCATTATCAACATCATAGTCTGTTGCTGTGGAAATAATTAGACATGACTGCTCAGGTTAGAAATTACAGCCCATGTAAGTGTTTGCCTCCTAGGTGAAGAAAGCATCTGGAGAGAGAACATTTGAGTTACCCTAAATCACCAAGTGGCGAAATGAAGTTAAATAGTGAGAAGCACTGTAGGAGTTCATCCAAATGTGGGCACACTGCTGAATAAGAGCTACCCTGCTGTAACAGGCACAAGGATGCAGCGAAAGAGGCCAGAGTACATTTATATACAGAAGACATTAAAAAGCCATTGGGTAGAAGAGGAGAAACCATCAGACAAGGCAGAAGCAACTAATTCTTTGATAACAGAGTACATACTGTTACTTTCATAGGAACTAAATTAAAATTCCCAAATGACCCCATTAAAAAGGCAAATGATGTGACACCAAATGACAGAAACATAACTAAAAAAAGAGATACACCTGAGGTTCAGTTTTGTGTTTTAAAAATCCGTTAAAAACCACAGACTTGAATGAAGTCTAGCCATGAAAAGGTTATTACAATTAAAAAAAAAAAAAAAAAGTAATGCCAAAAACATCAGCTCCGTAAGATAGACCAAGACAACAAACAGGACTCTGCTAATTAATATTTGTTCTGCTTCAGCAGACAGTTACTGGACGAGACTGCAACAAACAAGCATGTCTCACCCAATCACATCATTAATCCATTCACGTTCACCACCTGAGGACCAGCTATGCCCCACAGATATTTATTCATCTGTTCTACAAACAAACAATTACAACACATTTTCTGGAATTAGGGCACCTGTTACATTCAGCACAGCTTACATGCCTAGAGGCAGATATCAATTAATACTGAACAAATTATTGTATCGCAAGTCAACAGAAGTTACTCATTACATTTTGATATTGCTACCCTCAAAACACCCATGAAGATCCAAAAACACAACTATCGTGGAGCAAAGTTTAGTAAAAACGTGTTCAGCTCCAAATTACCACTTCATCGTTACAGAAAGCAAAATATACGCAACGCCTTTTTTCTGTACAGAGAAAGGCACACACAGAAGCTGTGACATGAATACAAAATATGTTTTGATTTTTACAAGCCTATGAAGTGCTTTTCAGCTGAGTGGTATTAAAGAGGCAAAATAAAATGATCAGGAAATAAATTCTGTAACTTTCTTAAGGCATGCAACAGATAAGTATGTTTCTTTGGCTCGCTGAATACAAGCTGAATGTAACGGCATTTGGCAAGAGACTCACATCACTGGAGGAAATCTCACTTAAAAGAAACTTGACAATTAAGGTGAAGTCTACTACAGTACCACACGTCAGCTTGTGGTGTTCCTCTATAAGGAAAAGAATAAAGTCTGAGCAACTCAATTACATTTGGAAATAGCCAGACTGCTGATCTTATTTATTTATTTAAACTACTTTCATCTTTACAGAACCATTACATTCATACAGCTTTTTTTTTTTTCCCCCCTAAGTATCACATAACAGCTGCAAGAGCAAGCAGCTTACTCTTACTTACATACTACATGAACAGAGGTCTAAACACTTAATAGTGGCTAACAGCTCAAGAAGCTAAATTGAGACAGGCTCAGGTTTTAGCAAGCACTGGAGCACCTGCCACAAGAAATGTAAATGGAATGTGAGACTCACAGTAGTCCCCTTTCACTGTATTTGCTGCATGTATAATTATTAGCTTTCCCAAAGATTAAGGCAAAAGTAATCTCACTGCTAAAACCACTTGAATATGCCCTGACAGGCTACTTCTCGTTCACTAACATGTTGGACAGAAATTCATCTCAAATCTGCATTTGATTTGTTAATTCAGAAACTAAAATAATCCTTTCATGTAAACCTTTATTTCCAGAGGGATCTCAAACAGGCTGTTTTGTTCCTGCCACAAGACTTCAGCTTTTAATTGTGAACTCATACTGCCGCTAAAATAGTAAAATCTGACACAGAAACAAAAAGTTTTCACAATGTTTGCATGTTTTACTACACGTATGGTTTCAGCCCCAAATAACTTACAATTCAAATGAAAAAAAACCAACAATACAAAAAAATACAAAATACAAACAATACTCCAAACCCACAAATAGGTAATGTATTCATGTGTATAAAGAGGAATTAATAACAGATACGGAAAAAGCTGTAAGAGCTAAATCCTGTACACAAGATTCACAAGGCTCTGAGGTTCTTGAATACTTTGGTAAGAGGTACTGGGGAAAGTGATGGATTCCCATCAGCCAGCATCTAAGGCTGCTTTACTCCAGGTGCCTCATACAGAGAGCCACAGGAAGAGACTGCCAGCACTTGGTAACTGTTTGCCAGGTGACACCTTCACACACAAACTGCTTCCTAAGGTACTTCAGAGAGTTACTTCTACGGAAGTGACTTTTTTAAGAACCAGAGAAACTTCTGTCAAATTTGTCCCAGAGAAGGTAGGTGAGGAGTGAGGCCAGGAGGAATGACCTGCCTCATGCATCAGCAGTCCTTACAGGAAGTAGAAAAACCCCTTATGGGAGCAATTAGAAAGTAAAAGCACACCACAGCATCTTTTACTTATTTATTAGTTTAAAAAAGAAAGAAAAAAAAAGCCAAATACATTTAGTACCTTACAAATGTGACATATCAATACTTCTCAGAAAAAGCGTATGGCTAACTGCTGAGCAGTTTGTTTGTCCTTGTAGCTGAATGCATTATATTCCCTCAGAGCCATTAGGCCAGTGCTGCACTCTCAGCACAGCTTCTGTGCTTGCTGTCCTTCCCTCCCGTCTGCATGGAGAGCAGACCCATGACCTACTTTACTGCATCTATCGTTCTTCCACACTTCAAACTTTGTGAGGGATTCAAGGGAACTAAAACCAACATGAAATCAAACAGTTCCTAAAGCCACCCTCCTCCACAGAGCTTGCTGTGTAGATGATGATCTATTATTTAGGAATAGCTTCTGGACAATCTCATATTATCCAGAAGGTCCCTACGTGGTTTCAGCAGAAAACTGCTCACACGAGGGAGATGATAGGAATGATGTAAGCCTAGGCTGTCTTATCATGCAGAAAACATCGTGTTTAGAAGACTGATACAAAGTGGAATGGAATTGTGCCTGAAAAGAAACAGCCTTCTGATGCCAGCATGCCTTACTCCACAGTTCCAGCCACAATATCTTGGCCCCAGTGCTCACCAATGACAGGAACAACTCATTTGCCACAGTCTCCAAAGAATCTGTAAGACCTTGTGCACAAGAGGTATCATCAGACCAGTCCTTTCCTTCCTGCTCTGCTCACTGAAAGGGATAGATCTCACACAATAAGTATCTCTGTGCAAAGGAGGTCTGGGTTTCCCAGCGCAGCATATGTGCTAGGCAGAGCTAAGGAGGGCATAACTGGAGAAAACGAGTTTCGTGAGCAGAACTGCCCAACTAATCAAAGGCACCGAAAGCCGTGGCAAAAAATGGAGGGGGGGAATGCTATACCTACACCATGTTCCTCTGTACCAACGGGTAGGGTACCGTCATTATCTGAAGTGTACACTAAAGTGTAAATTTACACTTTACGAGCTATTCTAAAATCTGCCCTGCTTAATAATCTGTATCAGCAAGAAAACACTTTAAAGTGTCTCTCACAATTAAACCCAAGCACAACCTTGTATAAATCAAAATTTTGCTACCATATCAAAACGTTACACTGGGGCTGTATAATGTTGCCCATATCCTCATTACATGCTACACTAATTACTACCAGCAGATTCAGAATTTTCTGCACATTAGAGGCTTTTAGAGGAGCTATAAAAAATTTCAGGCACCATTAATTTAAATTTGTATTGAAATTTCCTTTTGACAGATGGCCAAAAATTACTTATTATTTAGAGTACCAGAGCTGCCTGTTTGCACATTAGAAGAGGAAAGGGAAAAATTAAAAGCAAGAAAGAAATTTATGTCACGTTCATTACCTGTTAAATGTTAAGGAGTATTATCCTGCATGAATAAATTATTTCATACAAGCACACAGACTCCAGCTGCTGGCAACTGGCACATTCTGGCTGACAAAAAACATCTCAAGTCACACAGCAGATGATCATAAAAAGCCTCTCTTAACCAGGAGCCACTTAAGGGAGGACAGATCGATAGAACAAGCTACTAACTGCTACTCTGGGCATCTCTGAAAACATTTAAGGAAATTAGCAAACTATTTCACCTTGCAAAGCTGGAAGCAAGCCCTGTAATGCCAACACACAAGGCAACACATAACCTGAACACAGTATGAGACAAACATTTAATTGCCGTTTCAAAATAAATTGGTACAAAGTGGTGACACCCTCCTCTCAGTTTCAGAAGCTGCATGGATAACTGAATTTGAATCATTCTAAGTAACTTCAGAACAACCAAGCAAAATCAACCTTTTTGTATAAATACCGCCACAATTCATATTTCACATATATCACAATTCATACCAGCATAAAAACCTCAACATCCCACAGACATTAAAGGAACAGGATTAATAAATTTAATATAATCATTTATTTAAATAATATATTTAAAACAGCCATACCTGATACACTAGCAGTTCTATTCATTCACCTTCCTGAGTGAAAGGTCTGTGATTTCAAGTATCCAGGTAAGCAAATCTACTTTAAGAAGTGAAGTATTTTTTATATTCACAAGTTTAGATATCTGTCTTACTTGTACTTTTTTGTCTAGGTGCAGGGACAAAAGAAAAAAGAAAATCTACTGAAATTATTTGCTCAGAGAGAAAAGGGGATGTTCTGCCAAAATCATCATTAATCTGTGCCTGCTTTCACTGCACAAAGCAATAATTCCAGTTTCTAGCTTTCATGACAAAGAAAATGAAGTGAAATCCGACATGTTGTTGTCCTATGTTTGCAGATAGACAGCTTCAATGCCTCTGCTACTCACAGTAAAAACTGACAGTTCCTGTCAGCTCCCAGTTCCTGTGCAGAACCATGTGGCTAACAGTAAAACTGACAACAATCGGCTCCATTTCATTCTGTGAGGACAGCAAAGTTGCCAATGGCAGAAAAGATGTGTGGGGATCAGCACAGGGCATGTCCCCACCCACAGGTGCTCGAAAAACAAGGGTATGTCTCCATGCACAGCAACCCCAAGGGGACAGGACTCTGGCAGGCAAATCCTGTGCCTAGCACTGTGCTTCTCCTGATTCTGTCCTCATCTCACAATTAATACAGAATCACACAATATCCCCAGTTAGACAGGTCCAACAAGGATCACCACATCCTACTCCTGGCATCCCACAGGACCTCCCAAAAATCAAACCATAGTTCTGGGAGAACTGTACAAACCACTCCTTGAACTGGCAACTTGAGGCCATGCCCAATGCCCTGAGCAGGCTGTTTCATGCACACCACCCTCTGGTGCAGAACCAGTCCCTGACCCCCAGCTGCCCTCCCCTGACACAGCTCCATGCCGTTCCCTCGGGCCCTGCTGCTGTCACACACAGCAGAGCTCAGCGCTGCCTCTCCACTCCCTGTGAGGAGCTGCAGCCACCATCACGCCTCCCCTCAGCCTGTCCTGCTTTGGGCTGAGCAGGGACCTCAGCTGCTTCTAACACACCTTCTTCTCCAGACCCTGCATTATGTTTGTAGCACTCCTTTAACGCTCTCTAATGGTTTTATGTTCTTCTTACATTGTGAAGCCCAATGCTGTAGGTGAGGCTACACAGCACAGAGCAGACAGCCTCTCACTGCTGGCAGTGCTTGGACTGCTGCACCCCAGGTACGGTTGGCCCTCTGGGCTGCCAGGGCACAGTGCTGGCTCATGTTCCACTTGCTGTCAACCAGAGTCCCCAAGCCCCTTTCTGCAGGGATGCTTTCCAGTGTCTCATCCCACACTCTGTACATCCAGGGCTGCACCATTTCAAGTGCAAAATTCAGCACTTGCTCTTGTCAAACTTCATGGGATTAGCAGCTGCCCAGTCCTCTGATTTGTCGGCATCCCTCCAAGGAGCACTTTCTACCCTCAAGGGAGTCAACAGC
This sequence comes from Perdix hodgsoniae, assembly GCA_035772895.1. Taxonomy (NCBI): domain Eukaryota; kingdom Metazoa; phylum Chordata; class Aves; order Galliformes; family Phasianidae; genus Perdix; species Perdix hodgsoniae. Next base: position 13,534,483 of record JAPSGF010000003.1, read on the forward strand.
TACTCCTATTTTAACATCATTTACACATTGACTCAGTATGCATACAAATCATTTACAAAACACTGAAGACAACTGGCTGTATAATAGAGCCCTAAGGACATACTGCTGACCATTCCTGGTAGTCTCATCAGATACATCTAAGACCTGTGCTGTGAACACTTCTTCTGCTGTCTGGACAATCCTAAGAATAAATGACATATTTCTAAGAAAAGCACCACTGAAAACTTGGCAGATCAGTTGCAAGTGCTCACTAAGGTGGGTGTACGTCTTGCCCTTTGTAATACAACCACCTCTTCCATTTCATACTCACAATCAGACTAAAAATGCTTAATCTTATGCTCTTCAAGATTGTGAAAGCTGTTCAAGCTCTAAGCTGTAACTGCGTCCTGCTAGGCCTGTGCAGCTAAGGGTGCAACCGGCAACAACTGCTTCTGCTGTAAGCTAGTAAATGGCCAGCAGCACACAGGAAACCAGATGGATCCAGGAGAGGGCAGAGTCCTGATACACCACCCCACTCATGGCATTAAAACTCTAGGAGCCTCTCTGAGACTCTGATGACAATGAAGCATGGACAGGAATCCAGGCACATATGTTGAATCACTGCAGTACACACTGCTGAATGCTCAAAATTACATGAGCTGCAAGATATGTGTTACATCTGTTTATAAATGCTACCATTCACAGGATAGCACATGTAAATATGCTACAGAGTCATTTGCAACCTGAAAACTGACTTTTGGAATGGAGAACACAGGGCTCTTATCTGCCTGCAGAACAGGAAATGGTAGTTTCTTCTTCTCCAGTTAGCAAACTGCTGCTGAAACAGCAATGTAGACCTCCACATTTTCTCTGCAAGTGACTCAGCCCTTCTTTCCGTAACTGCCTTGAAATGGCATCACCTAGATCTGACAGAATTTTGGTTTTACAGCTGCCAGAGACTCAAAACTTCTGACTATTTCCATTTCATAAGCTTATACAGAGACTCAGGGTAGCCCTCTTTACCACATCCAGGAACAGCCATTATGATGAGGAAGCAGTCAAGGAGCAGGAATGCTATTGCCAGCCTCGCTGAATACATGACCTGCAATTCTAGCTCCACCATCTAATGAGTGATAGACAGCCTATCCAGGACTCCGTTAATGAGCGTGAGAGTCATGGCCCAGTTTTGCCCGGTGACCACCACTACAGGCCATGTGTGCACTGTGCAGCTCTTTTGAACCACTCCTCCCACCTACAAAATGGAGTCCTACCTTGATGGAGTCTCTGTCTGCATGTGGAGAAGCCACCACGTGCACGGAGTACAGAAGGTAGCAGCAGGAGATGAGGAGGAAGAAAGGAAAAAGAAAAGTACTAGTTAGTTTACATAAAATTATACATTTATCATACTAGGAAGAAAGAATTCTAATATCTGTTAAATAATAAACTGCACAGATGTTAGGTTTTTGCAGTTAATTATTAATATTCCACAGCCAGATTTATAAAACTGGCACTCCACCATTTGAACACACCTTCTAGCTACCAGTAGGCAATAAATACTAAAGCAATTAGCTAGTAATTCTTGCAAATGTTGTTTTCATATTTTTTTTTCCTAAAATAGAAGCAGGAGAATTAGAAGAAAAAGAAATGAAAATAAAATGAAAATAAATGAAAAAAAAAATGAAAAGAAAAGAAAACAGAAATGAATGAAGCCATGCACTCATCTGGCAGCACTCACCTCTTTGGTGATCGTTATCATGGTGCTTTTTTTCATCCTTGATTGGGAGGTGTGACTGTCCCCCCAGTGCACTGGACAATGCCAGAAGGCCAGCACTGCTGCCAATGGGTGGGATGGCTGGAGGCTGCAAGCCTGAGGGGTGCGGAGTGAGAGGTACAGGGAGACCATGTCCATGTGACAAATGCTGGGCCTGGAGTTGTTGCTGCTGTGAAAAATGAAACACAGATATTGAATTTGTTCAGGGAGGATAGGGCTGTTTGATTGATCCTGTACATCAAACGTAACCGGTCAGATCAGCCAATACAACTGACTGACTCAGGTATCAACACTCAAAAACACCCTGTCATTTTATAAATGTCCATATGTTCGGATGCAACACAGTCGGTAAACTTCAGGCTGAAATAACAAAAATGAAGAGAAAAAAAAAGGAATTTTCCACTTTTAGTAAAAATGGTGTTTCATTCCTCTGACAGAGCTATTATATTTTATTCTTGCTAGCAGAAACACACCATGTACACGTCTAATCAAAGCATATGTAACTATAACAGCAGTTATATAATGCAAAAAAAAAAAAGCTGAAAATTGAGAAAATTAGCGTTAAACAGTTCTCCCAGCGCTACTGCACAGCATGCAGTGAGAGTTAATTTGAAAGAGAAAACCTGAATTAACAATCCAGAAAAGGAAACTGGTTGCAGCCACCGTTTTAAGCCCTTTAAGTGTCCTCAGCGGTACTTGAGCAAATTACTAAAGAAAATCTAATGTAGCAAGGCTTGGGTCCTCCTGTAGGCTTGTTCAATAATGCTGAAATAATTGGGCACTCTGTGCACGTTTAGTGATGCTCGAATGAAAAGCTAGAGGCCTGCCCTTGTACTGTTCTCTAGCTGCTGACTCTGTGTTGTGACAGGTTTATTTGAGTGGGACTGTGATGCATGCACCAGTAACTGCGCTGACAAGAGTTTAAAGTCATTTTTACCAGTACACTGGCAACACATAGAGAAAGCCCTTGAGAGGGTCGAATTGGGAGTGCTTGACCTCAACCAGGGCTGCATCAAGCTCTGCACTATACTAACCACTGTGGGTAGATAGTTTGTTCCTACTGAATGGGAAGGCCAGAAAAAAGTTAACTTAAAAACCTCTCAAGAGAGATGTGTCTAGGTTCAAGGTTTACCCACCAATTGTCCAACTAATTCCAGCTCATTCAGTAACTAGATTAGCTCTGAAATTTTCTCTTCGCTTTCAAGCAGTCACTTCTCAAGGCTCATAGCAAATCAAATCAGAAACCCTCTAAGATTGTTCTCTTTCCTGCATGTCTTCATAAAGGACTTAGGAAGAGGAAGAAATAAAAACCTGTTTTACATAAAAACATTCCATCTTAAATTTCTTACTACAAGCTCATACTTCTGTCTTTCATCTGAATATGAATTCATTTCCCACCTCACAATCTAGCTTTCTAATCAATCAAGAGACAATGTGCAGCCCACCTGATTATTCCCTCCCCTCTTTAGCATGAATCTTTACATATGGGTGAGCTGGAAGTGAAAAAAAAGCAAGTCACACGCAACATGCCACCTAAGTCATGCAGTACACTGCACAGGTACATCCCTCAACACCTTCTTGTGAAGGTACGGATCCTTGTCTTACTTTTATAAATACAGCCCAGGCTCTGGAATCTGAAAGGCAGTGGCAAATACACGACACCCAATTTAGAGCAGTGCCAGGAACAGAAAATGAATGACCCAAAAGGAAGTGAGGAAAAAAAAACAACAAAAACACACAGAAATACAAAAAATAAGAAAGAAAAGAAATGCACAAGAAGAAAGCCAAAAAGAAGATTCTTCCAGGTAGAAAAAAAGGATCAGTCCTCGCTCTGCTTGCAATCCTATGTCATTCAAGTATCCATTCTCACAGATGTATCAAACACATTTTGTTCCTCTGGTGCTCTTATGGAAGGATGCTTCATTGCTCAGAATTTAAAATTAACTATAACAAAATGAAACAAGAGCCAACTGTGTGTTGTTTAGCTTCAGGGTTTGACTGGGGCTTCCTTACAGCAAGGGAACAAGCTGGCAAACTGGATTTGTGGTGGACTGGAGGGTGGTCAGAGAAAGAAAAAAAAAAAAGAAAAAAAAAAACAGAGAAAGAAAAGGAGTGGACAAAATAACCTGTGATACAGAATACCAGTTTTCATTTGAAATGCAGAATTCCCCAGTCCTTTTAAAACCAGTGCAAGAAGATGTCTGCCTTAATCTGCTAGGGTCCTCCTGGCAATGAAAAGAGCCTAAGAATATCAGCAGTGATAGAGATTCTGGCTTGTTAACTATTTCAAAGTTGATCAAAAAATGCAAGGGAAATTGCAATCACTGCACATTTCTATACAATCCACAGAGATCTGTCTACTAACCTACTCAATTTGCATTATATGACCTCCTCCACAGATATGGGATGATTTCCTAAGAGCTTGAAGAAAACTGCAATGCAAATGTAATCTTTTGCTGCTCTTTCCTCAGGATTTTCTCTACATAACTCAGCAACAAAGTAGAAGAGATTCTGCATCTTGGATGTGCCAAACATTCTTAACATCTCCCAGACATTGTAAGTGAATTGAGAGTTGCACGTGTAACTGCACATCAGTGCAGTGGCTTGAGATCACCCAGAACTGCATAGTTAGCCTAGTTCATCTTGGCCACGAACTGATGATTTCTCCACAATTTCACTTGCAGAGATCTTTGAAACTAACTCAAGAGAGTGGGGAGGGAATAAGCAAGCAAACAATCAAAAATAACCAAAAAACAATGTTGCATGGACGAAGTAAGATTCTAACGCTAGGTATATTTTGCTCTCCGAATACAATGCGGGGACAAAGTTGGCAGTAATTATGTCAAATAAAGAAAAAAAAAATCATAAATGATCATCTAATTAAGCCCCATTTTCATATAAGCATAAAGGCAAAGACAGAAAGTAGCAGAACCTCCTCAGCTGCCATTTCCAGACCTTTGACATCTATTATTATGTTCAAAAGCTCACAGCATTCACAGTTTAGTTTTGCTTTTTCACTCCCCATCAGTGTCACCAGTGAACATTAGCTTCCAGGATGACCTGTCTACAGCTGCTTGGTTACAGAGAAAGCTAGAAAAACACACGCAATTCCTTATCCACTGGGCGTCACATTAGCACTACAACATGATAAGCAGACATGGTCTGCTCTCTATCTCTCAAAAAGCCAAAGATACAGAGGAGTAAAACAAGTGACAGATATGCTCCCCATACAGAAACATTCCAACAGAGATAGCTGTTTACATTCATTTCTGCCTATACAATGAATTTAGATAATCAAATAATAGAATAATACAATAACAATGGCCTGGGTTGAAAAGGACCACAATGATCATCTAGTTTCCACACCCCTGCCATATGCAGGGTTGCCAAACACCAGACCAGGCTGCCCAGAGCCACATCCAGCCTGGCCTTGAATGCCTCCAGGGATGAGGCATCCACAGCCTCCTTGGGCAACCTGTTCCAGTGTGTCACCATCCTCTGTGTGAAAAACTTCCTCCAAATATCTAACCCAAACCTCCCCGTCTCAATTTAAGACCATTCCCCCTTGTTCTATCACTATCTGCCCTCGTAAACAGCCACTCCCCCTCCTGTTTATATGTTCCCTTCAAGTACTGAAAGGCCGCAATGAGGTCTCCCTGGAGCCTTCTTCTCCAAGTTAAACAGTTCCCTAACAAACCCAGTTCCCTCAACCTTTTCTCATAAGGGGAGTTTCATAAAAATTTTAAATTTAAAAACCTGCAAGGAAAGTCTGAAAATGAGCCAATTGAGCAATCACGTAATTTTTTGATGTTGCTGTAAGGCTTTCACTTCCCACTTCTCCATCTCCTCTTTAATTTGCTATTCTTAGTCATGTCATTTGTGAACCCTTAGAATGCAGTTAGCTTTACACAATCCTAGCATATCTGAATGCAGTATGCATAAAATCAAGTATGCATTTTCATAATGGGTGAAAACTTGCAAAGGCAGTACACCAGGCTATATTTTGCTGTAAATTTTCCAGAACTACTTAAAGAAAACAGCTACTACAAACACCCCAAATTCCTTCAGTTACCAAGAAATACACTCCACACAACACTACTAGGTTTCAAAGTTTTTAAGAACTATCCAAGGAACAAAAAATGTAAGAGTAAGGGTAAAACCAGTAGTCAGAAAGAAGTCAAAAGGTGCTAAATTTGGTACTAAATTTAAGACAGTCAGTTCTTAAAATCTGAATTAAAATTTTCAAGACTTATTAATATATATCAAATAAAGATATTTTTTAGTTGCTACTAATCTGTTTTTGCTTTTTAAATTCTGAATATTCTCCTACACAGTCTACAGTAAAAAGGAGAAAAAATAACTCCCAACGCCACGTCTAAGAAATGTATAAAAAGGCTTTGCAAAAGATACTTACCTGAGTATCACTAATTTTTACAACTGGAATTATAAATATTGATGCTTTATTTAACTCTTATCCCCGCACATCTTAAGAGATCAAATTTAAAGCGAAATATAAAAATAAACCCACTAAGAAATTAGCTTCTAATGCTCCCCTGGTATAGCCAGCACATCAAAAGCTTATTTTCCTGGAAAAGGTTCAAGTTTTTACTGGATACTTTCCAAGAGTCACAGCAATCTACCATTTTCCCCTCACAGACCCTGAAAGCACACAGCCACTATCCAAACAATCTGAACATACACCTCTAACCTGAAGGCATTTCTAAAGTTAACAAATGAATGCCCCAGAAAGATGTATCTATACACATGCACACAACTACCCATATCTGCTAGGGAGGATCACCAAAATATCTGAATAAAACAGCTTTATGAAATTCATCACGTAAAATGATTTCTTGTTTAAATAAATTTGTTATTATGACAGCATACATAGAAAATGATAATTGAGATAAAGATTACTGAGATAAGAACAGTGGCTCTAGAATACAAAATATCAGTGGTTCAAAGACCAGTAAGAAATGGAAGTATTTTGGCATGCACAGCTATAGGTGTATTGTTTTTATCTGTCATGCTTGTTCGCACCGCCTGATATTATCTGCACTGTATTTCTTCTCTTTTCCGGCATACTATTCCAATACAGTTTTTTCATCTTGTTTTGGGTTTTTTTTGTTTGTTTGTTTTCTTTTTATGTTAAGATACGATATGGCAAAATAGAATAGAAGAAGAGTCGTTCAATAGCTCCTCCAGTGGAATGATACGGGACATACATGCTCACCATATGGAGACTGTGGTACAGAAACCTTGAAACCAGTCTTGTAATAGAAAAGAGATCATTTTGTAAATAAGTGCACCCAGTGAGAAAGGACAGTATCGGAGAGTGGTAGGAAGTCTATACACCAAGTACAATTGCCCTGCAGCAAAATGAAGTGCTTCACAAGGACAATGAAAACACTGGATATAGAAAATCCAAGAAAAAGAACTTTAGAATTACAGAATTGAGGGAAAAAACAAAACCTTAACTTAAAAGAACAACAATAAAACAAACTCTAGGCAAATGCTAAAGTTCTTACTCTGTGAGAACCAGCAATTTCTGCTTTTGAGGATTCTAAGCAAGGAAAGCAAACTCCACTCAGAAAACTACAAGTAGAAGGGGAAAAATCAATAGCTGCCAATAATAATTAGGGAAGTATTTATAACTCCTACGTAAGTAACCAAGAAACTATCAGAATGGTATCTTTACAAATTGTCTCTAATATCTTCAATGTGATCTACAAATAAGAACTCAATCCCAAAACTATACTGTTGGGGTGAAAGGTAATACAGGCACAGAACATTTCCACTCTTAATCATATGTACAGGAACATCTGTTCCTATTGCACATTCCACCAGAGGCCAAAAGTAACAACAACAGGAGATCCACTATGAAGTCAAAGACCTGTGGTTAAAAGGCTGGTGTTTTAGTAAAGAAAAAAAACTAACTCACTGCAAACGGATAGGTGCGTTTTTCTGCAGAATCTTAAGAGTTCAGTGGTTCGCTCTTCTGCCTGCAGGACTCCTCTCTCATTTTCAACAGGGAGAAGGCTCTTCAAAATCACTTTCTATTATCATCTCATATAGGGCAAAAATTCTTGTATAAATCATGCCACTTCAGCTCTCTTCTTCCTTTTTTTTCCCCACCCTCTTGCTAGCTTAGGAAAAGAAAATTTACGTTAAGAGAAGGCAGAAAGCACCAAGTGCAGCTGTGCTCAAGGTCTTATCAGAATAAATGCCAGTGGCTTTCCATGTGCCACACATTAGACAAATAAGTCAAATTTCAGGACAGTAAGTAGTGATTAATAGACTCCTTAGTTCTTCCAATGCTACTCTATGTTTTGTCATGGCCACAACACAGGAGTCCACACGGTGTTGAATATTAGCAAGCTGCCTATGTTTGGGATAAACACCTGGGTTGCTGGATTTGATCCATTCCTTCCAACCCATTCTACACTTAGAAGACTGCCATTTCTGCAGCCACACTCCTCTGCAGACCACTGCAATGCCTGCTTTTCCCAGTGGTGAGCAGTCTCTTCCCACAGAACAAAGTTATGTTAGGACACAAGGATACCATTCTCTCTGTCCAAGACGACTTGACTGAGTGTACTAAAGTTCTCCTTTTCTAACCTGGTGTCCAGCAATCAATTAACCAAGACTTAAAGTGATTTTGTTTGCTCTAGTACAGCTTACCTGTTACAACAGCTTTGATAAAAGGTCTTGACAAGGATCAAATAATCTGCATTTAAGTCACAACTCTGAAACTGTAAAAGGGCCACTTGCTCTATTTGCCTCAGCTTCTCAAAGCTGTAGAACAGCTGAAGCAGTACTGCCTGATATCAGAAATATTACTGGAGGAGATTCATCAATGCCTGTGATGCATTCATATATTGAGGAAGTTGTGAAAAGTCCAAACATGAAGTGGAGAGCTGTTTCACTAACAGAAGTAAAACATTTTGAATTTTCAGACAACTTAAAGATCTCTTAAATTCCATCTTTCAAGACTAATTTTATATCTGGAAATGATGTATTTTAGTCTGCATCCTGGTAACTAAAGTTCTTGTTCTAGATAGTATGATTAAAGACTTGTAAAAAACTACTTACATCTGGAGGAAAACAAAGGTTTAACTGATCCACTGTTTGGACACCTAATCCTCACTCATTGTGTAGGTAGCATCTGAAAACTTAGGAAGAGGTTTAAATGACAAATATATAGGCCTGCTTGTAGATCACTGCAAAACACCGTGGTTTGAAAATATGATATGGTAACAACAGCCTTTAGGCTACACAGTACAGTAAGGATGTATGTTTAGATGGGCTGCATTTCCACTGAGTGTGTAAGCATTGTTAATTTCTCACTTAAGCATTTTTTTTGAAATCCTTGCTTTCACATAATACACGATGTCTTCACTTTATATACTATTTATCTTCCAAAGCAGAATTATTACGCCACCATTGAAGTATTACATAGCAAACAATGGACCAAAAATCTGACAGAGTGTGCCAAATTCGTATTAGGTTGGAGATGAAGGCATGCACTGGAGTACAGACAAGTATGGCAACTATGTTTTCTCCTCTTTATTTCCTATTCATGAAAGAAGTAAAAAAAATAAAAATAAAAAAAAATATTGTACACATTCACGCTGTGAAGTATGAAGAAAATTCTAAATAGGACTCCTTATAGCCATACTGATTAATCTTAATTAAAAAAAAAAAAAAAGATACAGTGGTCAATTAGCACTGGTGCCAGTGTTTGGAGAAACACAAGGCAGAAGTCAGCTGGCCTGCCAGATCAGATGCAGTATGTGAGCTGTAGTACTTTTGTCATATGCACTTACTTTAGCATAACAAGCAGGGCCTCTGGCATCAGCATATTGGCAGTAGGATGTAATAAATGGTCTGCACTTCGCCCTGCAACATGTTACTGACTGCTCTTACAGTGATAGACCAATATAAATTCAGTAGCTACAACAGCTTGTGTTAAGAAGAAAACAGTGGCAGCCCATTCCAAGTGTAGCAACAGCATTTAAAATCCACCCTTGGAGAGGTTTTTCAGTAAATATGGAAGCTGGAATTATGTGCATTCTAATTACTTCTCTTGAAATTCCCTAAAAAGATCTTCCGTACTTCATTTTCACCCTTTTAAAATTAGGATAATGCTGTATACAGTAGAAATTAACTGAAATAAGTCCTCACCTGCAAGCCTCTCTGTGAAGACAGCACTTGGCAATGGGTGGAGAAAAAGAAAAAAACATTACAAAAAACCGCCTCTTCCCTCCTTTTCCTCAAAAAAAAACAGCATCTTTGATCTAGCCATACTTCAAACAAATCATTCAAAACAAAAAATATTCACCTGAAAGCATTCTACATCTACTATTTCCTCTTCTACAGTTCTATTTCAGAGATTAGGCAGTGTCAAAAAGATTGCAGACCACACTTCACACGTTCTTAGCATACAAACAGCAAACAAGAGTCATTAAATAGGGAGGAATTAATTTCAGTATTTCTTTAGATAGACAAATGAAACGCATATCCATTAAGTCAATCTCGTCTGCCACCTTCCCACTATAACAATCTGTGTACAATATGCAGCAGGTGGCCACTTTGTTTTACAGTATTTAAGCTCCAACCACCGCTTAATGCCAGCATAGCCCTTGAACAAACAATACAGAAAGGACCTGAAGAACCTAAGAGGGGTGACTTATGCCAGTGCTACAACACAGGCTTTTTTTTTTTTTTTTTTTTTTTCCCTTTGCCAGGCAGGAACAAGTCTACTACACAAACTGGACCATTAAACATTCTCAGTTTACAGAAGAAACGTTTCTGCTGTACCACCCTGTGGTAAAAAGTCTGCCTGCAACGGGGCATCATGTAGGAGAGCATTCCTGCTCCTGTTAAACTTCAAGGCAAGGCGTTGGCCCTCCTCTATCACCTCACAGTCAGCAATGTCAGCCTAGGCCTGCTCCCCTCAAGCAGAAAAGGACCAGAAGTCCCTCTCCTCTCTTCTTCGCTGCACAAGTATGTACAAAAGGCAGAAATAACCTACCATGCAAGGAGCTGAAAACGCTTCTGCAATGCTACAAGCACCCTGAGACCTAACAGCAGAGCTCTGCACCTCTGGTGCCCTGGGAGCAAGAGCACGCAATTACACTAGGTTTGTATTACAACTTGTGTGCACTTATCTGCACCACAACACTTTCAAAACTTTGCATGTCTGCAGAATAGCACATGGTGTATTTAAACAGACGTTGTTCTCCACATCTGTAGAAACAGAATTTGCTCAAAAACAAACAAACAAACAAAAAAACCCCACAAATTACACACCTTCTGAGATTGGGCAAACTAGCATTTCAGCTTCAAACACAAGACAGAGATTTTGACTGGCAGAGTATTAAAAAAGGAGCTTGATAGCTTCACAGTTACATGCCACAATACAGAAGCATCCTTTCTTCCAATTTGCTTACATTTAAAATAGATAGTAAAAGTGACATAATAAAACAAAATGCTTAAGAATTAAACCAAAGCCTTTTTCTTCCCCTTTTTCTCAGATGTATAGAATGGTAAAGGCAAAATCATTTAAATCATTTCCTTAGTAATACAAGTAATATTTAAATAGATTTAATAGCACTGCTCCAAACCAATGAATTATGAGTTTAAAACCTATTAAAATGTAATGTTTTTTTCCTGAGCTGAGGGGAGAGAGATTTAAATCCACTGAATTTTAATATTTCAGCTTGAGCTGCAGGAGGTAGAGAAAGTCCAAATGAACTATTCCATCAGCACCATTCAAGCATGAACATTTTAATCAGTTTTACTTCCTTGGAGTTCTCTAACACAGTTTACGCTGTCATTCTGAAAGCACTTAACACAGAGAGTGTGAAAAACCACCAAGGCTTGTTATTGCCTTTACAATTGATGGCAAATAATTTTGCAGACTTCCTATCATTAAAATGTCACTGCTAAAAATTGAGGTTCAGCATTTCTTGTGCTAAACTGCATTTTCTTTGAACACCATCACATACCTGTTCTTAAGTTTTTGGTGCATTTATCTCTCCTGTGATAAACAGACACACAAGCAGTAGCCTCCATTTCTTTCTTAGTACCCAAACACAGTTGAAAACCAACTATTTTAAAACCAACTATTTTAAAATGGAAAAACATACTCCAGTAAAAATTCTTATAATGTTACAAGTTAATTCCCTGGTTCCTTTCAACCACATTCACACAGCATGTTCCTATTATACAGTATAGCAGATTGAACAAAAACAAAAACAAAAACATTTTAAGAGAGTTAGATGACTCAGATTAGTAATACAGGAAATGAAAACATCATTCCTAATTAGATCATGCTGTTGATTTAAGGCTACAATTTGTGCATTGTTCCAAGAGTGTGATCTTGCAGTTTCCAATTTAAAAACACGGCAGCTACAACACTTGACAAGACCAACTGGATGCACCATGTTGCTCACACCTTTGCACCCAACCTGGAAAGGAACAGCTGACTGTGCACTACACTCCTCCAAGCAAAAAGCCTTCATCACACTGCCTATGGCAAATACCAGACTTACAATCCTCTTGCAGCATGCTTATGACATATAGTTTTGGTTTAGTTTTTCTCACTGTATCTCTCAAAAAGAAGATGGATTATATTTAACTTGTTTCAGTCCGTCAACAGCTTTAAACTGAACATGACCTGTGAAAGAAGTCATTATAACTGTGTTTCATTCCATTAAACACAACGAGTTTATTGTCAGGAGAACAAGCAATCTCTCCGGGTTCCAGGCTCACTTCAGTATTTTGCATTTAAACTGCATGGATCAGTGATTTGGTTCATTTACCAATGAAGATAGAATAATATTGCAAAGTTAAAAAGGTGCTTCATCAGATTCCATTAAATCAGAGAACATTCATATAAAAATATGTATGTGAAATACAAAGAGAGACATGATTTGTGTACATTCAATTCTTTTCTTGTGCCAAACTCTATTCCAGCAAAATCCTTTTTAAGCTCCAGCCGTTGCTCCTCCACTCAAACCAGAGCAATTCTGAGTCAAGGAAACACAGAGGCCCCAAGCACAAAGGAATTTATACTACATTTATATTTCAAACACTCATGATACTGCTTCTGTCTTCTTCCACTACACATCTCAATGGGAAATTAAAAGAAATATTTAGAGAAGTTGTAAAGAGCAAGCAAACATTAGAAGCTTTTAAAATATCACAATGTTAAAAGAACATGAACTCTGTCAGACTTACCCAAGAACAAAATAAGACAATATAATTAGAGCCATGATTTCTAATTATGTTCTTTTTTTTTTTCCTTTTACCAGTATTCACAAAATATGACAAGCCTCTTCTAGTTTCATGCTGCATTTTCAGACTCTAAGTTCAGATGTAAAATTATTACAGGTGTTCACAGAACTAGAACTTAAGATCTTCTGATAAGCTGTTATTCTATTTATTGTGCTTTATTTTTTTAATGAATCTCCTTAAGACTGAATTAGATTACTTCCCCTAAACTGTGAAGAACATGGCATTTTCATTGCTCCCGTTTCTCTAAAAATGAAGAGAGATGCTATGCAGCATTTCCTAAATCAACATAAAACAGGAGTGAAAAAAGGAAGTACTGAAAGGTAAAAATCACCCCTCTGAGGGAGATGAAAGCTATCCATTTTAATGCACAGAAACAAATTTCAGATATTCCAAAAATTTCCAGCAATAGAATCTCAATTGTCTTGAAAAGATAAATTCAGACAGCAACAGACAAAATACAAAATTTTCTTCTGTCTGGTGGGGGCAGACCAACAGAATTAACTGTGAGGCTTCCAGACAGTTTTTATATCTATTCTGAGTAGTTTAGCGATTCATAAAAACAGGATAAGCTTAAATAACAAGTGCAATAGGCTCTACATCAATAAACTTTTCTCATCCCTAGGATGCAAATTACTTTTCACAGTCTCCCTAATATATGCAAAAGGGAATGACAAAAATGTACACAAATAGATTGTGAAGTGCTCATATGCATGGGTACGTGTATACACACACACACACACACACACACAAAACGGTATGTGCACACACACCAACACTACACACATGCAAAGCAGATACACAAAAACTTCTACAACAAAGAAGCCAACCTTTAGCTGCTCACTTTATGCAAAGAATGTTAATAGAAGGCAATATTTTTGGTTAGGTAATGAAAACTAATTGGCAAATTATTCATCTCCCACTTTCCCCACTGGAGCGTAAAAGACGTACAACAAATGTTATTCATGATTCTACACGACTCGCTCTGATTCACCTCCTTCTTTCTAACGGGCACTTCAGAGGAAATAAAGGTTACTCTTTTCCATTTATATCTTCTAATTGACTACTAGTGTTTTCTCGTGGTCAGACGGATATAAAACAGAGTTAGAAACAGACTATTAAAAACAAGCTACAATCAGACCATTGCTCTACACTACTGTCAGCGATGATCAGAGAGTCCTGATTTCCTTGTTAAAAGACAGAGGCATAATTGAAGCAATATCTTCACTTCAGATTGATTATTCTGCGACCCTTATCCACATCTTCACTCAGCAATTTGAATTTTAATGAAAGTAAATGGAATAATTAGCATTTCAAAGTGTGTTTGATACACTGAATAAAAAAAAAAAAAAAGGAAAAGACTTTTATGTATAATCTATATACAAAAGAAAAAGCATATGGGAGGGGGCAGAATATGGGAAGTACAGTTGTAGCGTCTTCATTAGAATAACTTAAACAACTGCTTGCACCAGCTGCATAATTATACACGTGAATAATGTGCTATTAAGCTATGACTCCTCACCTTTATTTTATGTAGTGGGAACAGCCATAGCTTTTGTTATTATGCCTTTTCCCACCAGTCATAAAATGTAAACACTGTGGCTGCCCACGCCCATAAACCTTGCAGGGGTTCCACACTGAGCCCACACCACAGGTAGTAAAGCTTTTACAAGAGAGGCTCCACACTCACGGATTTTCAGATAACTGACTGGGAGCCTGGTTCCTATGAGTGAACCAGGGAAGGGATATTTTGCTATATGTTGTTTCCAAGATTTTTTTGTCATAAAAAGTAACCAAATTATTTTGCAAAGTAAATATGAACGTGTGGTGAATATTCATGGTCTCAGACTACCATGCAGAAAAGCACATAGGAAGTAGCAAAGGGAACAATTCCTTGTTAAAGCTTAGTGTGTCATACAAAAGCTGTTATCATGGTGCAGAAGCAGACTAGCAAGGCAGTATACAAAGGAAGCAACGTGACTTAAAAGAAAACAAATATCTGTCCAATTTCAGGGAATGGATAAAACACAGGCATTAACCTGTTTGCCTTCTCTACACACTACAAGCAACATTTTCAAGCAGTAGCCAGCTTTTACCAAGATCAAGTGACTGACCTTCTTCACTGCCGGGGAAGGGGAAGGGAAGGATTTTTATAAATGCTATTAGAACTGAAATGGAAAGACCACATACCCCAATGATTGCGTTCAGTTCTGCCATGGTCACTTGCTTGGCACGCTCCACAGCCTGCACCACTTGTTGCTGGTGCTATAAATGAAGATCAGAAAGAGAATAAAATTATTTGTTTTCTAAATTACTATGCACAGTTGTGGGTTTTTTGTTTGTTTTTTTCCTTTTTCCTTTTTTGTTTTTCAATCACACACTTGAAATGATAGTTCTCTAACAGTCAAATTCTGTGTATAAAATGACATTACTTGCCTGTAATATCCTTGCACCAAAAAGATCAGTTTTACAACCCATTTGAGGATCCTGCCTTCCTTCTGTTAATCAGTGAGCTCCCAAACTTACACGTCACCTTTAAAAGCAAATCACTTTCCTTACAGTCACAGAAATTTCTTGATTAAAAAAAAAAAAAATACTGAAAATGAAAGGTATGTATTTTCAACAACCACACAGCGCCCACATCACTGAAGGATATACAGATTCTCCTCCTTGGTACATTTCAAAGCAACTCAACCATAAGAATGAAATTTAAAATGCCATTCACAATTCTGTCAAACATGTGAAAGAGAACTAATTATTTCAATCCCCAACATGTAAATTTTAATAGCTTTAAAAAGTCCATCAAAAACACATGGTCTAATTAACAACACAGTTTACAAGCTTCAGTGGTTATATTATCTCAGTTTGAGTGATACTGTATTCCTACAGTAAATTCAAAATTGCTGTACACTGAAAAGTGATTCGTATTTATTTGAAAACATTGGCTACAAATAAAGTGAAGTCCTAATCCTGCAGCCAGACTTGTGCCAGTTTGGAGCTCCACCAGTGGCAAATTCATTCGTACATGCAGCCGTGTAGGCTCGAAATTACAATGAGAAATTGGTGCAAGGGGTGGGGAGGGTCCAGGTAGAGATGCAAGCAATTGCATGCTCAGTATTGGGAATGAATCACCTTTGATTTACAGCTAGAGACTGAGCATAACAAAGCACCTCAACCTCTACTCAGGGGAGGAAGGGCTCTGTTACGCCTAGTTTTGACATCCTCAGATGTTCCAGTTCCTGGTGCTCCCCACCCAGCTATCTTCATTACAAAATGGGGACACAGTCTGCGATGCAGAAAAAATGGCCTTGTCACTTACAAATTCCCTCTCTTAAAAGCTCCCGGGATGAAGAAAAGCAAGCCTAAAAATCCACCCATAACCATGAGAAATGCTAACCTCAAGTACAGAAAATAACGAAGGAGGTAATTTAGAAACATTCCTGGAAGGAAGAAAATGGTTTAAAGGTTTGTTTGTTTTTAAGCAAAGAATAATTAAATGAAGGAAATGCCAGAAGAACAAATAACATACTATGGCAAACATAATCACAGCAGTCCAATTTAGGGTTTTCTAAAGGTACAGTGTTAACGTAAACCAAATCTGTCAGTTAAGAGCAGCAAACGTAAAGAACAAAAAACAGGGCTGAACATGAGCAAATGTGCTCTTGGCACTGAGAAAAAAGACTGCGATGAGTGGCATACCACCATCAAGAATAACCATTAAAAAGGAAATTGCAATTCTCAAGCTTTATCATCTCCACATCATCACATGGTGAGGACATTGCAGCTTACATCAGTAAAGTAGCTGAATGATCTGTGATATGTGGTTTTATAAAACAAGAGGTGACCCAAAAAATTACCCCACCATATTCAGGTGGAGGTCAATTACACCCCAAAAGGATCACAGAATTTTTGATCACATCATCCAATAAACAAGAAAAATCCTGATCATTAAAAAAAACCCTCTCATTTACTGAATGGATTACAGTTATCACTGGTTTCCTGTCATTTCCAAGGTAATACTTTTTTTGCATGAAAATAAAGACAGGAATCCAGCCCCATGTATGAGCATTCTTCTTTACAATTCTAATACCCATCCACTTAAATTCCATCCCCAGGGCCACAGAGAGGAAAAGAAACATCTTCCAAGGAACCTGCAGAATTCTGGCCTGGAAACGTCAACAGTGTTATAGAAATGCTTGAAATTTTTGTCCAGGCTTTGGAAAAATAAGTTAACTCTACAATAGTCAAATGGCTCGATTTCTTTTACAGCACATACACATGCAACGTATCTGAAGAGTATCTGGGAAAATGCTGTTTCATTCCCAGGTGAGAAGAAGTGAAAGTGGAAGGGTCAAGCGCCAAAATCTCTCTTTAAGATTTCTGTTGAAAACCACTGTAAGACAGAAATTCCCTAACCAATAACACAGAGCATCTTTCATTGATTCTAATAGGTTTGGGATCAAGCCTTCATAGAGAGGAGAAAACCCATTGGCCTTGTAAAGCTGAACCTAAATTAGGTATGGTAGAAACAATTAAAAATCTCTGTTGCTAGCTGCTTTAACATTGATTTAATCTTCAGTGCCATCGTATGCACAACACAGAAAATGGATGGTCTGTAATTATCCTTTCCATCACTTTCACCTCAGCAGAGCAACCTAGCCGCATCCAACTCCCTCCCATATCCCTTAGTCCCCACTGGGGGTACTGCTCCACGTGACCCATGAGTACTTCAAATCACACATGCAAACAACACACATCAATGCATCACAGCAAGAAAAATTAGAGTGGCCTCCACACCAACTCACACCTTCTCAGCATGGGGATCCCTTACTTATTGAATCCTTTGCGTGTGAGGGAACGAGAGGCCTTCACATCACTGACCACAGACTGGGCAGTCTGAAGGTCTCTCTATCTGGCAGAGCATACAAGGAGGCACACAGTAGTGTTCCAAGGACACAGCGTAGACCAAATGCAACATGATGGGCAGGCAGCACCACAGAGGGCAGGGCAGCTGCCAGACCAGACCACTGCTGGGTTCCAGCACTGTGCTTGGGTGCACACCCTGAACATGCTCCAGCAACCAGTGGCAGCACATTAGCACATTAGCACCAACACTACCCATCAAATGATCATGAAAGACTTACAACTAAATTAAAAAAATACTCCCAAATAAAATACTTTTACTTTTTTGTCAGCTACAAGAAGACAGGGTGTTTCAGCTTTCACACATTCTAAAGCCAGCCTACCTTCTTGCATGCAAGTAAATGACAAGACCATTACCTTCACTATGACAAAGCAGTATTTTGCATACCAGACCAGAGCAGTGAACTTGGTGCCCTGCCTCGCCTGTCATGCAGACTAGTATCATTTCTCCTTTTTAACTTCTTTTCTGTCCCCACTCTTCACCCCTTTCTGTTTTCTGCAGGGAGTGGTGTCTGCAGTTGCCTTATGCTGGAAAATCTTCTCCTTTTGGTTTCATGGTGGGTAGTGACAACAGAGACCACAAGAAGGATGTAGGCGTTTTTGCAATCGCACTGTCTTACCACACTGTCACCTAGCCCTGATTCCTGTGCATGCACTGCAGCATGGTGGAAAATATCTGTGTTTTTTTGTTGTTGTTGTTTGGTTGTTGTGTTTGTTTGTTTTTTAACATATTGGAGCTCCATGCTGCTTCCAACAACAGGGGAGCCATGCTGATGGCAGTCTAGTGGTGAAATTCCCCAACATACATGCACAGAAGTTGGTGTTAAAAATGTGTAATTCCAGCCTTCCTCCAGCACCATTTATAAAACTCAATGCAAAAATTGCAGATAATTTACTTTGCAGAAGCAGGTAAATTCTGCTATGTTTTGTTTATAATACTTTGTTGTTATATTATCTGTCTAGAGGGAGAACAGACCAGGTCTTGCTTAGGAAATGAAGCAGTGTTATTTTGAAAAGCCTGATCTACAGACAGCATAATGAGATGAGGCAGTACTGAAAACACTAGTGAGAAGAATCATATTTACAGTGGAGTACAGCATACACTTAGAAAACTAAGAAGGACCGGCAGGGTCACTGAATCCAGGCACTGCAACTCAGACAAGATCTAATAACCACTTCATAAGATTCTAAGACAACTACTAGCAATATATGCATAAATTGCTAATAAGATGTCTTCCTTGGTAGAAGGATTTCAGATATGTGATAGCTTCCTTATACTTCCTATTTCAGCTCGTCTTGGGCAAGTCTAAGACGGAGGAAAATAGTCTTTTCTTCTCAGCCTCTCAAATCTCAGACCAACAGTTACTGCCTTTTGAATAACATTCAGAGACCCTTTTTCTGCTTCTGTATAATACACTTAATGTTCTTCATCCAAACTTACTAAGCTTTAGAAGCTCCTCTGTAGAATATCAACATAGAGAAGAGTGAGCATATTATGGCACATATCTATCCTGCAAAAGGAAAACCATCCACTAACAGTAAAGTGCTTGAGTGGAAAGGACAACATTTAGGAACACATGCAATATTTTCTTCTGATTGTTTCCTTGCCCATATGGATGAGTGGTATCTGACTGCACTCTTAACTCTATGCGACCACCTTGTTTTGCATGGGAACTGAAAGCTGCTCTTTAATGAGCAGGCCTTCTAGCCTGTTATCAGTTCACTGGAATGGACCCTAAATCTTCAGAAACGTTTCTGATAGCTTCCTCCAGCCTACACAATGCTTGCAGTGTAAACCAGACAATGTATGTGTGTGTGCGCGCGCGTGTATAAATATAAGAACAGTTGATATTTACCCAAAATTAGGTAACCATGATCCAAGAGCAACTCAGTCACACCAAAAAAATGCCACAATTCAGCACACACTATTTGATATTCAGAGTACACAGGCCAGACAGACATCAACAGCCACAGGCTGCACTGAGACACACATACACACCATGCTGACAAGACAGGAACCAGATTCAACCTGAAACCCACATGTCTGAGGACTGTGCTGCAGCTAGTATGCCCAACTGAGAAGCAGCATAAATTAGCAGAGGTGCAATCTACAGCTTTATACCAAAAATGAATGGTCTCTCACCAGCTAGATCATAAGAGGATGAGAACATCAAACTATCTACACCAGCTACACACTATCAAAACTACGTTAACTGAGTGCTAACAAGCTCCAAGTATTTACCTGTAGCCTGTGGGTACCTCTTTCCCCATATTTAATAGAAAGTACCTTGAGCACACCAGTATCTCACAACATCACACAGAGGTGGAAAATGACTATTGCAACACAGGAAGTCTGCAACAGCAGCAAAAATTGAACACTGATCACCGCTGAGGTTCATCTCAGCCTTGACCACAAAGTCACTCTTTTTAATTGAAAAGGGGAAGTTTTTATTTCTTAATGCTATTTTTTAGTTTTCTCAAACTGAAGTCAAGATAAAAACAAGATAGTATTTGACTGCATATACAGGAGGTTTAAAAACTTTATTTTTGATGTATAGTTAGGTAAGCTAAAGCAATGTAAAGCTGACTGAACTCTTCCGTCTGAAAGAACTCGTGAATATTCTACTGATATGCTCCTTGAAACAAAGCAGGCAGTAGTACACAGAAGGGTGACACATTGTAATTGCATTCATTTCAAGAGATCTCTAGTGATTTTGGCCACAATTTCTTACTTCTAAGTGAGTTATCGCAAGTCATTGATTCCTTACAAAGTTAACAAGCAGTAAGACAAGTTAACCTGGTGCTATTATGAGGCAATAATGTTGCCATCAGTGCATGTAACCACTGCATTTTGTTCATTTTTCCCTCAGGCACAATAGAAAGGAGTCTGATCACATTTTTCAGGCACAGTTCCACAATTATACTGTATGCAAACTGCATAAACAGCAAAAACATACTGCAATTCAGTTCTCTATTAATCTAGATGATGAAATAAAGAGGCTTTCATTAAGAGACTTAGTTCTTCAACACATAAATTAGATGGAAACTAAGACTATCAGAACGCTTAAAACTGAAGACCAGTTCTCTTTTGCCTCATCAGCATATGCCAATACAACCTGACTGTAAAATGTTATCGTATAATAGAGGTCAAAGAGTCACTAAGATTTTCTTAACTCTAATATGTGAAGTGTCACCTTCAACAGCATTATCAAGATATATGAAAATTCTTTTTATGCTTCTGCATTCAATCCTTCTAGTCCCTCTTCCATCTTACTAGATAAACCAGAAAATACACTTGCCTCCAAGTAATACAAATGTGTACAGCGGCTTTTTGGAAGTGATCCCTTTTGTCTATGTGACCACATACAAAAATGCCTTGTTTGTGAGCTTATTTTGACCTCTCAATTTCCTGTATAGCCCAAAGAGCTTCAACATCACAGAGTACACAACAGAGAAGAAGCTGGAAGACTTGGTGAACAAGACTCATGCAAACAACTGAAGGAAAGTCTGTGGGCCGTGGTTTTGAAAAGCAGTGGCTCGCTAGGGCAGAAACCATACGCAGGTCTGTTTTCAGACTTCTTAAATCTCTGACCTAAAACCTAAAAAAGTAAACAGCAGTCACAAAGCACAATGACACTGCTGTGTTTAAGCCCTCATGGGGTCATACTGTACCCATGACAGAAGTGGAACAATGTAATTTTTTAAGTTTACAATCTCAGCCATCTCTGTTGTCTAACTTCATAGTTCTTACAGCAAGCATGTCAAAGAGAAGATGTTGCAATAGTTAAGTTCAGAGTTATTTTAAAGTGACACCCTACATGCTTAGCTTGAAGTCCAGAACATTGTCAAACGCTGATCAAGGCCCTTGGCTCATAGTTCAAAAGTTACTGCAAGTGAGCACCACAAGGGAGATAAGCCTTGATTGATTATACGTAAGAAATAAGATGCAGAGTGATCACAGTGCCTCCTCTCTTCCTAATACATGCACTTAAATTATGCCAATTCCAGCTTTCAGGAGAAGGACTCCTGGCTGATGCACCTCTAGGCACTGGAGAGCAAGATGAAAAACAGGGCAGAGTCTGAGCTCACCTAAGCAGGATGCTACTGACGCTAAATTCCAAAAACTTAGTTTATTTCCATCTTTTAAATCCATGTGAGCATATAGAGGCAATGGAGGCTAACATTTCCAAAATCAAAGCTGAGGGCCAAAAGCCATCAGTCACTGTGAACCAAACATGTCTCTCTTCAGATATACTCTAAGTTCTCTTTCTTCGTGGCAAGAACCGTGCTTGCTCCAGGAAAAACAGGCTGGGACCTGGAAGCAGAGAAAGCAGAGCTAGCAGAGCGGCACGACCTGCTATTACATACTGTAATAACGCTCTGCTGAGGAATTCTTCTGAAAATAGCAGTTCCAGTAGGAGTATACTGGTATAAAGTTTCTAAACACTGTACTGCATACTCTGGAAAAGATATCTCTGTCATAGAAATGCTGATCCTGTGCCTTTGCCAAGATCACAGCTTTGCCTGCCAAGAACTCAACCCTGCCTTTGTTTCAAAATCGTGACATTTTTGTGCTCACTTTAGCATGAGTATGAATCAGCTTTACACCTCATTTTTATATGCTGTGTTATTCCTGCCTACCCTGCTTCCCCATCTCTCTCTAAGCAACAGGTTTCATACGCTGGAGGTTGAAGGGAAGGTGAGTGGTGAGGCGATGGAAGATCTGCCTAGGAGGGAGCCTAAGGTGAGATGGTAACCCCCGCACCTTGAGACTGCCTCTGTCAGGAAAGAAAGAAAGGTGGTCATGGTGGGCAACTCCGTTCTCAGAGGAACGGAGGGCCCCATGTGCAGACCAGACCTGAGCCATTGGGAAGTGTGCTGCCTTCCTGGGTCAGGGACATAATCAGAGAACTCCCAAAGCTGGTCAGGTCCACTGATTAATTTCCTTTACTCATAGCTCAGGGCAGTGATGAAATTGCTCAGAGAAGCCTGCGAACTATGAAAGGAGATTTCAGGGGTTAAGGGCATTTAGTTCAAGAACGCAAGTGATCTTTTGTTCTATACCTTCACGGACAGTGAGGGACACGGAGCAGGCTTGGAAAGCACAAGCAATGAATAATTGGCTCAGAGGCTGGTGTCAAGGCAGAAACTTTGAGTTCTTTGATCATGGGGCAGTTTACCCGGCTCCTGGTCTATTGTCCGTGCATGGAACGCACCTGTCTCAAAGGGGAAAACAAATCCTAGTGCAGGAACTAGTGGGGCTTATCAAAAGAGATTTAAACTAGCAATGACGGGGGGGGGGGGGGGAAGGGGACAAAACAGGGTTCATAAGAGATAAACCAAGGGGAACGATGCTTGAGCTGGGGATGAGGTAGATGACTGAAGTGCATCTACACCAATGCACACAGCACGGGCAACAGGAGTAGTTAGAAGCAATTGTGCGGCAGGCTATCTATTACCTATTACCAAAATATGGTGGGACCACTTCCATGACTGGAGTGCTGTGATGGATGGCTACAAGCTCTGCAGAAGGGACAGACAAGGAAGGAAGGTGGTGTGGCCCTTTATATTAAAGACTGTTTTGATGTTGAAGACCTTGAGGATGGGAATGATTAAGTTGGATGTCTATAGATAAGGATCAGGGGGAAGGTCTGTAGGGGTAACATTTTGGTGGGGGTCTGTTGCAGACCACCTAATCAGGAGGAAGAGAAGGACAAGGCATTCTAGGAGCAGCTTGCAGAAGTTGCACAATTGCCAGCACTCGTTCTCATGGAAGACTTTGACTTCCCTGATATATGCTGGAAGTATAATACAGCGCAGAAGAAGCAGTCCAGGAGGTTTCTAGAATGCATGGAAGACAGCTTCCTTACACAGCTGGTACAAGAGCCTAGCAGGGGTAATGCCCTGCTAGACCTGCTCTTCACTAATAGAGAAGGACTGGTGGGAGATGTGAAGGCTGGGTGACCAGAGTGACCACAAAATTGTAGAATTCTCTACTCTTGGAGACATCAGAAGGGTGACAACAGAAAGGTGAACTGCTATCCTGAACTTCAAGAGGGCGGACTTTGACCTGTTCAGGATGCTTGTAGAATGGGTCCCCAGGGAGTCGCTCCTTAAGAGTAAAGGGGTACAGGAAGCCATGATGCTCTTCAAGTTGGAAAAGACTCCAGAAGAAAAAGAGTCTATGTCCTCTGGAAGAAGGGACAGGATACTTGGGGAGATTACAGGGAAGTTGCTAAGGTATGCAGAGAGGAAGATAAGGCGGCAAAAGCCCAACTTGATTGGCCTCTGCAGTCAAAGAGAATAAGAAATCCTTTCACAAACGTATCAATGATAAGAGAAGAACCGAGGAGGATTTCCATCCTTTACTTGATGCAGTGGGGAATGTAACCACTGAGGATAAGGAGAAGGCTGAGGTCCTCAACACTTTCTTTACATCTGCCTCTAATACGCAGATCAGTTATCCTCAGGGCACTTTACGCCCTGCTATGAAAGTCTGGGATGCTACACAGAATACATCCCTGGTGATTCAGGTGGAGACAGTTAGAGAGCTCCTCCTCCATCTGGACTGTCAAAAGTCCATGGGATCGGACTACACCTTAGGGTGGCAAGGGAGCTGGAGGGGGTGATTGCCAAGCTGCTCTCACCCACCTACCAGTGCTCCTGGTTATCTGGAGAGGTCCCAGAGGATTAGAGGCTTGCCAATGTTACTCCCATCTTCAAGAAGGGCTGCAGGGAGGATACAGAGAACTACAGGCCTGTCAGTTTGACCTTAGTACCAGGGAAAGTTATGGAGCAAATCATATTGGGTGAGATCACATGGCACATGCGTGGCATCTAGGGGATCAGGCCCAGCCAGCACAGGTTCATGAAAGGCAGGTCATGCTTAACCGACCTCATCTCCTATGACTGGGTGACTAGACTGGTAGACCAGGTAAAGGCTGTTGATGCAATCTACCCAGACTTCAGCAAAGCCTTTGACACCAGCTCTCACAGCATTCTCCACTATCCGTGGCAGGGACAGGTATACTCTTGCTTGGGTAAGGAACTGCCTAAAGGGCCCCTCATTACAAAAAAGACATTGAAGCCCTGGAAGAGAAGGGCAACAAAACTGGTGAGGGGTCTGGAGCACAAGTCTTATGAGGAGTGCCTGAGGGAGCTGGGATTGTTTAGTCTGCAGCAGATGAGGGTCAGAGGAGACCTCATCATGCTCTACAGCTTCCTGAAGGGAGGTTGTGATGAGGAGGGATCTGGCCTCTTCTCCCATGCAACAAAGAGGACTCGAGGAAATGGCCACAGGTTGTACCAGAGAAGGTTTAGATTAGACATAAGGTAGAACTTTTTCTCTCAGAGAGTGGTCAGGCACTGGAATGGCTTACACAGGGAGATGGTGGAGCTGCAGTCCCTGGCAGCATTCAAGAGGCGTCTGGATGAGGAGCTATGAGATATGGTTTAGTAGCCTGTAGTAGAAATGGTAATGGGAGGATGGTTGGACTACATGATCTTGTAGGTCCTTCCCAACCTTGTGATTCTCTGGATTCTGTGCAGCAAATGAAAACCCGTAACTAAAAGTACAGTGTTTCTGTAGCGAAGTACAACACCAGTGGTTACTTGTTTTAGATCCAAGCAAGACTTGAATTCTGGTCCCTCAGCAATATAATTAGATTATTACACATCATTTAGTTACCACAAACCTATCTTTAAAGGCAAAGGGCACTGACACACTCACGAACATTGCCAGGTTCTAGTTCTGATAGCATGACTTTCTTTTCAAACACAGGCAGATGCACGCACATACATACACAGACAGAGCATTAGCAGAATGCTGATACTGAGCACACGGCCTCTAGAACATAGCATGACTAACATCTCCCCTGAAAAGCAATGGTACTTTCTTTACAAGACAGCTGAAAACACAGAAAAGAGAGTCCTAGCACATTCTCAGGTACCAATATGTTTTATGGATGCACTACCTCACCTATTACCCCAGAGGGGTGGGTAAGGGAGGCCATCACAAACCCAACGCCTCCTTTCACGCTGAATCACACTGACATTTCCCTTTACCCATGCCTGCATCTTCAAGGCCCTATGCAAGATCCAACCAACTCCCCCAAATTCCAGTAAACTTCAAAATATCTACTGAGCATTCAAGATAATACCAGCAAATTGTAATTTCAAGAAAATTAGTGCTTACAGAAACCAGCTTACAGTGAGTGTCGATGTTCTGTCTATATTGCAAAAATACACAGAAATAATAAAAGGATTTAAAGGTAATAACTAATCCAGGATGAGAAAACAGGCAGAAAAAAAATCTATTTGTAGGTCTGTGGAGCATCACTACTCAGCACACCAAAACAGAAGTCTCTGCTTAACTTCAAAGCCTTCTGCCAAGAACATAGCATAAATCATGCCTTCCTACCATTTTGGCAAGCTATCTTCTGATTTCAGATTGACAAAGTCAGAATTGGGAGCAAAACTACATCTGTATATGACAGCAAAATATTTGAACAACTAAAATTTTGTTTAACACATCACAACACTCTCCATTTCAAGTAAGTACATATAAATTACATTATGATGGAATTGGAGAAGATGATTAAGTTACAATGAGGTTAGCACACTAGGAAGTCAAATGAAGCACTGTAAGATTCTTAAGTGAAGTGTCTCAACACAAAGTCCCACTTCAACAAGAGGGACTATAACAAGGCAACTGTTTAGACTGGTATGAGCACAAACTACTACCTACCTCTTGGGACAGGAAGGGAATAACTTGTGCACATATAGCATTCAGCCTCTTCACAATTTCTGCCTGCAAATGACAAGTAGAAAAAAAGTTTAATTATATAAATTCTGAGGCGCAACTGTCAACTGTGAATGCAGAATACATGTTTTTTGTTTGCTTCCCTTTCCAGCCCTCCTCTGGCTAACACAGCTTAACAAGTATCTGGATGCTAGTTCAATAATTCCTAAAAGCCTATCACTTCTGACTAAAAACTTTTCCTTTAAAAAAACAAAACAAAACACAGTTTAGAAATTCCATATGATACACAGAAATGTTCACTTTCACTATGTAATCTAATACATTAATTTTTAATGAAAAAATCTTCAGTAGATCTAACAAGAAGATAAACAGAATACTGTGGATTTCTCTAAATTCTCTTCCAAGAAGCAAAGGAAGCAAAACTTCTAATTACAGCAATGTAACTGTCAGTGAACAAATAAGCCAATTATTTCTATACGTATACTGTGTTTCATGTGAACATTAGCAACACAGTATAAAACTCTATTAGGAATCATTTCACCATATATCTTCCAAGGTTAGATGTTTTGCACTATTGTGTCATATTTTTGCTATGACCAAACCATGGAGTAACAGCAGTTACTTTTATTAAGCAACTGTGATCAGAAATGGGTAATAAATGATGTTTTATTTCTATCCTACAGATCACTTCTTATTCTGTGTATCTATTCTGCAAATCTCAATAGAGATACAAGAATTACAACTTGGGTAGCAGAATATTTAAAGTAATGTTAACTTTCTTGCAATAAATTGTAACTTTCTTGTAATAAATAATAACCAGAGTCAGTTTCTCACTATACAGTAGGACAGAATATTCTTCCTGCAAAATTACTAACCATGTGACAAATATGTACAAACTTGCGCAATCTGCGCTTCCTTCCTTTACCAGCAACCCCCCTCCAGCTTTTTTTGCTGTCCTCAGAAATGCTTATCTTTAGATATGATCCTGGAACCGAATGGTTTAGAAACAGCAGTAAAATGAGAGACCTGTACGTAAAATAAAACTGTGCTCAAGGAATATTACAGTTACACAGCCAGGTAACCAGAATACGCGGTACGCTGGAGGTAAGGTACATGTGAAACTAACTCTGCCCCCTTGTGCATACTGTGAATACACTTTAGAATTCACACACACTACTTCTCAATACAATTTCTTAATTTCTCCAAAATCCATTCAAACTCCTATAGGTTATTTATATATCAATCTCTACACTGTACCATCCCAGCAACTTCTCACTGATTTTCATGGTTAATGCAAGTCCCTATCTCATTAAATTTATGTATTCTAACACTTATTTGACATTCATATACTATATTATTAGCAGCATAGGCACCTTGAATAACACTTGAGAATATATCCATCACAAAGCTAAATCATCATCTGATTGCAAAGGTCAATACATGCTTGTAATATTCTAGTTTAAAACTTAAAAATCCCTTTAATAGACAGTGTTTACTGTAGTATTTTACTTTGTACTATTTTACTTGTTTTATCCTTACTTGTTACATAAAGCAATGCAGGGAAGCACAATGTGTATGTCTAACTCCGGGCACAAAGACTACATGATCTAGCACTGCATTATTTGAGATCCATTGTTTGATTAAGGCATTGAGAACATAAGACAACTCACAGTTCCAAAGTACCTGTACTGTGTAGTAGTTCAAGCACCATTAATTCAGTCATTTCTAAATTTTGTCCCCAAGCCACACCATTGTATTTTCTAAAAGAATCTCCTGAATGCTTTCAATCAGAGAAAACTATATATCCTGCTCTCAGAGACTTTTCCATGTGAAAAAAAATGCCCCAAAACACCACACTTTCTGACTTATATTGGAGCCTCCCTCAGACATTCAGCTGGTAACTGTGAAAGGTTTGGGAATTCACAGATTTCAAGGCCAGAAGGAACTATTAAAACTGTCTTATCTGACCTTCCAAGTAATACAGGTTATAAAGTTTCGCCTACTTCTCCATCAAACTCATAAATTCTAGTTTAGCTAGAATATGGCTTAGTCAACCAAAATAATTTCATTCAACGTACTTCAGGGCATGTCTCCTAAACTAAGGTATTAAGCTACAGTGTTTTTATTTTAATAAATCCCCCACCCACATAGAATTATATGCCTCTTTAATTGTTCTTATGGCCAAAAAATGCATTAAAAGTGTTTTCTCAGTATTCACACAGAAATTTACCTCAGGCAAACTCTGAGCCTGGGCAACATCAATCCAAAATATTACTTGCAAAATTTTGCAAGCCGCTGGTATAGGTGAGCAGCAGGTTCCACAGCTTTAACAAACCTCTTGTTAGTAGTCCTAGAATCATAGAATGGCCTGGGTTGAGAAGGACCACAATAATCATCAAGTTTCAACCCCCCTTCTGTGTGCAGGGTCGCCAACCACTATACCAGGCTGTCCAGAGCCTCCAGGGATGGGGCATCCACAGCCTCCTTGGGCAACCTGTTCCAGTGCGTCACCACCCTCTGCGTGAAAAACTTTCTACTAATATCTAAACTAAACTTCCCCTGTCTCAGTTTAAGACCAGTTCCCCTTGTCCTATCACTATCCACCCTTGTAAAATAGCTATTTCCCCTCCTGTTTATAAGCTCCTTTCAAGAATCCTGCTGGATGCAGAACTCTGAGAGTCCATCCAGGCAAGAAAGTGAGCTAAGCAAGGCAGCACATATACAGCCCCACATATACAAGGACAACACTGGGTTTCAGAGGACACCAAGACACCCATCAGTATTTTCCAGCTGGCCAAGGAGGCTTGCTAGGCCAGTCACAACAGTCAGGAAGCTTTCCTAGGCATAGCCACGTGTAAAGACTCTGACCTCATTAAATTGGTCTTCACTTCCCCAGCAATGAGCTTTCTTAGTTGTGTGGTTGTATATGTAGTTATGTTTTAATATCTGCAACACTACATCTGGATAAAAATCATAGCAACTTCCATAAATACAGTTGCTTTGAAGCGCATGAATAATTACCAAAAAGTCTTGGGAAAGGGAACAAAAGTAGAAAGTATTCATGAGTAAGTGCTCCATACCATCTAATGATGAAAGAGTGATGGAGTCACCTGAAGAGCAAGCGGATACACCAGCCCTGGGAGCAAGGCACTTCAGGTGGGACTCAGCAGCAACAGAGCAACTCAACCAAGCATAGGACTTCACCACAGGATTACAGAAGTACAGCTAGTTGCCCTAGAGTCCACATACCAGAGAAATAGAGTGCTGGGTACCTGCACAAATGCTAGGGAGGTTATAATGCTCTGAAGCCCAAAACCTCAAAATTTCTTATCTACATTATCTGCCAGAGCCAAGGAGACTTCATGAAGAGTGAACAATCTGCTTTATTACTCCACAATGCTTAGGCTTGGCTCCAAAGTAATTGCACTTGAACATTCTCAGAATATTACTGTCTTTGGGTGCCCCTTGCTATTTCCAAAAAAGACTTCAAGAACCATAGGACAGACACTGAGCTAATATAAAACACTCAAGGATGAAGCCTTTTCTAACCCTGATCTTACGAAATGACTAGTACTTTATCATTAACCCTCCAGTAGCTGCCATTTTTGCTGGTAAAATTGTTCTGCTTAGTTTGAGAAAGAAAAATCAGTTCTCTTTACACCCAAGTTAAGAGAATGGTCTGCAGATGAAAGTTCACCTGCATTTGTGTTAGATCACATCATGTTCTTTCAAGCATCAGGAACACAACACAGCCAACCCTCCTTCCAGATGGCAGCCATACTGATACTCTGCAGATGTGTGGGACACTCACAACAGACAGACATGGCAGAGTTCTGCCTCAGTGTTTGGGAGTGACACATCATGCCTGAAGCAGCAAACAGAATTTTAAAAGGGATTTCCTTTCTTCTCAGATTTTCATAGAAACAATCCATCTGTATTATAATTTAACCGTCAGCAAATATCTATAGCAAAAAAGTATGGACAAGCTGTATGCACACACAGCATGTTTGCTAACTTACAGCAATAAGCAGATTACCAGAGGAGGAAGTAGACTACGTGATTTGAGAATTTAAAGTGCCATTACACACACCTGGATAAAATGGCATGAAACACATTCAGTGTTTTATCACCAAGCTCACCTGATGCATCCTATGTACTCAAACAGCCAAATGCAAAAGGTAAAAGGCATTTTCAAGCAAATGCTTACTTCCAGCATAAAAAATAGCAAGACTGTCAGGGAATACTATTTGTGTTTTCTTAGGAATGGTGCCTGCATTACACATTTCCAGTGGTCCAGAATTGAAAACTTAACAGCATTCAATGATGTCAGAATATTTTCTCATTACTGTGTTCCATATTAGGTATTAAATTAATTATCCTAAGCCATAACAACTCAAGAAACAAAATGTATAATTTATGCATTTTTTTTGCTTAGTATGATAAAGAGCAGACGATGTACAAAAAAACACCAAACAATCCGGATCACACATTTTCATGTAGTGAATACAAAGCATCCTGTCTTGACACTGCAACTACTTATTCAGTTAACTGCACAAAATAACACTACAGCAACACACAAGACTGTTTATTGTAACATAATAAAAAGCAGCTAATTGACTGACCTAGGTTTCCAGCCAGCCTACAATCCAAAGATGAAGCAATGGTAACTCATGCTAGCACCTTTGTAGGCCCATTCCATTAGACCAGGCCTGAAAACTCCCACTTTACATAATGTGAAAAATGAGAGATGAAACAAAACCACGAGTCTACTTTACATTTCCACACTGACAAAGATTTTTGAAAAAATCACGCTTAAAAAAAACATTAAGGACTTTCCTTTTCTCTTAGATGCCACGCCTACTGGCTTTTTGCAATCAGCCTAATTAACAGGAGAAGGAAAAAGTATGATTTCATAAAATTGGGCAGCCAGTTCCTCACACTGAAAGCTAAAGTTGCCTCGGAAACACTGCTGCTTCCACGGCCATCTAATTTTGCCTCCTTTTTCCCATGGGACCAAGACTTAGAGAGGCATCATTTATTTACAGGCCTTCCCACTGGGCTCCAGTTATCGGCCAATAATGCTGAGGACACACACTTCTAATGGCCTATGTTTTGAAACCAAGTCTAATCTAATGGCGCAGTGCCCAAACTCCTTTTCCAGCATAGCCATTAAAGGATGTAGGTTATTGCTGTTGTCACCATTGATATTTGTCATTGTAATGTAATTAGGGCCCTAAAATGATGCATTACAGCCCTTGGCACAGCTTCTATTAAAATCTTTTCTTCTGCTCACTGAACTGCGACCTGCTTTCTGATGAATAACAGACAGACAGCTTTAGGGTGAAGAGCAGATTCATCAAAGAAGTATTTTTCAGCACTGGAAATAAAATAAATAAATAAATAAATAAATAGAGGAAGGGAACTCAAGTAGAAAAGCACAAGGAAAAAGAAAGAAAAAGCACACAGCACATTTGAATTTCATCTGACCACTTGAAATTCTGATTGCATCTGATGAATCTTTCTTAGGACAATATATTCTCAGCCTGTGAATCACATGGTTAATCAGGGCTCTAATCTGCTATCCATCAGCCTATGCCATCACTGTAACTTCCAATCAAATTTATAGGTTATGTGGGTCACGCATCCCTGAGCATCTACATTCACAGATATCCCATTTAAACCGGCACAGATTCTAAAATGCTGTTGTTAGGGTTACTGAATGTTATAATACTATTCAAAGCTTTATGAAAGCTCCTGATAAACAGCTGCTAAATTATTGCCTGTGGATACAGCGTGATGCTCTGAAATAGCATTAATGGACCAATAAAAGGACGATTGTTCATGCCAAAATATAAAAAGGATAGCTTTTTCTGCCATGGTTTGTCAAATATGTTAACAAACACCGACACTTCTATTACTCCTTTCCCTAAACACAAAAGATGTTTGGTTTTGCACAGGAAAACACTAATATGGAACCATAAAGGATGAGGGAGAGACAGGCAGCAAAGGTTCAAGTCAGAATCATATTTTCAGTTATCTAATGCAGGCATGTACTGTTTGCTCTCTTTGAGAGCCACCTACAAAAGACACTTTTAACAGTTTTAAGTTCATAACCATTCACACAGCTCTTTTTTTGTTTTGTTTTAAATAATGAATAAGTATCTATTAATTATAATGTTTATATTAATAAATATTAACATGTATTAACTATGATGTTAATAGGTATTTTGTCTCGCATATTAACACATATCAAAATCACTATGCTGGAATCTGGTCCAAGCAAAGGAATTAAGACCTGCATCAGTCTACAGTCCCTTTAGAGTATGAAAACAAGGATCTGATGGAAAGGCAGCTGCTGAACTCCTTAATTCTCTGAACATTTCCCTACTAAAGCAGCAAAAGAGCAACGCTAAAATGATAATTAATTGCCTAAATATGCAGACAAGCAGTGTAAAAAAATGTGACCCCTAAGCACACAAGAGCCTTCAAAAGCCTGAGTATTTTTGAAAAATGTTTGCTAGATAAACCCGAGGGCAAGGCTGAACCTAAGCTCTCAGGAGGCAGCCCAGCCTGCATAGGAGCCGGTGGTCCAACATCTAACAGCAGCATGCAGGAAGAAGCATGTGACAGAACACTATGCTCCTGAGCCTCTTTCACAGTAACAACTATGAGTTTGGTTTGATTCACCCTTGCCGCACACCATTAAAATTGGACCTAAGCGCACAGTAAAATATGGGAACATGTTTTAAGTGCCTCACTAAGTATTTTAGCATATATCCCAATTCTTAGCACAATTGGAGCCTAAGAGAGAAACAAGAGTCATATAAACTTCAGATACTGAAATACTCAGAAATGTTCTAATACACAGGGAGTTCAGAATCCATTTGTCGCTTTAAAAAATTTTCATATACATTCCTTTTTAGCAGAGCAAAAAGGAAATTGGGATTTTATTTATAGTATATAAACTTCAGAAAAAATATTTCCACTATATTTCATGAAGTTCTGTAGTTATTACAATTATAAAAAATTGCCGGTAAAGAATTACCACTGGAGGCTGTAGGTCTGTCAGTGGAATGGAAACAAAACTACTATATATGTATTGTTGAAATAAAACAGAATAATAAAACACTATTGGGAAACCGATTTCAGCAGCCAGGAGGAAAAAGAATATATGCAATTACACTTTCAGAAAAATAATCTGAAACAACTGTTATTTCAAGTTTAATTTGTTTTACACAACGCAGCCTTTGCCAAAAAGATCAATCTAGTTTATTAAGTACCTACCAAGAACGCATACACACACCCATAGTATCTAAACAAGCATTTCACAAATTAGTGATGAAAAAAAAACCATTATTACACTGTATGAGACATATCACGATCCTGAATAAAGTGAGCAAAAGAGCTAATCTTAGTATTTCACAGAAAATTAACTCTTCTTTCATAAAGAAGAATGTGTTTTGTTTTAATCACAGACCGTTGTCTGGAAGCACTTATTCTACTTCCACAGAACTGGAGAAAATATTGCAAGCCCTGAATATAAAACTCGTCTTCAGCCATAAAGGAACGCTGTCTGGAAACTAAGCTACAATCTAGCCCTGTAGTCAGGGAGAATAGAAGGCAAAGATCTCTAGCAAGAGGGACATTAAACAGAAAATTTCTTCTTCACTTTATGCAGTGAGCAACACAATTAAGAATGCAACAACCAGACTCTGCTAAATAAACACCAGTATATTCTCCTCCTTGCTTTCCTAATCAACCTTCTATGACAAATGTCATAACTAAGCCCACAAAGTACTGTAAACTCAATACTTACAATTCATAAATTAACTCAGGTGCTTATTTTGCAAAAAGTACCAAAGACAGCAACATACGCAATAAATAGCAGAAGCAGAATTTTCAAAATCAATTTACTAACATACATCCCAATGCGTGGGCTGCTGATGCGAACTGATAAGACACGGCTTTTATTTAATGTCTCAAGAAACACGTGGAGTTGAACTGAGCAAGAAAAGATACATACTGAATCATTCATGATTAAGACAATAAAAAGCAAATCAAGTAAGGTAACATAAAGACGCTCGAAGTCTGTCACTTGAGGAAGTAATGTTTTTTATCAATATTGACTTCGGCATGCAAGTACCATAAGAGAAATGCATAGCTTGGAGTCCCCACAGACCTTCAATCCTTCCAGCCTCTACCAGGAAGCAAGCTGCATCCTGTCTGATGTGCCAGAAGTAGGAAAGCACCCAGAAGAAAGGCTGCAAATGGGATTTAAAGTGGCAGAAACTGGCTTCAACTTCTCCTCTCACAAAGACAGAGAGAAGCAACTTGCTCAAAAAACTCACTGAAACAAGTCAGAAGACAAAGTAGGAGGTGCTGTTTCAGGAAAGCCATCAGTAGAGCTCTGTAGTATCCTAGACAGTATTGTCCCACTACACCGCACCAATCCTCAGGGCATTTCAGAAGGCTACATATTTTGTGAGTTACAGCCTCATGCTATAAGAGAAGTTTCCAGGTTTCTCCACCTACTAAATGAATCTGATTTCACAGTTGGGTTTTATGGAGATTATTTTAAGTTAGTTAAGCTTTATTCTTTTTAGGCTTAGAAACCTGTGGCATTCCACTAAGGCACCTACAGCTCTGAGCTCAATCTTTTGCATCCCACGCATAATTGCAATTAGGTCAGAGTTTCCCATGCTAATGTCTCCCCCAGCCACTGCAATGTACTGCATATGTACAATCACCACTCTCTTACCACTTGACCCTTCCCCTCACAAGTCCTCCAAACAGCCTGACCACAGTTCTTCTGTACCTGCTTGAAATGACGCAAGCCAATCTCTGCTTACCCTTACAACTGTATGTATATAGCACTTTCAAAGCCTACTTTTAATTTATTCAGATGCAGTGCATCCCTTATTTATTTAGAGCACAAGATCATGTTCTGCTTCTGAGGAGTAGAAGAAGAAGTAATCAAAGAGAAATACTGCTGATCAGTAGTTTCAATCTGTACGTCGTAAAGAACCAACAAAAGGTAAGAGTCGAAACTTATTCTCAGGAGGCTTATGCTTACCTTGAGGTGTCCTTACCTGCCTTGGAAAAATATTAACGAGACAGCATTTCAGCAAAACCAGATTGCTCTACCAGAGCAATCCAAAAGGAACCACGTTTTTAAAATTTATGCACAGCATGATCAGGAAAGGGAACACTGATGTTCTTTTAAAACATTACCAGAAAGTACTAAAATCATTTTCCCTCTACAAAAGAGAACTGCTTCAAGCATCCAGCTCTCACTCTTGATCTCCACCATCAATCACCTTTTCTTGGCAAGCACACACAAAGGAAGATTCAGAAGAAGCTATGGGCCACCATTACCCTACAGATTTTTCTCTGGTTTCAGTGCCTACTTTGGAACAGCATGCTTCCAGAGTTAGCACTGGGAAACTGATTAGCTATGAAGACTCAGAACTATGAAACTGTGCCAGACTTCCAGTTACACATTTAAAGTTGCACTGTTTTCACCTTAAAACTTGCAGAAAACACTGCAGCCAGTGTTAACGCACAATATTCACAACAAAAAAAAATAAGTATTTTCTCTAGCAAGTGTTGTACTATTCCAGATTTCAATGATCTGCACACATAGAGCTAATTAATGAACTTACTAAAAAAGAAAAGAAAAAAAAAGCTAGTCCCTCAAAAAAAACAGGAAAAGCATCATGGCTACTGAACTCAGTTCATTCCTTCCAAACTCACCTGCACACCAGGAAGAAGGCATTTTACATCAGAAATACAATTACTTCTTTTCTACTTCTCGTTGCTTTTGCTTACCCATCTCACCCTTACAGGCCATGAAAGTTGAAGCACATGGTCAGTTTGATTCACTGAGAACTGCATTTGTTTATGGTTGCTTCTATAAATGATTATACTAGGGATTAGCACACTTGCATGAAGTGTGTTTGTTAGGTCTAGTTACAAGAACCCTGCTAGAAAGCAGTCAGATTCCATCTCCAATCCTTCATCTCATCTTCCTTTTCACATAGCACGGGGTACAGTTACAAATTAGTTAAGAAATCTAGCAAAAATCCTAATTTTTTTAAGGGGAGGTAGTCTATGCAAAGGAAACATTTTAACTCCTTTTCCTCTGCACTGTCCTCTTTTATCATGATAATGAGCAATACTCAGACACAATTTCCATACATTAAGGTAACAGATTTTTGCATTGAACTTACTAGATACAAATCTTTAAGCCAATACACAGAAACATACCATTTTAATAATGCCCCCAAAGAGATGAAAGAATAGTGCAAGGGATTTCACAGCAAAGCTATAATGAAGCATCAACTTTGGCATCTTGGTAATCACAAAAATCCAAATAAAGCATGTTAACATCTCAATATTAAAAGCCAGTAGAACTTGATTCCTTCTGAAAATAACTAAATGGTTCATACTCCTTGATGGTATTTTAGCAAGTCTCAGCTACTGGAATCAGGTGGTTATCTGAGAAACAGACTACATTTAAGACACCTCTCTCCTTTTCCCACATACAAATAACTTTTTTTTTTTTTTTTTAAGCAACACTGAACAGAAAAATGAAAAATACGTAACACTAAGGGCATGCAGCAGAGCCCATGTTTTTTTATTCTCAACTTATTTTCAGGTTTCAACTTAGGGTACTGATTCTTGATTTCTTCCTGCTTTGAGATGACAGCACCATGCTCCCACAGAAGTACCAGTCATGAATTTCCTCACCACAGTATCCAGAGGGTGGGCCAGCTAGGCCAAGCTGTTGTCAGTCTTGTCACTCAGGCCTTACTCCACACCACATATAGTGACAACAGCAAGCCAGAACCTTAGTTCATTTTTGCTAAGGTAGTCTGCCTGCAGACTAGGTGGGGTGGTATTACGGAGCTGGAAAGATAAGAGGTTCACCCAGGAACAAATCCTGAATGTTTCATTGTTGCACACATCTCCATCGCACAGACTACGTTGCTCCATATTCACATTAAGCAAAATGTGCACTGCCACCATTAATTTAACAGGAAGGCATTCTTGCTGTAGAAAAGCGAGCAGTTTTTTGCTATGAGCAACCACAAAGTCTGCAGCTCTGACTCCCATTGTGTAGAAAATATTGATATGAATTGTCAGGGCTTATAATTTCAATCACTGTGGATCATAACTGCCTCTGCTCACAATAACTCTTTTTCCATTTCAGTATTTCTGCAACTGGAGTTTCCTGCAGCACTTACTATTTTTCTCTTAAGTGGAGGAGAACTAGGAAAGAACAGGTAATTTTATCCTTCAAAATGTGAATATCTAACAAGTGGCAGTTTCACTAGTGAAGTACATCTAAAATAATCAGGCAGTTTACAATACTCCTTTTAACCTTCTAAGAGGATACATTTGCAAAGCAAATGTTAAGACACTTATAAGACATGAATGCGTAATACATCCAGGAAATTCACTTGTCCAAGACAGCTGGATACACTAAGTACATCCTGATATTCAATTCATTTGAATGGCATTCCCCCAGTAAAACTCGTGCCAGGACAGACTCTGAGTCAAGCAACACTAAGTGACATTCATCTTGAAATTATAGCACTATTATTGAAGTTTTCAAATACCTTTCATCCATGAAGGATTTCAACTTAACATGAACTTTTTAAAGAAACATGAAATTTGAGAAAATGCTATAAAAAGCAGAACAGGAGGTTTGGAGCAATGGAGAATTATCTGGTGGGGAAATGTAGATTTCATGAAATCTATTCCAGTGCTGTAACTCCCTGTGAGATCACACTTTGTGTGGAAAGCTACTATGAACTGCATTAATTTCAGACAAATGCTCAAGGTGCACCATATGTTAAGAATGCTCTTCATCATTCTGCATACACAGACTTTAATAAAAATATCTAGAACACAGAAAGTAGGTCAAATGCAAGCAACTGAAAAGGGTAAGCGATCGATTCTATAAACAGTTTAACTTTATGATAACAACGTCAACATATCTCTCCTTCAACACATTATCACTCAAACAGGATTTCTTCACAGTCCATCTCAGCACCACAGCTCTTCTGCAAGCAACTGGGTCTGAAACACAGGCAGCACTCTCACCAGTGGTGCTCTATCTGCCTGGGAGATGAGCTGGAGGAAGGCTTGGCTGTAGCTTCCCCATGCGCTAGTATGTAACAGGCACTGAAGGGACACCACTTCTGCCCAATCCAGCGGCTGCTGTTCGCCACCCTTGCGTTACCAGTGCTGCAATGGGTACTGGGTGAACTGAACAATGAACACACCCAAATTAAAATGAACCCCAACTACATTTTTTTAAAATACAAATATCATTCCCACATCCAGTGTACTGTGACTAAATCCAAAGAAAATGACATAAAGGCAAATGCTGGATCATTCCATTATCGATGCCACCTCTTGCCAGCTTGAGGCACACAGAGAACTGCAGTCTCAGACACCAAAAACCTCTGTGCCAAGACTCCTTGTGAGCACTCAACACCCTTCTCCTTCAAGTCAAGAAACAAGAACATGGTTAGAAGAGCAAATCGCAGTGCAGTGCTCACAGCAAGCTGCACTTGCCTTGTGACAGATACCAAGACATCTCCCGGCGTGGGAAGGCTTTGTTTCACTTCCTCCACCATGCTGCAACCCCAATGCGCTCCCATCAACCACAGAACAACCTCTCCACCTTCCAGGTTAGTACAGCAATCTGCTCCAGCTGCAAGTTTCGACTGGTCCTTGCAGCCACCTATGAGATCATATGGTAAACCAAGTCACCCATGCACAATTGCATGGTGAGCTCAAATAATAAATAAAAACTGGTGAAAATGAGCAGCAAGCGTCCTAGTCTGATAGCGGTCAGATGAACTAACTAAACATTGTGGTCAAAACTGTGAAAAAGAAACACACTCATAAAACACTGTATGCTTTTTTGGTTACAGCAGACAGCATGACAGACAGCAAAACCACATTTCCATGCTTTTTTTTTTTTTTTTTTTGTTTTTTTTTTTAATGGATCTGTGGCTTTTTGCCACGGAGTAATTCTATGGTTTACCAAAATGCAGTCTCTGGGCTTGTTAATTTCATATTTACTTGGCTAGACCTGTAATCTCTCCACTCTTTTAATTAAAAAGGTTTCAGGCAAGTGTTCATATGAAAAATAGTCATTCGAATCCTAATATTTTTACCCACAAAAACTCACAGAGGTTCTATCTGTTTTGGTTTATGAGAGCCTGTTTTGCACAAACTATTATAATTATTCCCTTTCATAATAGTAGTTTCCCATGACAATTAGAGACTTAGTTGTGCTATTCTGTTTGCATTAGAAATT
This sequence comes from Perdix hodgsoniae, assembly GCA_035772895.1. NCBI lineage: Eukaryota > Metazoa > Chordata > Aves > Galliformes > Phasianidae > Perdix > Perdix hodgsoniae. The sequence goes on from JAPSGF010000003.1 coordinate 13,574,551, forward strand.
TGCCAGAATACAAGAAAGGAAACCTTGAAATCACTGAACTACCCACAGTTTGTTTGCAAACCTGTTCATGAATAATCCCTGGCTGTTTTTCACAAAGACAATGGAAAAAGCCAGGGGGAGGAGGAAGGGAAATATGTTTGATGACTAGTGGATAGCTCAGACTGTGCTTTCTTTGTGTGAGCTTCAGTGAAGATAAAAGAATTAAGTTGGAAAATATTAACCTTTAATATAAAGGGAAGGCAGTTTAAAATGACTGATTTCTTTATTGAAAAATTCACTTCTCAATGCTGCAACATACCATGTTGCGTAGGCGAAAGCAAACGAAAGAGAAGGGAGAAAAACGGTTTTTTTTGTTTTTTTTGTTTTTTTTTTAACAGTTGCCAACAAGGGCTGCATCAACTCTGCCACCACAGGTACAACCTCAGCTCATGACCACTAAACTGAAGTTGACTGAAACTAGATGCAGAACTATCCTTGCTGACCTCTGGGCTCTCAGGCTGCTGTTAGGAGGATCTGAGCAAATCTCTCAGAGGTGGTTATAGAGCACCTGTAAGTACTTCAGTTGCACTTTTGGATAAGAACTCCGTGTACCTTAAAGCACTTTATCTTAGCTCAGGACTTTTACACAACGCTCTAAAAAAGGATGGCATTTTCATCCAGTGCAGTCCACATCTATACATCCACTGCAAAACCTCTCCAGATTTCATTTCATCTGGCTGTAAAATAAGGCTTCTTCCACCTCTGCAGACTAAAGTAGACTAGAAAGGAAGAGACCAAGTCCTGAACAGCTGTTCTCCATTCAAAATTAGCAACTTTCTCACTAAGAATAAACAGGAAAGGTAGTGGTAGTGGGATGCTCACACAGAGACACTGATCTGTTTTAATGCTCCAAGCCCCTTTGCTTCAGCAAGGTGGAAAAGCACAGCAGTGTTTCAGAGGAAAACACCACTTACCCTGTGCTGTACTGTAAATAGTCTTCTACCTAGTATTTCTTTTCCTAAGTCCAACTTCCTTTTAGCCTCAGAACAACATTTATAGCTTCTCACACACATGGGGTTATTCATAAGCTGAAAAGTGAAGACTTGAGCAATGCTGTGATCCCCAGTTTAGTACTAACTGGGTTTGCCTAATCTTTGACAACTCATACTGCCATTAACTTCTTCCAATCTCTGCAACAAATAAATTAAGAAAGAGTCTTTTACAGTTTCATAGTCTGTAAAACTGCAGGTAGAAATTCCAATGAAGTTAAAAAGAGACTATCTCAGACTACTAGTTCTGCTTGGAATGAGGAGGCATAGAAGACTTCAACCAAACCTGTATTTTCCTCATCTTTACAATACTATTGCTTATACCAGAGAAACAAGATCCCACTATGCTGCAGCCTCTGGCTATACAGCCGTAAGTCTCAATTCTGGCATTTGCTAAGGTTTAGGCAGGCTCTTGGTCTCAGGGGGCAGGAGGCACGCAGAAATAAGTTGGGGCAAGCTACAAGAAAGTTAGTTTGTGTGTGTTGTTCTGCTTTTCCCCCCCAAAACCCTACTAAGTTAAAGTCGTAGTATTATCCCATTTTCCAGGTGCAGAACAAAGGCTGAAAAGACAGATTACCAAGGAACAAACCTCCTTAATACAAATTAAAGTACATACTGCAATACTGCCAAAAGGCACGTCACTGGAGCTTGCTAATTGCAGCTGTGTTGAAAAAGACAGCAGAACTCACATGGGAGACAAAATGAGGACAAACTGTCTTGGGAAATAGCAGCCTGCCCCAAGCACCTTACATTCTAGAGAGATAAACACAGGCACTTGTAAGTGACTCCCATGTAATAATATCTCACCTCCTGTTTCTTAACATATATTGGTCTCCAAAAACTCCTCTGTGGTGAGTTATGCTCCAGGAAAAAGTATTATTTTCACTTCCCAGACGGAGAACTGAGGCAGTGGAGGTCACAGGTGAAGTCTCAAGAAAGTACGTAATGAGATTTTTAATAATGCCTAAACAGACAAATTTCTTAATTCACGTGGAATATCAACAGACAAATGCTCAAGAATTCCTAAGAGCAAGATGACATCTAACCACACCTGTAGATACATAAATGTATCTACGTATCTTAAAAAACATCATCCCACATAAAGAGACTGGATTTAGACATCACAGTCCAACACTATGATCTTACCCCACTCTCTTCCCCTCTCAGGAATCACGCCATGCTGAAGTCACCAAAAATACACAGGAGTGTCAGCCTACAGCACTGTAGCTCCCCATTAAGTACTTCTGAGTCCCCTTCCCAGACATGTTCAGAAGTGTCTTTGGCATCTAGCTCACAACAAAGCCTGGGCAAACACTTCCCCTCAGCACTCCCTCCACCCATGTCCCCAAGGGAGATGAGAACCCCTGCCAGAATGATTCTCACATGAAACACAGAAGCAGTCACGTTTGTAAAAAGCAAAAGAGGGTGGAGAAGAGAGAAACTTCTATGTAACAGCTTAGTGGTTAAAGAACTTAATCACAGCATTACATATATTAATTCTTTCTTTACTCCTCGTTCCCACCTCCTAGGAGGACACCCTACCTGTTAGACTTCTGTGAACTCTGAGAAGGAAATAATCCCTGTTCTTCCACTGCAGATGAAAAGTCCCATTACCAGATTCTGTTTCCAACCATTTTACATGGTAAGAACATCAGGGGCTAAAACATGTGGAAGGGTTTGGGACAAAGACTGGAACTCAGCACAACATCTTCCAGACCACCACAAATAGTTCTTCTAGGGCACAGCACAGCTTCTCCCCTCTTTCATATCCACTGAACTATTAAGCAGCTCATGCAAACCAAACAGCTTTCTGATGTATCCCCTTGTCTCTACATCCCCTCTTGAGACACAAGGCTCCTTAGCAGTCAGTAAAGCAGCTGAAATAAGATGAGCTTTTTTGTGCTTTTTATTATTATTGATTGTAGTTATTATTATTGGAGTCTTTTTTGTTTGATTAAGATGCTGTGTTCAGGCTTTGAAGGAAAGTTTAGGTCCCATTCTCCTAAAGGTGATTCTGAACTGACACCACCTAGTGAGAGCGGCATGTTTTGACAGCGCTACTCGACTCAAAATGCACCCACAGCAATGCTCCACTGCCTTAGCAAACAGTGGTCAAAAAGAATGGTCCAAGTCTCACAGGCAGCCTCTGACAGTGCAAACCAGAAACTTTCACTTAGAACCTCACAAGCCCCAGACCCTGGCAACTGAATCACAGCTACCTGCGAGCTTTGTGCTTTGCATCTTGTTAACATTAAGAAGCATTTCCTCTGCCTACAGACTTGCAATCTCTCCAGGTTCCGCTGCAGGCTTAAAGATATCTCATCGCCCTTAATACAGCACATACTTATAGCACCATTTTTCCTTGAAAGTGCGTGAATTAAGATTACTCCAGGCTTCTCACCCGCACACAAAAAAAAAAATGGCAAAAATTAACTCTTCAGAAGAAAACCACTACTTCCAGGTAGAAAACAGAGCTAAGTAAATTGCATCCAAATAAAAGATAAAGTATCATAATTTCACATAGCAATGCCAGTTCGCGCAGCATCTTGTACACATGTTTTCAAACTCCTCTTCAGCGGAAACCCACAACCTCAGAAAAAAAACAAAACACCCCACATGTACACTCATGGGGACTCTACTCTCTCACAGTTCTCTCTATCTCCTTCTTTACCTACATTTGTTACCCTCAGTTAAATGTGGTTTTAGAAAGAATTTCAGACAGGATCACTTCCCCAGAAACTTCCAGAATGCAGAAGGCATAGAACCGTCAGGCTTTTCTTATGCTGCCAACAAGGGACATATAACGAGTATTTTGATGTCACCAGTCTGCAGAGATAAACCAAGGAATGTTGTGAGAGGGAGAGGGATAAATGCCTTCTACAGATGCATGGAAAAGTGACTTTCTCCTGTTACCCCTATCAAAGACAGAATATTAGTTTTGCTTCATTTAACACTCATCTTCATTGACTGACTTAAACAAAGAATCTATATATTACTTACTTTTAAAGACTAATGTCTCCATATTTATGCATGAAGAAATATACAGCAAATTACTCCAACATAGAAGTACTCTGATCAGAGAAGTCAATGCGTCTTTCAAAATAACTGTTCTAGAGCAACAAAAGCAAAGACCACCACCAATTCCTGGATTTTATTTATTTATTTTGTTTAGAGGGACACTAAGGGAAAAAGAACACAGTTCATTCCCAGAAGCTAAAACCTAATGAATGAAATCATAAAAAAACAATCTGTTCACAGTGCAACAGCTTTCTGCAATTTGGACAGAAAGCCAGCTGGTTAAACTCAGTCTAAGAACAAGTTATCTACTCTTTGGTAATACACTCATATAAACTTGGAGTCTGTTTTATGTACAAAGTCTTCCATCTTTCTTCTGCTATTCACATTATGGGCTGATATTTTCAGAGGTGTCTACCTTGTACCAAGTCACATGCTTTACGAAATTACAAATTGTAGACAGTGGTGGTGTTGTAGTTGACTCTCTTGCACATCAGCACAGTGCCATCTTTCAAAGGGGTTACTGTGAAGCTGCATGGATGTCATACAGAATGAATGGTACTGCAGGGAAGTACAGGACGTGAGAAGAAAACTTATTAACTAGTTTCCTCCAATCAATCTCCGTTCTTTGCCTCCTTGTTCAAATGAAAGAGGTTTGGTCAGCTTTGTGCATGCTGCTTTTGATTTTCTTCTCCAGACAATATCACAGGACCAGCTCCCCATTTCCAAACTCTATCTCCAAATAAAGTTAACACAGAAGCAGACGGGAGAACAGCTCATGCCACCTCCGGTGTTTTCTTCTGGTGGTCCCTAGGGCATAAGGACAAAGGAAAACCCACCACAGCTAAGGCACTGCTGGACCTCATTACAAAGCTGACATAGGTTTGGAAGAAGTCCTCCTCTCTCAACAGCAAATACATATTTATTCAATATTCTGTTATTCTCTAGGGCCTCTCATCTAATAATGGAAGCCAGCAAATTAAATCTTACATCACTCCTGTCATGTAAATATCACCACCATTTCAGAGAGGGAGAAATGTTTAGAGATTTTCACAAAGGGATGCAGACTTTGAGTTCAGTGAAAACACAGCTGCTAATTTGTCACACACTTTCCATTAAATGGCCTCTCTCCCAGATCCAAGAGAGTCAGACCCACAGGTAAGCACTGAAAAGCACCCACAGCAGGAAACAGAACATCTATCACCATTGGCTTTCAACTCTAAGCACAAAGTACCTTGTAGAGCTTAAGCAGTGAACTCTCATCTCCTCACACTGCAGCTGTCATGAAAAGCCAACAGATCCTCACGCCCCTCCTGATGCCAAAACCACAGCATAACTTGGCTCATCTCTTGGAGTTAAATGGCCTTACAGAGCGCACTCTGGGTTCTTGGCTGCCTGGCAGCTGCCCAATAGTCCTCCAACTCCAAGCAAGATCTCACAGGTTAGATAGGAATCCAGTCAGAGACACCACAGGGGCCTCTTACAGAAACCCAGCCACGCACAGCCCTTGGCGTGGCACCTTCCATAAAAACACGGACGAACACTGCAATGTCCACACCTGACTATTCCTTGGGCCATTATGAGCTTCACAGCAGCCATTTTGATGCATTTATGTGAACCACTCTGTTTTCAAAAGTAATCAAGGAAATGTTTTAGCCATGAAATACAGCTGCAATTTCCTTACTCATCCGTGAGAAAGGAGAGAAATGGCAAAAAGCGGTTGCCGAAGATAAATGTTAAGATCATTCCCTTTTCTCTGTGGTTTTAAAAGCTAAAATTTTAATTATGTGCCAGTTCACATGTTTGCTGGATATCTAAATAACATCCTCCTGGAAGTCCTGTAAGCTTCCTGTATCATAAGAAATGAGCACCAACAAGTTCCACCTCTGCTGCTGAGAAGCAAATGGTTACAAGAAAGAAAATGAGTACTAAAATGTCTCCACTGTTTCTAACAATTCGTTTTAAACAATGCCACCAAGTTAAGAGCACAAATGATGGCAACACCCATCGAGTAGCTGTGGAGAAGCATACCCAAGAGATCCCAAAACTCTATGCACCACCCTGCAAGCTCTTTCCTGGTGCCAAGGGAGGGCTGAGGCCATGGCATTGAAAAGCGTGGAAACCTCCAGCTGCTTGCTGCCCTTTATGTCCTACCAGCACCTCAGCTGAGCTTAGGCCACCATGTGTTTGCCCTACTAACTCTGTGGTATGGGGCCTGAACTCTGAAAATACATGAGGAAACAGGTCCTTTTGCTTTCAGACCCACCCCTTGAAAATATAAATGTATCCCTGTATACGCAACTGAGTGAAGCCCCTCTGATGCACCAGCATCAGCTTTATCAAGCTCTATGTACAGACAAGTGCCCATCTGTCATGGGCAGCTCAGTCCCAATGCCATCAGTGCTCCTTCTGAAGAAAACCAAGACAAGGAATGCAAGGTCTCTGCCTCTGCAAACTCCCCAGCCATCAAGAGAAGGCCAGCACGAGTAGACAAGAACGAATACATGAAAAGCTTACTACATTTAAGATAGAGGAAAGAACAGCATTTTTAAAAATTAAATGCTTTCAGTGATCATCTACAACGTGCACCAAGCATACAGCATGAGCCAAACAAAATTGACTGGCAGGACCTATTACTATGCAGGCTCTTCGTAGCATGAAAGGGACAGATTTTGATTTTTGCTCAACTGTGAGATGCTCTGCTGAGGATTTAAAGCAAACACGAGAAAAAAGAAAAGCACACATTCTCATTGCCAATGTTCCACATCCCAAACATAATAGTGAGAGGTTTTTCCTCCTTTGAAGAAGTTGAATCTCATCCAGCAAATGACAGAAACCTCTGGCAACACAAGATCGTGTGGAGAAATCATTTAAGCAGACCGAAAGAAGGAGGCCAAGTCAAAAGACCTCCACTCAAAACAACATTGTGTCCCATGCTCCCTCTCCTTCTAACTCTGATGGGGAAATCACCACAAGTATGTTTGTGGCATCATGGCATATAATAATAATAATAATTAAAAAAAAAATTAAAAAGCAATTCTAAATTATGTACATTTGTATCTTTTTTACCTTGTATTTTTTTTTTCCTTAGTAGAGTACAGCTCATACCCTTTCAAGAATAAAAAATTATGACAATAATTGCAAGCTGCATCAGACGTCCAGCTTCCTGAACTTCACTGTGAACCTTAGGAGGTTTTACTCTTTACTAGCAAGAAACCATTACAGAAGAACACTGGAGAAAAAACTAAGAAACATGAGCCAAGTGCGGTTTGGCAGCTTAAAATTAGAAGAGAAATAAAAAGAACCCCAAATTTATTATTTATCTCATGATTAATTTTCATCTAATCTTGTGATTTTCCAGGGATTGGCATGATTTAACATTTAGAGTTGGCAATAGAGCATACCATACAAATACATAACCATAAAGAGACCAATTCAAGTTTACTGTGGGGACTATAACTTTGACTGGCCTGACATCTGCACATTTAAACATCTCAGCCATAACATCACAGTGTTCAATGCCAGAACATTACGTACCTGTCATAGGCTAGTAAAAATGATTCTGTAAGTCTAAATCCTATCTACACAGGCAAGAAAGAACTATGTACAGTTCTAGTCACCATTTGTGATATATTTTGATTATATGTAAAAAACACTAAAAAAGAAAGTTAAATGCACCTTCTCTTGACACAGTGCCAGTATGCCTCCCACTACACTTAACTACTACATTTGTGTCATCACTACGATAAAGAATATCAAGGAAAAAATTCCACGTAAATGTTACTTCAAGGTAACAGTAAAACATGAAATAATCATTTTGAAACAAGACAAAACCAGTAAAAATACACATACAAAGAGAGACACTAACACATACTCTTAGAAACAACTCATATTTTTACATTTTAGAATAAAGATTACTTTCTCATTTAAACCTTCAATTTATTTCATAGAATTGGATTTCTGGTGTATGGATACACCAGGTACAGCTTCAAGTACACTGTCACCTGTTACTTAATGCAAGCATCAGTTTATACTTCCCGAGTTTCACATTATCATCTTTGCTCTGTTCCCTTTGTGCCTTGTGGGTAAATAGGTTTTCTGAAAATCAGCGACAACAGATGTGCTCAATCTGCAGACAGCAGCAGAAGTGACTTCTGTAACAATTATAACTCCTCTGTTCAATAGCCGGCACACGTCTGTGATAGACTTGGTGCTCTGTTCTATTCTCACAAATTTCTACAAACGGCAGGCTGCCTCTTATTAAAAAAATCAAAGCACGAGTAAGGCCAGATTGGTAACTCCCAATATAGGTAGTATTATGTGTAAAAATAAAAGAAATTCTGTTTCTCCACATATGCTGTAACAGACTTGAGGGTATCCCCCTCACTGTACCCTGTACAGAAAAAACAGAATCTCTGCCCTGAGGAGCTTCCAGTCATGATTATTTCACATCCTTGAACCTTCACGCTAAAAGTTATTTATTTCAGTTGCAGAACCAAGCAACCAAAGATTTTCAAGCTAGATTTACAGTTGCCACTGCAGCCTTAATTCTACTTTCCTAATATCTGTTTCATGCAGTGAAAGAGGTCCTCTACGAAAAGCAGTAATGAGATCAGTGAGTGTATAACCAAGACCTGCAGCACACTGCAGACATACAATGGGGCATGATCAAACTAACATACACACTGTAAAACCTGAGCATCCTAGCACCCACACTTTGAAACCTCTCCACTAATTTATGTTTTTTTTCCTCTTATGTTTCATGATCTCCGCACTTATTTTTTTTACACCTGAAAGGAAGGCAAATCTCACTGTACAGTATGCTGCAACCGCAATTACACATGAAATGGTGACATCGCTCCTCACTCCTCTAGCTCTGACTACTCAGCACGAGCCTCGCACTGTAGCTGTGCCTGAAGCTGCACTAGCTGTCCAGGAGCAAGATCCCCCTTACCATCCTCCACCTCTGCAGGACGTAGGGGCTTCCCATCACAACAACACCCCTGACTGCAAACAGTAAAGGTGACAATTTCTTGCAAGGAGGGAAAAAAAAAAAAAAAAAAAAAAAAAAAAAAAGCCACAAGTTTCTGTGAGAATTTTTGATACCACAGAAGTGTTAGGCAACCCTTGCCATAGGGTCACCTTTGGCTTCCCCAGTAACTACAAGTGTGCCCATAAACTAACATAGCCAGTGAGGCAGTATTGCAGCAGCTAGGATCTTTCAAAGGCAGAGAAATGCTTTTATGTTTAAGCAAACACGAGTACAGCCTTTTGCAAGGAAAAACAGAATGTATGACTTAATTTTGAAGTTTACTCAGCGTGTTTTGTGCTATTTCCTATGTCTTAGGCATCTGCCCGAGTTGGCAAAACAAGTGGGTGAAAATGACATTTTCATTTCCTTATGTATGGCAAAATAAGGATGAAATGCAGGCTTTCATCCTAATATACATTATTCTGAAATTGAAGGGTGCAAGGTTACTTCAACAGTAACAACACAGAGAAGCACAAACAACAACCTGAGTAAATTAACAGGTCCTCTCCACGGAAAGCTTGTCCAACATCTATGTCAGGGAAAAAAAACATTCTGTTTAAGAATTGAGCCTTAATACAAAGCAAGAGCTTTCTGGTTTAAGTGCAGAATAGCACGTTTCTTAAGTTTTCATAAGCTTGTAAGCTGTTCTACTGGCTTCAGTGGTTAAATAACCTAAAACTCGGACAAACAAGCCTCAGTAGTCAAACTGATTTGACAATCTATTTTTTGCATTTTGTGACTTTGATGGAAAAGTCACTTGTTTTTCTCCTTAACAGTCCTGGGTGAGCTGCAGTCTTCAAACTTTCACTTCTAATCTCTCTCATTTTTAAGTTTTCCAGTTCAGTTCTGACTACCCACAGCCTGTATCCCCATTTGCTGCCTTCTGAAATCCTTCTTACTGTTTATAATAGCGAACAAATTCAGCCAGTAAAATTTTAGCTGGCTTTCCAGCTATTCTTCAAACAGAAGGTATATTCTTCAGCTGCTGCCTTTTAGAAAAATAAGGTTTGCACACATATGTGCACACACATCCACACCAAGCCTAGCCCACCGCTAATGAAACAAAGAGTGCTTTTCTGTTACATACGCAGCACACACACAAACCAATTCCCTGTGATGTATGTGTTTTATGGCTGTGAAGATGAAAAATGGTCAAAACTCGGCCCTAAATTAAACAAATTGATTCCCATCTTTACCCTTTTACCAAAATAATTTACTAAGGCTTAAGAAGCGAGCAGACTCAAGGCTGGGATGTCGTACAACCCATATATTAACTCAGTCGGCAATAAATCTCCCCTTACTCTCCAAGCTCCATACTATTTTCTTAAATAGCTCACTATAAAGCCCCAACCTAATTAAAAACAGCTTTCTCGGCAACAGTGGCCTTGATTTCACTTATTTACACATTAACTGCAGCATCCGTTTGGCCAATCCAGTCTATTCCCCGTACCACGCAGGGCCTTTTATCTGCCCTGGACAGCATTTTCTCCAGCAGATGAAGTAGATGCCGATTGATTTGCTGTCGAGCATGGTAAATTAATAGCAACAAATTGCTGAGGGCCCCATCTCACTGCTCCACCATGCTTCGGCAGTTTTGCTTTATTTGCTCCATGATGGGCAGCAGTCAGGCCTCTTCAAGTCAATTTCTTCTTAACAACCTGCAATACTTTTCAATGGTGAAAATAGAGCCGTTCCTTGTAAGTCAGAAATCAATATCCTATTGCCCTTAGAAAATGCTAAACAAGCAGTATTGGCAATCCACTTGGTACTAGAGGGTATCAGATATAATGCAAATCCATACCGCTTCCCTCCTCATAGTTATTACAGTTTGCTAAAAGGTTCCTAATGCCATTTATCATCATTTACCATCGACTACTGCAGCTATGATTATGATATCCTATCAGCTAGTAGAGCCCTTTCATTTCTATCCAATTAATATTTTAGCAGCACTCAAATGGTTGTTGCCCAAGTCTTCTAATAAAATTTACATGGATTGAACTGAAATGGTTTGGGTTCTTTTTTTTCTTTCCCCCCCCCCGTTACTGTGATCTTAAGAAGTAATTTCATTTATTTTTCAACACACAGCTACTTAAGAGATTTGAATTTTCCTTCAAAAATGCTGAAATCCAGCATTCCAACGTGTGAATTAGTTCAAAGATGGAAGCCTGACCAAAAAGAGAGAATCAGCATTTACATACTGTAAAAGAATAAAAAAAAATAATAGAAGAGAATGCTCTATCCTGCTTATATCTTCCATCAGTCTCATTCACAAATATCTGCTGTCTGGAGCCAAATACAGACACTTATTTTAAGTGATAATTACAATTCTCAATTAAAACCTTCAGAAAGCATGTTTGATTACAGCAATTTAAATAAACTGTTTACCATAACATTAAAACAGCCTAATTTAGGAAATTAAACCAAATGACCACCAACAAGTAGCACACCGTATTAGAAACATAGTGCAGTGTGTCAAGTATTCATTCATAAATCATTCACTGAGCCTCAAAAAAAAAAAAAAAGAAAAAAAAGCAACTTTATAGGAAATGGACTTCTTCGGATCACACTCACATATTCTCCTTTATTCTAACACTGAGATTTACAACCATAGGAAAGTATCTGTTCATACTGCAATCCAAAATCCCCAACCTACTGTCTTTTCTTTTCTTTTTTTTTTTTTTGGAATGTGTCTATTTTGAAGCTTTATTGATCCCAGTAGAGAATATCAAAAATTAGCTTAATGTTTTAGGCTATAACACCACATGTCACAACACACCCCACACTTTTATTAAAAAAAAAAAAAAAGACTAATTCTACCAGCCTAATGCTATTTACTCAGTTACCAAAATTTAAATTAATTATGTTCTCAAACATAATTGTTAAAAATTGGCAACATTATGCAGGCTTAATTAAGATTAAATCCAATTTACTAAATGTACTTTAATTGGTACTAATTACATTAGCTTTCCTTTCAGAATGACAAATTCCCCATAGGTTTCACTTTAATAGTCTTCTATCAAAATCAACACAGGATGACTGATGATGAGCATCTCACGAGGGGTGGGAAAGCAATGCTCTCCCCCTCCTCCCCCACCCGGCATGCACACACACTATTGCCGTGCTCCACGTTTATCCTTTTATCAATTTGCTAAGTCACAGAGTCATGACTCCATCACAGCCATCATTTTCTGTTCCAGTGAAAAATTTCTCTAAAAATAAATACTCTGTGGCTGGGAGCAGCCAAGAAGAACAGAAGCTTTAACAGAAAAATACACAAAGGTTTCAAATATCAGGGCCACCAATTACTAGGGTACTTCTAAGGACTCCAGGGAGTCCTGCTCTTGAACCCTTTGAGACGCAAATCTAGTAAGTGAATAAGCCTAACCTGATCTCAAGAACTCGGCCCAATTACGCCGAAGGGCAACTTCACCGCATTATTGCCTGCTTTCCATTACAAGGGCATCCAGCAGTACATCTGGAAAAGAACCTAAGAGGAACCAAAGCTGTCTGCCCAGAAAAACAAATAAAGACAGATATGCCTCTGCACTAAAGTGAAAAAAAAAGAAAAAAAAAAGAAAAAAAAAAGAAAAAAAAAGAAAATATAATAAGTAGGTGGTTTGCAGGGCTGTCTGTATTTCATAATGCGATAAACTGCCCTCAGGATTTTTGATATGATTGAATTTAGAAAGCTGGGGGGGGAAAGAGGAATAGAAGAAGAAGAAAAAAGAAGAGTGAATCGCTCAATTTCAGGCGAGGAAAATTCAAAGATCTGAGAGGAAGAAAAGGGAATTTAAAGTGGAAGACTAAAAAAGATTCGCGCACATCAAATGAAACAATCAACTCCCTATATACACAAAATTGGGCCCCAACGCTGCCATCACAAAGCAAAATGGGAAATACGTTGCATTTGCTGTAGCAAGAGCAGAAAGGGAAAAAAACACTGTGGGAAGAGCAGAGGAGACACGAAGATACAAACGAGTATCAGATTTAGGAATGATAGCAAGTGAGTTTCTTAGCCGCAGCTGATTTGAATCAACATCTGACAAAATATTTAAGTGTTTTGCATGAGAGTAGAATACTTGAACTACTAATTCGAACAGACTGAGCAGTACTGGAAAAGGGTGTTTAATTAAAACTTGGGTCCTTTGTCATTCTCACATTTAGCTGAAGCTACGGATTTAATTCCTTTCAGAATATCATTGACATCTCCATTGCCATAATCATACACAATTTCTGAAGCACTTAGAAATTAAAAATTAAAATTGGTTTTAAGCGAGTTTCCCCTACGTCAAACAAACTAATTACACATTTTACTTGCAAGCCAGTACTGTCCCACACCATTTTGTACGGTTAGTTGAAGTCTACATACAACTAATTGCTGTACGTACAAAGCACCCAGAAATATAAACAAGTCTAACTGCAATAGCCGCTCTCAAACACAAGTAAGAATACACCACGTAGGTGGCCTGCAGGGACGCTGGACTGGGTGAATTGTTCTTGTGCATGACACCAACTCCGCTTTTCAGACAGGACCCAGCCAGCCCAGCTGCTCTGCAACCCTGCATCTTCCAGCCCACAGCATCGCAGGGCCTGGCTGCAAGCCAGGCATTGCACCCGCACTCCACAGGTCTATGCAGGGCTTGCAGAGCTCTGCAGCGTCAGAGGCAAAGCTCTCCAAGGACAGAAAACCCCCTGCCTTCACACTAGCTTACCATCTAACACAAATGGCCTTCATCAGCACTGGAAGTACTGGAGTGCTAATGGGACACAAAATATAACAAACATGAAAAAAAAAAGATCTGAATTCAGTTTGTTCTCACTGAGATAAAGGGATTCTATTTCCACAACCCAGAGAAGTTCCACATCTACTACTTTGATCAGGAACGCATACAAGCCAATTGTCAGATGATGTTTCTTCTCCCATTCAACCATTTATTTCTGTCGTTCACCCTTTCCAGCAACATGGGTGAACTGCTCAAGCGTTTGCTAAAACGAGTTGTCAGTATTAAACTCCACCATATTAAAAGTTCTCTCGCTGGAAAAGAGGTCAGATGTTTAATTCATTCTCCTCCAGAGAAGGTTAAAAACACACATTACTGAATAAGAAATTCTGGTTTACAGTGCCCTGCTCCATACCAGTAATCTCCTGCTAATCTCAGCCTAAGTGCTAGACTTCAAGGCATAGAACCAAGCAAAACATCACCCTTCTGGAAAGCTCCTTTACTCTTTCATGTTTGACGTGCTAAGACACTTGTTTCTTGAGATGGGTTCAGGTAGACAACACAAGAAAGACAGCAAAATGGCTGCACATTGATTGCTGCTGTAGCTCCAGCTTAAAAAAGCCCCAGTTAACTGAGAATGAGCCCTCTCCACACCCAAATACATGTCCTTTGACATCCAATATGCATTCACAATGCAGCTATCACTCCAAAAAGGCGGCCCCCAACAGCACAGGGCTAGGGTGACTCAGGGTTGCACCCGCTCTTACCCCTGCACACACTGTGCTCCATGCAGCCAAACACAGGGGGGGATCTGGGCCAGCAAGGAGCACACAAAATTTCCTGCACACTTCAGCATGCAATTAAGACAACTCGCACATAACAGACATCTGGCTTAAGGCTGATGGGAGAAATTACAGTGAGCGTTCTTACACAAAGCAAAATATTTACCTACCTGTTTATGCATTTCTATATTCAGCCCATAGGACATCTCATAATACTAAGAAAGAAAAAAACGACTCTGTTAGAACTTACAATTTATAACAGTCATTCCAAAATTTGCTTTGACTCAGACACCATCCATACAAAGGCAGAGACCCAAAAATGTTTACTAGCCAGGAGAGCTCCTGGAATTTGACAGCATTTCACAGTTGCCCATTCTTCTTGCTTTTTTCTTTTTAATTTATGTCACTTCTTGGCAAATCTACAAAGGATGGCCATAGAACAAACAAAAAAAAAAAAAAAAAAAAACAGATAACAAAAAAAACCCAAAAAGTAATCACAGCCAGAGTTACAGATTAGAAGCAGAAAAGCACATAGAAAACACTCAAGATTTTATTCCCTAGCACACATGAAAGATGCCAAAAAAAAAAAAGAAAAAAAAAAAAAGCCTGAAGTGCCTGAAGCCAGACAGACATATAAATCAGCAGACAACTCACAGAACGGCTATTCGATATTTTAAATTAAAAACACAAAAAAGCTGTGACTGGATGGCAGGGTTGAAAAGAAGGCAGGAGCACATCGGCCAGAGAGTCAGGCAGACGTGCCGTTCCGACATTCCCCATCACAGAGAGCAGGGTCAGCGTGCAGCTCAGTGGCACACCATCCTCAGGACTTAAGCAAATCAGGCATGAAAAAGACAAATGCAAGCCTTAACATATGCCTCTGCTCCTGGTTAAGAATTTTTCAAGGTTATTTACTCTTTTTTTGTGGATTCTGGGGTGTTATTTGTCAGGCACACATAGAAAGCAGCTAATCCTTTGTAGATGTACAAGGTAGCGGGCAGCACAGGCTCCTCGGAGTCAACACAATCCATCATGCAATTATGTGCAGGGAGACATTTTCCTGCGCGCCTCACTTGGCCACACAGTCCATAGCCCTCTAAGAAACTCCTCACACTCAGAGCCCCGCCATTCCCAGTTCAGCAGAGCAATGCACAGCAGCACAGGAACAACAGCTCTCCTAAAGCAGGAGGCTTTGGGGCCACAGACATACCTGCACAACTCTGAACACAGTACGGGGGGTGGGGGGGGGGGGGGGG
>JAPSGF010000003.1:13592213-13612370 GCA_035772895.1 Perdix hodgsoniae
TGGGGTCGGGTGCCGTGTTCTGGCGTCGCGCGCTGCTCGCCGCCGTCTTGTTTTTCTCCTCTACCAGGCGGAGATGCGTCATGTTTGTAGTTGCCTAACGTGACATAATTTAAGTCTTCTTCCTGCCGGCTGTACTTAAGGGACAAAATCTGCTCTTGGAAGTGGCTCCGGTGAAAGGATGTTATTCTCAGCTTCTCTCAAGAGCGAGGCTTAAAGATCTGACCTTTACACGACGCGTTCTGAAGCTACGCTGGCATTCAGAGGGGGCATTTTCTGTCAGTATCCGATGGGCAAAGGACTGCCGAATCCAAGGCCCAAGGTTTTGCAGGTACAATAAGGGCGTCTGTAAAATACCTGTGAGAAGAACCGCATCTGGGTCTAACGAGCCACTCGGCCGCGGCCACGTTACCTTCTGTGGGCTGCAGGCCTCAGGAAACGCGCCCCTGGCGCCGCCCATCGCATCTCAGCACTCAGACACCGCAACGGGGGAGCCTCATTTCCCAGAGAACAACGATTCTGTGCTGAGTGGTGCTGTGTCCTAAAAGGACCCCTTGGCAGCTTCTCTGCCAAGCCCCGTTGCAGACAATACCATGCACTGATGCACACGCGAGCAATAGGCTCGGAATTTTTCCCTGTCTGCACCTGTCATGCTCGAATTTGCCTTCGAGCAGTTTGTATTCCTGATGAGCAGGAGTTTAAACCTGCATACAAAATAGATGTGGTTTAGTCACGTCATTCTCAATGCCTGTATTCCAAATCTGTAGTCTCAAAACTTTCAGTTGGCAATTAATGCTGTAATAATGGTAGCTAAATTACACACAGCTACCTTTTCTGTAGCAGAATCTCTTCATCACCTCTGGTGCTCTGGCTGAGACCTGCGGCTGTGGAGCAGCCCAAGGTCTTGATGGAACATTCCATGACGGTTCTACCTTGCTCACCCGACCTCTGAAGGCTGGCTCAGCGCCGCTGGGTGCTGAAGCAGAGAGTGGTGACAGCATCTGTCCACCTGTTGGAGGTGGTGATGACATCCATCTTCCACCAGGGTTCAGAAAGCGCAGGACAGAAACTCATCTTTCTGTTTTGAAGCAGAGTTTGTAGCCGGACTCTGCTTCCAATATACTGTGTGTAACTAACCACTGTGTGATTCTGTAGCCATTTTTGTCTAAAATAAAGTAAACCATTGAGGAAATGGACCAAAATACATCCTTCCACATTTTGTTTTTCCACGACCAAAAATACGCACAGCATCATTAAGCATTTAAATATTCCCTTCTTCCTTGTCACAGATTTCATTTCCACTGGAATGTTCACATTTGCAGGAATTATAATCAGTGCTCCAGTGGGTTTTAGGTCTCTAAATATCTTCTGAAGATACAGAGGTAAAACACCCGCCTAATTGTGAAAAGAATGCTTTGCGTATCTCTAAACCTCCCAGCACCAAAAAATACTTCTAAAAGCTTGGTTGTGAGCGTTGTTCACTAGTCACTGCAGCTCTTTCATCTCCTCTGAAATGGAGGATGTTCATGTGTGCCAGGATCAGGTCTTGACTTTCAGAAGTATGACTGCACAGTCTACAGATGCCTGTCACCCAGGTGCTCAAAAGCTTCTCAAGAGCAGAACTGTTCTGGGGCTCTGCAGGGCTGTATGCATCTCTGGAAATACGATGAGCAGGTTCAGCATGTAATTTTAGGATCAGATCCTCAAGATGGAGAAGGACTAGTCCACCTATAAAATAAACACTCTGTCTGAAGAAACTGAATTCTGAAAATAACAGCAGGGCTTTTTGTTCTTTTAGCCCTGTCTTAGATTTGCCGGTCTGAAGGGAAAGGTATTCAACACCTTAGCAGACGAACGTATGCAGCTTTTCTGACAAAGCAGTGCCTTTTCTTTTGGAGGGCGCTTTGCCAGTGATGTTCAGATAAGCTTCAGCACTGTTCACTCTCGTTTGCCCATTAGTCTTCGGCGAATTTATGTCACTCGAGGAAGGGCAGAGCTAGGTTTGCTCAGCTCTAGCAAAACATGTGTGTGCATACTTAACTCTTTATGGGGTTTTGCACAGTTCTGCAACGTTCTGGCAAGATCCACAAAACTCAGAACTTTAAGAGAAAGTGCTTGCCAATTTTAAGTCATGTGAATTAAGATTGGAATGTCAATGTCATTCTATTTTCCTGTCTTCTGTCACTTCTGACACAGCCTTGATGGATCTTTAAATATAGGTGGTTTTGTATTTAAAGTTCCTTGTTTTTTCCTTCTTTTATTAAAAAAAAAAATCTTTTATGGTAGGTTATATAACCTGTACTATTATTTAGCAAGTAGAGAAAGTAGCTTTTAAATGTTTTACACATCTCGCTAAAGATTTCTCATAAGTGAATCAACTGCAAGAAATATTTAGGCAGCTTTATAGGCACAGTAAGTGTTTTGAGTTTTAACCGGTGTAAAAAACCCTCATGAAATACCGCATACTAGCTTGGGGTTGCAAAATATGTCATCCATTGTTTTTCTCCTGTGAACTGGTTATTTCAGTCCTATTAATTCAGAGCTGATCTGCTTTTATTTACATACAAAGTCTAAGGCCTAAACTGAACAGAACAGAGTCTATATATATGTATATTACAGGATAGGTAAGAAAGACATTCTATTTTCCAGCTTAAATTTTCTAACCTCCTCTCAGATTCTGGTGATCTTTGTACTGTTGAGCCATAGCTTTAATACTAAGACTTACGGTGCCAGAGAACCTTTAATAACAGGTCCAATTCTGAGGCCATTTTTATGTAACACTACAGATTTCCTGTTTGGAATGACTGTAGCTGAAGACCATCATAGTTGTGCCTGGTACTGCAACTTATTACAGTTTATTTTGGGACTGTGCTACTAGGTCACCGTGCTTTGTCAGCTGTGTTCTCACAAACACATGTGCACCTATGCACACATTCACAAAAATAAAGGTGTTAAACTATTTGATGAGTCAGTTCAAAATGCCTTGTACTAATTCCTACATTAGTATATTTAGCTGCACTTTGTAACAAACATTCAAAAAGATAAACACAGGGAGATTTTCTGTTGAAGTGGCACTAAGTTCTCTCTGCTTAAAACTTCTAATTATGGTGTTAAGTTTTACAGGTAGAAGAATATGACAGCATGGCACCCATTTTGCATTCTTCTGTTTTACAAGCCCTGTCAAGTGATCTTGTCTCAGTATGTTTTTAAAACAATCACTATGGACAACTAGTCCAAAATTAGTCGTTAGTGACCTTAGGGGTATGTTGTAGTTAATAAGCACACCAAGAGAGTTTATGATACTATATGTACTATCATGATTTACACATCAATGTATATGGAACCTTTTCGCAAAGAAAAAAAAAAAAAAGAAAGAAATCTGTGTAAAGTACTTGTGTTTTCCAAACTGCTTGTTAATGAAGTCTTTACATTCTTCTTTAACACAGCCAAAATCCCACTTTATTTATTTTTTACAAGCGTTAGTATTTTGGATTCATGGTCTTACTTTGTTGAGGGTTTTTTGTTGTAGTTTTTTTCTGCAGGCTTGCTTGTTCCATTTCATTCAGACTTTGTGCAATGACACTATTCAGCTCATAAGAAACTCACTTGGGATGTATCAGGAAAAGCTCTGTTAAATTTCGTGGAAGTTTTATCTGAAGGAAAAATGGCATTTTAGAGCCCATCATATACTGGATTTGCAGACTTAGGCAGTGCAGAATGGTTAAGGTAGATACTTGAAATTAGAGTAGTTTTTCCTGGGTGATGTTCCCTTTCTCATTGAAATGTGTGAACAAGCAGTAAGGATTTAATTTTTTTTTCTTGTTGCAAAACCATGGCAAATTCTTTGGGAGGTAGACTCACTTCACTCATAGAACTCTTGCAAAATCCTGTGCATCGCTGTTTCACTTGCACCTTATTAGCAAGGTAAGAGGGCTGCCTATTCACCCCTTGCTTTCTGTAAGGCAATGACTTAGACTTATGATTCACCCACAGCATTTGAGCCTCCACGAGGCTGTGTTCTCCTAACTTGTATCAACATTCTTATAATAAGCTTATAATAAATACAGAACAATAATGATATGACATCATCTGAGAATGTTGGCCCTAAATGAAGTATTTTCATGCCATTACCTCACAATCACATCTGAGCTAAGTAAAAATTACAATCCTGACAACAATGCAACAATATTTCTTAGTGTATTTTATTCACAGAACCCTTATTAATCATAGTAAAGTCCATCAGTTCCTTTTCAGCATTTGATCCAAATTTTAGTTTCCAAATAATTAGTTGTTTCACTGGTAAATATATGAGCTGAACTAAGTGACAAAATCACAGTTACAGTGAGGAAGAAGTCACCCACTCAAATGACAGAACCCTGCATGCATTCACCCCCAACATAAGAATGAAATTATCCATCCCACAACTGATGACTTCCTAATAAAAATGTGGTTTGCCCTCTTCTCTAACCATGTTTCAGTGCTTAATACAACATTATGAATCTGCTAACAGTATTACAAGATAGGGGGAATGAACTTAGCATGCTTTCTTGCTACGAAGATGCACTCCATGGTCCTGCAGGTGAAGTTCCCCCAACCCTCGCAACGCCATTAATGAAAGTCACTTTTCAGTCTCTGACACATATTAAGTACTGAATAAATATAATTATTTAAGTCCTTAACTCAGGATTTCTTAGGTGCAATGAATACTCTAATGCATTTTTTCAAAACATTAGCTTTTAAAAAGTACATACTGTATTGAAAAGGATTTTTTTTTTTTTCTTCCCACACACAATATTGATAAAAAAGAAAGTATCACTGTTTGGAAATAAACATTGTGAAATTATTTCAAACCACATATCTTGTAATGCAAGAAAACTACATAAACTTCCATACATAAAGTTGCATTTTACAAGTCAAAGATGCATTAAATAATATTAGGAGAGCTGTACTGAAAGAAGTCAAAATAAAGAATAATAATAAAAAATGAGCATAATATTCATCTAGAATATCATGTAGGTTGCTCTGAAAGTAATGTCCCCTATTTCTTTCCATGGAAACAACAGTTACAACGATCGAAACAACAATATTTGATAGAGCAATTTCTTGGCCACAAAATACTGTTTCTAAATGCTGTCACCACCATTAGCTATGCATTTTTGCCAGCCATGGACAAAATCCTGCACGCTGCTCTTGCAAAAATATCTGCCATTGAGGTGAACCACTGTTGCTGTCGCCACTGCTGAAATACACCACCCACCACCTCACTGATCTCTGGAAACGTTCAGCAGGTGTCCATGAATGTCAGTGGGTGCAGTTTTTTCTGCATGGAGGAATTGAGTGACACACCTTTGCTTCATCTGCGCCTCCATGTCAGATGCCATTCTATTACACTGCCCCTCTGCTGCCATTTGTCATACGGCAACAACATGTAATGGAATACTGGTAGGAAGTATCAGCCTCTACTGCTATACCACCAACATCTGCCTCTGATATCAGAGGCCAACATAATAAAATAGGAGGCATTATTTTCGGAGCAGCCTTTATATAGAGAATACTAGAATATTAGTTCATTGCTTTTGTACGACTATGTTAACATTTGCTTACTTTTTTAAATATGGGTAAACTGAGCAGCACATAAATATTTTCTGGGGTAGAATTTAATGAAAACATTTTGAAGTAAGTTTCAGAATATAAATAAGATTCTGAACTTTTTCACATTATATAATGCAGATTTTCTTGTTGCTCTGAAAGGACAAAGACACCATTTCTCTTTTAATTTGCAGTCATATACTGATGTTGACTTCCGTGCTGTTACTGTTCTGCAGACTCAGCAAGCAATGTGAATTAGAAGTTTAGATACTGTGTGTTGTGAAACAGTTTTATTGTCTTTGGAACTTCCTTAGGAGCAGCATACATGACTAAGAGTTACACACCTCTTTTAATAGCCATATTTAGTCACAGATTAATATGTTTAGCAGAAAATGATTTTTTTTTTATTAAAAAAAAAGCCTTTTATGTGTATTTATTCTTCTGAAAAAATGGAAAACTGTAATTCAGCAGCAGTGCATTTTCATCTGATGAACAACTGAGGTTTTACTCAACATACACATTTCATTCCTGAGGAACGGGAAGAATAATTCCTTTCTAGTTTTTATTCAGAATTAAAATAATAGAAGTAAAGGCTTTAAGAACATTTATGTGTCACGGTGTAAACATCCTGCTATCTTACAAGAGTGCAGACAGTTTTGAACTTTTAGTGTATTTCAGTGCTGAAAATTTTAAATACTGAATGGATTTTGAGAACATCTGAATGCATTTTGTCATTTTGTTGCTATTTCTGTTTAATGGATTGACATACAGCGACCCTAAATAAGACACACAGATTTGCATGGTGTCAGCAGTCATTTCATCCAAAAAATGGTCAGCATTAGGCTTTCATAAATTGTATGTTTCAGGGTGATGTGAAAAATATTGTCAAGTCATCAGATTGTGTCAAAGCAGCATGTGAGATGAGGTTAACTTTCTGTTCTCCCTGTTCCTCTGAGTCCAGAGATCTGAGGGCTAAATTCTCCTGGCATCATAATATCCCCACAGTCTTGTCCTTCTTGTCTGCTGTGTACTTTTATCTTCTACCTTTGTAGCAGAGAAAATAAGAGAAAAGTCCAGAGTGTTTTCCATGAGATGGAGAGCCTCTATAAATCTCCTGGAGTGGAACAAAAGGGGTTCTGGAAGAGGTGAATATCTGTCCTCTGTTCTAGACATGTATGCTTGTAGGAAGGGTTACAGGCCCACTCTTATTGAAATTTGAGTGCAAATGTGAAGTTCTCTTTGCTGGAGGCTGGTGAGCAGACCTATAAAATCCACAGTTAAAGGAAGTAAAGGTAAAATGATCGTTGTTTGAAGGACTGTTTTTGTTGGTGTAACTGGTATAGTGTAGTCATCCTCAGTCCAAGTACTCAGGTATCAGCAGTTCTTAAACCCACACCTGTCTCAAAGGTAAACAGTGAAGTTTTGCTTCTGATAAGTAATCCTTGTTGATAAAGCAATTTCACAAAGGCAGAAAGTTTACTTAAGGTAACAGTGAATGGGGATTTACTCTCTGATTGCTCGTAGCTCAAGTGAAGTGAGCTTTACTTCAGGTTTAATGACACTGCTTTGGATGAATACTGGTATAAAAGACAGAACACCAATGAGAAAGTTGATTTGGGAAATAAACTTGAGCAATCAAATCTCCTGTTTCCTAAACAACATGCAAGTTACACCAGGTTGAACTGTATGGGAGGTGGCTGAAAACAAAACAGGGAGTAGACTACTAAACAAACTTTTTTTTTTCTTCCCATAAGAATTGAAACAGTGCCTGCCATAGCAGAGTCCTTATTAGAAATAAGGAGGGGTCGAGTAAACCTGAATATAGTCAATGAAACAGCACCCCCTTTAACAACAGTCAGTCACTTCCTGCAATCAAACCCATGCTAGCATGTGGCCTGTTCAAATAAAAATTACTGGACCAGAGCCAAACAAGAACGAGTAATTGATAATGTGTTTTTTCAGAACCCACCCATCCATCAAATGTGTCACTCCTCCATAATACTTTATTGCCCCTTGTGAAGGAAGAACTTTAAAATTCATCGTGTGCACTTAAAAACAAAGTGTCCTTGTCCTGGTTAATAACGATTCTCTTTTAGATTGGGTTTGTTTTGTTATTTAATTACATTCTCTTCTATCTTGCATTTTTGTACAGATAGTCGCTGGAAATTTCTGCTGCTCTTAAACAAAGAATCTTTTGTGCTGTATCAGCCCGCATTTTCCTTGGATTGTGTTGTGCTGGTGTCTTTTCACTGACTTCAGCACTGGAGTATTGTAGTCATAGCTTCACTAAGTAGACTGTAACAAACAGATTCATCGGCCTTTTTTCTGTGCTGCATCTTATTAACTGATCTGTGGGAAATGCTCTTTACATTGTTAGGGCATATGCGCTATTACAAACAATAAATTAACCTTAGCTGGAGGAAGCTTTGAGACTCCTAAGAGTAACTCAGCGGAAAGCAGTTTATAAAAGCTTTCCACCTACCAAATATCAGAGATCTTTTTTGTTACAGTATGCTGTAACGTTCTCTGCACTGACCTCTTACTATTATATTTACTGAACAGATATTATGTATGAGGCTGTATAGTTTCTCAATGCAAGAAAATAACAGAAAGATAAATACTAGATTGAATTCAGAATTTTCTCTTTTCCTCAAAATTAAAGGACAACAGTGTGCACAATTTTAGGAAGAGTCTATTCTGAATTAGAGAGCACTGTTCACAGATCCATGCTATCAATTTTATGGGAGCTGCCAATGGTAGCTTTTGAGTTACAGACTACAGTTTTGCTTAGAGGTCAAATGCCATGATGCTAATTAATTTGTAAATAAATGCTTTGAATTGTGATGTTTAGACTGCTTTTGACTATTATAAAATTTTTGAGCTTGCAATCTTCATGCAAATGTCAGTCACCTGTGACAAAGCAGCTCCTGGAGCAGGCAGAGATTAGAATGGGCATGCAGTTCTTGTAGTGGAGAAAAACAGGGGCATACTTACACCTAAGGATGTCCTCCCCACCCTCCTCAAACAAGATATGCCTGTTTTTCTGATCTGGGAGGGAAGGAATTTGAGTTTATATGCTGTCTCTAGCTCGTCATTTCACCCTTAAGGAATTCTTTAGCTATAGGTTTATACCGTGTTTTAAAATTAATCAAAGTTTGTCAGCTGCCCCTCTCCTTGGAAAGTAAAGGCTCAATAAGAATGAAAAGGAATTTTACAACTCCTCTGTTCAGGACTAATTAGCTAAAATATAATATCCTCAGCCCAAATTCTGATTTGTCAAACAGTGTGTTGAGATCTTTGAGACACATATCAAATCAAAGTGGGAAAAAAAGTGCATATTAGAACTGTGTTAACAGTTCTGTCGCTCACTGCTTCAGAGAATTTAGTTTCAGTTTTGCTGTAAGAAAGTGTGATAAGGCCTGCTGTAATTAGTATTTGTGCAGGGCTGTGGAATCTGTAAATTATTAAATGTGTTTTGTTAAGAAGCTTCAAGGTTAGTAAATGTAAATCCTGGAACCCCCACAAAGACGTGAAATTAACATTCCCCTTGGCTTTTGTGGAATTGCTGGGGTTTTCTCAACACCAGTTCCAGTTCTAGTTTCACAGTAACGACAAATTTGTCATATCTGAGAAGAATCCCTGTGAAGCTCTGTTCTAATAGTTGCAACTGAGTTAATAAAATGCTTTAAGCATTTGTTTAACTTCGAGCTATCAGTTCAGTTGAGCTAGGCACAAGGTTGAAATTAAGTTTATGCCTAAATGACTTGCTGGACTTTTACCAGACTGTTAGGTTTATGATTTAGGTATCTTTCTTAAGCTTGCTGAGATCATCTCCTTATTTAAGGCTATATAGTCAAGCTGAAAGTGGTGGTGGAACCTAGATTTCCATCTGGGGCAAAAGATCCCTCAATACTCACATGCACTTATCTAAACATTGACTAATATCTGTTTAGTTATCTAAACATTCCAAATGCTAGTGTGTGTGAGTCATACTCTTGTTACTTCTATCTTCCAATAATGCAAGGCTAAATCCTACAGTGTTATAAACCATTGTGTCTCAGTCAGCTGCAATAAGGCTACTGTGATTTACTTCTGAAGATACGTCTCCTGTTCTGCACTACTTTTTAATGCTGTTGTTACCATTTGTAGTACAGTATATAATTAATGGAAGTAGAAATATGCATTGCCTCTTACACTTATAGAGCAGTCTCAACTAATTGTAAGAAGCCTGTTACTAACAGAAGACTGCTGAACAGTGTGCATCGCCTTGCAATGACAGGCTTGTAATCTGTATTTTAAAGCTGAAAAATAAGGTTTTTACTTTAAAATAGGCGTTTGGGGCTTATCTCCATAAAAACAAATCTCTGCATAGCCATAAGATTCTGAGGTGTAATTTAAAACAATATAAGGTAATATGTAGCAAGAAGTGGGTGGGTTCTTTTTAAGCTTAAAACAATTCAGCATTCCAGGCAATAGCCTGATATTTATTGTTATAGGTCATGTGATTCGTTTGCACTATGTTTCTTTGTCTCCTATTTAGTAGGTAAAGTCATAGACCATTGTACATCTATGATATAATTTTATTTGAAAATAGCTGTTCCTTTTAATTATTGCATTAAAATATCACTCAGTATGCTGTAGGCAATTTCTACTTCTTTCTGATTAGTTTACATTATTTACATTATTTACATTTGATATGACTGTTTTTGTTTTGTTTGTTTTTAAAGAAATGTGCAGTGTTACAGCAATGAATAAAATTTTGTTTCAGTCTTTTGGGATAATAGATTTTATTATTATCCTAAACATACAGTTAAAAAGAGAATAGATTTTTTTTTCCAATACTAATCTCATTTGAATGTTTTGATTTATCAAAACATTCCGTGTTTACTTAAAAAACACATTTTCTGCTCCCTAGAGAAGTCCATAATGCACTCAGTAAAAATTGAGCATGAGGAAAAAATGTACTCAAATGACTGAGTAAAATTCAGGGAAAACTGCTCAGGTTTGCTTTAGTAGATATTTATGTAGTTGAAAGTTAGTGATCTGTGTTTACTGTATGTGTTACATATATCCTTCTGTTGGGATAAAGAACATTCTTTCACTTAAGTATAACTTGTATACTCTTTCATTCAATTATAATTCTACTGTGAATTAAAATATTGATAACTTAGAGATTTCAGCTGAAAGGTAGATGTTCAGCTTTGGAGAACCATGATTTTTTTTACTTGAGAGGTTACATGAAATTGGGATATTTTCCTAATAGTTAATTTGATAAAATCCGTATAGTTAGTGTATGACTTAAGATTAGCGTGACTGGAAATGGCATTGCTCACTTAGGAATGCAAATCACATAACAGCCTGGGACAGGAAGTGAAGTTCTCTACCTGTATGAAATTAGAGAGGGAATTTAGAGAGCAAAAATGCAATTATTAGGACCGGAACATGGCCACAGTCTTTGGGTTAACTTCTGTGTTCTTATTGGAGATTATGTATTAGATCACACTTCTGTCTGCCTTCGCTGTACCTTTTTTTTAGAAAATCCTAAAATGTTTTTTTTTTCTTCTCTAGTTTAAGCATAATGCCAACCTCATTGCCCAGATTTCTGTTTCAAAATACTTTAGTATGCTTAGTCTTCAACAGTTAAGCAATCAGTATTTAAATGCTGGTGTCGTTACAAAAAAAAAAAATAAATAAAAAAAATAAAAAGGACTGCTAAGAAGTAGTTTCCAGGACTCCACAAGAAAACCTCAAATTAATAGATACGGTGAAGACTTAAATAGTTCTATACTTCCTTGTAAAACACAGCATAAAGTCATTAGCCTGTCAGGTCTTTACTAAAATTCTCATTGACCTGGTAAAGGAAGGATTTCAGCATGATACTGTTGGTGCTCATAACTTTATTAATTATAAACTTATAAACATAAATTTTTTATTATATTCTCAGCTCTGAGCTTTGTTTTATCATGAAACTCTCAACTTGTTTCAGAAGTCTGGTGCTAGGGATAAATACATAAAATGCTGTTGGCCTCAGACTTCACAGAAGGTTTCGTTCCTCCTACATAGGTGGTTTTGGATCTTGATTGTAGACAACCATCACAACCATGCCTTGCATCTTGCTTCCACATCAGTCTCCATGTCCACACTTGTCATTAGCTGAGCATTTGTACAACTAAGGCAGGAGCTGCCCCAAGGCCCAAGCTCACTCTTGGCCATTACATACATGTTCTCCAAATGTTCTCATCTTTTCACTGTCATACTCAGCAATACCACTGCAGTGACAGTTCTGATCACACTGGACATGCATTGGCTGCTTCAGCTTAGAAGAGTTTCTGAAGTAACTGGAATTGCAAATTATTAAGAGAATTAGTACATGGAAAATGTTCACTTCCCACTAGGTTTCTAATGCTAGCTATCATGAACATTATCGTGTCCCAAGGTCTGTATTTTAGGCATATAAACAGCCATCTTGATAAAACAGAAATATATAGGAAATAAAAGTAAATATAATGCAGATGTATCTCTGTTAGTACTTTGAAAGAGTGCTGAATTTTGCCAAGCATACCTGTGAGATGGCATTAATGTGAATTCAGGATATGGGTCTTCTGCTTCATTCCTGTAAGGCTCTTCACTTCCCCAAAGCATCAGGAATCCCAGAGCTGTGGATCTGCTAATGGTCTTAAACTTTTTTTAAATAGATTCACATGCACATTAAAATGTGCATGCGACTTAGAATCATGGAATCATAGAAGTGTTTGAGAAAAAAGGAACACTCAAATGTCATCTAGTCCAACTCCCCTGCAAACAGGGACGTTTACAGCTAGATCAGGTTTCTCAGAGCCTCATCCAGCCTGACCTTGCATGGCTCTGGGGATGGGACATCAACAGCCTCTCTGGTCAACCTGTTTCAGTGCTTAACAACCCTTATTGTAAAAAGCTTCTTTACATCTAACCTAAATCTGCTCTCTTTTAGTTTGAAACCATTCTTCCTTGTCATATCACAACAGACCCCGCTACAAAGTCTTCTTTCTTTCAGCCCTTCTTTAGGTACTGAAAGACTGCGTTGTGGTCACCCCAGAGCCTTCTCTTCTCCAGGCTGAACAGTCCCTTCTCTCTCAGCCTGTCCTTATAGGAGACGTGTTCCATCCCTTGGATAATTTTTGAGGCCCTGCTCTCCAAAAGGTCCTCCTGTACTGAGGACTCCACACCTGGATGCAGCACACCCTAATCTCATAGACTCATGTCCAGTTTGCCATCCACCCATACCCCCAAGTTCCTTTTTGTCTGGGCTGCGCTCAATCATTTTGTCCCCCAGCTGTTATTGATAGTAGGGATGAGCACAACCCAGGTGCAAGACCTTGCTCTTCTTAAGGAAGGAGATCATAGAGCACCTGAAAAGTAACTAAATTGTACATTTATGAAAAGACAAAAAATATACTGTTTATTTTAATACAAGTTCATAACTTTTTGGCCCAAGTCATAATTTTTCAGTGCTTTGCATGCAAAATATGTAAAGATAGGTAATCATGTATTATTACCAGCTATGACGCCATTCCTTCTGCCCAAGCAAAGGCAGAAAGCATTTCCGTGCTCATTTTCTGTTGTGAATATCTTTGGCAGTAAGCAGTCCTATAAAGTTTCTCATGTTAGTACAAATGGTTTTATGAGATTTAACAGGATTAGGAAATATTGGTACAATGTAACTGGTTGCTCTATGTTATTGCTTCAAACTTTACTTTGGCACTTGTGGACGCTAGGAGATTTTTCATCATTATTGCAATTCATTTAAAAAAATGAGAGTTCCTTTCATCTTGAAATACTAACATATAACCTGGCCATACAACAGAAGAGCTCACGTCTATACAGTAATATGTACATCTAGCCATAAATGAAAGCCCAGAATATGAGTACCAATTATATTGTAGGCCAAAATCAGTTCCTTCCATTTAATCCAATTATCTGTGTATGCATTTTTCCTATACTTACTGCTGACTCAGTTTCTATGATAACTGAGAGTATTTCCCTGGAGCACAATGAAGATCCTACAACTGATATGCATATCCAAAAGGTCCTAAAGTTTTTTGCTTTCCTGTAGTAAACAGTTCACTTTTAATTGATACACATATTAGCATGAGAACACTCAAGAGTTCTCGCAGACAAAAATGAAGGACTGAGCACGAAAGAAAAACAGAAGCACAGATTTCTTTATACCTTATTTGAGTGAATGTGTATGGTTCTTTGATCATATCAAAAGAAAACTGTTGATGACATGTGCTGAAAAATAAAACAACATAACATATGGCTGAAAGCATATCAGCATAGTTCTTCTGTTTTTACACCAATTTCTACTGTATTTTCCTGAAGCGTATTTCCTAATATGTTACAAAATATATTGAACTGTTCTCAGTTTTGTTATTTAGATAGATTTGAAAATAACTAATTATTTTGAGTAGCCTATCATCATCATACAATTTTTTTTAAAACTTTTGTATCACGTTCCTGCTTGCTGGAGTAATTGTGAAAATGCAAATTTCAAATCAACATTTGTAAAATACAGTGCATGAATTTTAAACAAGGTGTATGTCCTATGCCATAATTCCATGAGTGACTGGTGACAAAAGCACAACATAAATTTGGACACAGTGATGTTCCTTATCATATGATTTTATGGGTATTGTGCACTCTCATGCTAGAGGTATTAATTCTGATGGAAGCGAGTAGCTGACTATGGTTAAGAACATCTTTTCCTTACCAGCTGAAAGACCTAGCAGGAGCCTCCAAACTGTGTATGATTCGTGACATTTTCCAAAACTGTACTTTTTTTACTTTTTCAGTCTGTTTAGTCCAAAGGCTTCATTGAATAAAAAATTCATCATCACATCAGCAGAATTTCAAGGGTGTAGCTTCTAGCAACAGGACCAAGTTTAGATAATCTTTCATTTGGATTCACTGTTAATTATAAATAAATATATGTATGGTAATTGCATTTTTTGTACACTGATCTAAATAGCTATCTGTTTACATTCTTGCTAGCAGCAATATTTATTATTATAGATTAACTTTCAACCAAAAGTACCCTTATGGATTTTGAGCTTCAGAATCAGTCTGTTTCTGACAAGTAAATCTGAGTTTATTTCCTCAGAAGTCTTTATGACATGGACAAGTGGTGTTGTTACGTGCATAGCAGGGAACTAGCAGTAGCCAAATGGAATGACCTGCTTGTGGCAACACAGGGAGCTAATGGCATAGCCTGGAAAAGAAATGGAGCATCCTAAAGATCCATATCCTGCTCCGTGAACTCTGCTGCCTTTCATTGTTATAGTTTAAGCCTTTTTTCCCCCCCATTGTTGGGTTAAGAAGGAGGTGAGAGTTATTAAAGAATCTGGAGGATTAAAAAGAAAGAGAAAGTTTAAGATTTCTCAGTGGTTATGCTTAAAGTCTGTACATGGAAGAAACACATCTCTTTCATACTCTGCATTTTAAAAAGCCACAATACAATGACAGCTTGTACCTTTGTGCAATGCAAGAAAACTAATAATTGAAAACCTCTGAAGGGCTCATGTCATGTTTTTAATGTATTCCTGTTATGTGTTCTGAGTAGTTTTGTTGTTGCTATGGGTAGGGGATAGATTGAACTGATTACATACTGTGTTATAAATAAGTGTATTTTGTTCCCTGAGAAATGATTCTTCCTTCAGTAATAGGAAAAATAAACAAGGGAAAAGGGATACATTTAAGGTTACTGTCAAGTCTTAGCTGTTCCCAGACTTTCAGGTTTATGTTCTCAACTACCATATTCTAACTAAAAAATATTTTTCTTTTAGATTTAATTTCAATTTCTACATGATTTAAGAAGTGACTTCTCCTAGTTAACAATTACCTGCAGCTATACAATTACTGGATAAGCCGCTTGTCTGCTTGAACTGCAATGAAGAGTGGGAAAAATGTGTCTTTAATCTTTGTTTGCACTCCTGTGATTTTGAGGCTGACAGGGGCCAGATTGGTTTTGGCATAAATTAGAGCCATCTGAAGCTGTTCTGTAATGCTGACTACCTGAGACTCTGCAGGATCAGTCATAACTGAGGATCAGTTATAGTGGGCCATGCTCTTTAAAGATGCTTTAACAATCAGGGAATCCTCAGCAAACCAGCCAGGTTAGTTTTCCAGGTCATTTTCACAACTTGGAAAGAGGCAAAAAAACGTCACATTCCAAGTGCAGAAGCCTTTGCAGCAATGCGTGGTTCTGCTGCAAAAAAGCTCGCCTGGGCAAAAATAGGGTTGTATTGGCCTTCTGCACTCCAGTAGGTAAATGGATCTGGTTAATGGCTTTGACTAGTCAGTTGAAATTCACATTGATGTACCTATACAGCTGTCAAGATCAAGAGTTAATACAAATCTAGTTTAACCGCACTGACCCAAATTACAGTTGCATCTTGCATGGCAACATAGAATCAGTACATATGTATTGCCATACAATATCCATTGTCTTTCATTTTTTAAATTTGTTTGTTTTTCTAGACCACTCCTGTCTCTTTCACTTGAAATGAGCAACCAATTTTGTTATCTGATCTGCCCAAAGTGGTACATTCCTTTTTGCACAGTGGCTGGTAATGCCCGTAACAATTTGTGTGACGACCTTACAGGCAAATCTTAGCTTTAGTTATCAGTAATTATCAGGATTTCCTTGATGTCTTTCCTCTTATTCATAGTTTCTAGCCTTGCTTTCAAACTAAACAGCATCTTTGTGTTGCCAGGGGTGATAATGAGTAAGAGGAACTTTAATTTTTACAGCCCCATTCATTCAGAAATGTCAGTGGACTTTTAAAAGTGCACACTGCTTCACCAAAAACAAAACAACAACAAAAAAAAACAAGAATAGCAAAAAACAGACCAGCAAAACATAGTGGGATATTTTTAACATTTAGTTTCACCACTGAAGCGCAGCACAAGTCAGAATGCAATAATCATCAGACTACTCCGAGCTGCATCAGACAGGTGTCCAGAAGAGAAAAGGAAGCTGGGAACTCTATCATGCAAACTACATGGAGAAATTCAGGTAGACCTCCATGTGCAAATTGCAATTTTGCCATGATGCTGACTTTCCCAAACATCTCCTTGGAAAATACCATATTGTCTTTAATGAATACAAATGTATCCTTTTTTTTTTTTTTTTTCTTCTTTTTTCTTTTTTTTTTCTTCTTTTTCTCAGAAGTAAAGCAGTGCACTGAAAACAACCATATGAGACTGAGCACAAGAACTATTTACATGACCAGCTGTAGCATTTCCTACAGTATTTTCATTTCTACTGGTACCTTAGAGGATTATGTTTATCAAGATGAAAATAGGTAGTTACTTTATTCCATTGTAATGGGTTAAGCCTCTGTATCTGTGTTTTTATGAAGTTGATGCAGGGAGAAGAGAAAGAGGTAGCACTTATTCTTTGATGTGTATTTGTTATTTGTACTATCACATACACAATGGAGATGCAAACGCATCCAGTGTGGGCGTAAAAACAAAGATTGCTCAATATTCATAGACACCTTGAAGCTAAATGCTCATTTTTCAATCAATTAGCTGCTTCTCCCATAGTACTTTCCTCAGTGAATCTTCTGTGGTATTAATATATTGTGTTCTTTGCCCGTGTCTTTTCCATTCTTCTGAATGCTGTGTTTTCTTTCTGCACACTGCCAAAATTGCCTAGTTCTGATGCAGGATCATACTTTTCTTCCCCACTTGCCCGTTTGTCCACTTTGGGCTAATGTTAATAAACATCCCTTAAAGACAATCACTTTTAATCTTATCAGAGATGTCTCTGTGTGAGGGTGAAAATTAGTTATTATCTTAGCTTTTCATCCATGCATAATAGGATGTTAAAATCAGAAATGTTTGCTTGGGGCCATGAGAAGCATCCCACTCTGAGTTTACAAGTTCTGAATTCGTAAAATGCAACATATTTAAAATAAACAAGCAGAAGGCAAATGCCAGTTTAAAATGACAACAAGACTGTTTTGTTTATATTAGTCCTTGTGTAAACAGTCTAAGGCATCTTCTTGACTCTGGTAAAAGAAAATCATTCTGACTCTTGGCTGATTCTTATTTCACCTCACCATTTTTTATAACAGGTAATCAACAGGAAAAGCAGTGCCATGCTCTTCTCTCATGAGGGACTCTTCTCACAAGGGACTTGCCCCTGGTTAGGGTTTTCATCACTTGGTACCTTCAGCATCAAACATCCACAGTCACCACACGATACCTTAAGTCCCGGAAAGAAATAACACCAAAGCAAAGTTATCTGGAAAAAAATGAAAACTGTTTCTCATAAAACATTGGCAAATCCTGTTCTCACATTTGTATTACAGGTGTTAAAGTTCATGTCATTTAGAAAACACATAACCCAAAGGATCTTCTCTTTCTTCTGCACTGGGGCATCCAAAGCAGGACAGAAAGCTGGGATCTCTCTCCAAAAAACAGAATTTTTCTCCACTCTTTCCACTTTAGTTAAAACAGTCACAGCAAAGGATATAGAGTAGGTGATAGTTCCCTTGGGATTATCTACTTTAGAGCTGTGGTAATTGGCAATGAAAGCAATCTGTGAGTTCAGACACTTTCAGAGAGACCTCTGTATGTTTCTTATTTTTTTTATGTTTTTTATTCTTCTCCTTTGTCCTCCCCAGTACCAGCATACTTAAAATGTCTCACAAAGAAACACTGGTAGTCATCCTGGCTCCAAATGCATTTATAATACAAAATGCAAAGTTGTATTCTGGTCTGCTGGATGACAGCCTTGAGAATTTGGATTGCCTACCAAGTGTTGATGAAAAGCCACACAGATTCTTAATTCAGAAACTCCAATTTTTCCTGTGTTCCTGTGTTCATTTTCTTTAACAGCAGGGGATGACTTACACTTTCAAAACTGATTAACATTTTAAAACTGTGGGAGCAGTTTGTGTGGCATTTTCAAATGATGTTAACCCTTTAGCTCTTTTCTTTCCCCCTCACAGCTTATTATTACTTTTATTTTCCTCTGAAACGCAGTTTCCCTTAGCATGTCAGCACCTACAGAAAATAAACATTTTGCACTATGCAAAAGACACTGGAGACATCAGTTACGTTAACTAAATTAAGGTATTACATATGGATGGAGATTTTCTAGCTCTCACCTTGTTTTCTTATCCACATGGTGAAAATAGAATGCCTTTCCTTACAGCTCTGTGAAACCTAAACGTATTCTTAATCCTTTCTCATGTCCTGCTTGCCCTCAAAATTGTGTCTTTGATATGTCTAACGACGGTATGACTTACCCTTTTCAGTACTTTCTCCCCTCAATCTATTTTTTTTTCTATTATGCCCTGCTTCACATGCATGAGCATACTGATGTATGAGCAGAGGAGTGACTCTCCAGTGCCCCAAATTCATCTTTTGACTGTGATCAGCTTTGCTCTCAGGCAGTCAAAGTGCACTCTATAGCACAGCTGAGGAATACTGTTCACTTAAAAATAAATACAGTAACGGAAGGCATTTTTCCCTACTCATAGTCTGACATGTAGCAGCAATGCTCAGAGGATCATTTCCAGCTGAGGAAAACTATTAAGCAATGTCTGCAGACAAGTCTTTAGTTCACTCTGAAGTGCTGCCAATTGTGAATTGAAAGGATCAGTGCTTCTTCAAGTCCACTAGTGGGGCTGATAACATGACTAAAGATCCCTAAAGAAAGGATCTAGTTCCAGCTTGGTGTGAAAGAAGACAGTCCCCACTAACCTTGCTGGTATTCTTATTTGAGGACTGACTTTGTCCAGTGGCAACGAACATGAATGAGGATCCTACTCACTGTATACTGTTCAGCACTTCTCTGCAGTGGCATTTGACTCTGTTAACATGTTTCTTTTGTTTCTTACTGTTTTTCAATAAACCAAAGTCCAGTAACAGGGCAGTTTTCTCACTTTTTTATACCTAAGAACACAGAGGCAAAGCTACATTTCTGTTTTCTACTAAACGTAGTGATAAGATTCTTAAAGTGAGGTACAGATCACCTCTCTTTTAGCTTACCAGTTTTAGAAGGCCAGAAAAGTTGTGTGTGATCCCGTACTCAAGGAGAGGAATTAAGAAAAGACAAAAAAGGTACATTTCACCTCCATTTGAAAATAAAATGTCCATTTCTCCATGTCAGTGTCTTCCAAATGTAGTCTAAATATTTTCCTCTTTTCACTTTCTGGTTGTATTTTAGCTGAATTTCATCTCCTAGTGCCATGATTGTCCCTGAAGATTACTTGCTTTGAAGTTCCATTTTAGTTTCTGCATTCTTTGCTGGGAATGTTGGGTTTAGAGTAGATTTTTGTAACTGATCTGGTAATGACCATTCTTCAGCATATGTTAACTTCTAGATATGGTAACACTGAAATTCTCTGCACCCATGGCAATTGAACTAAGAAAAATGGAAAATGAAAATCCTTAGTATCCTCACCATTCAGAATTGTTTTCTGAAAACATGGCTATTTTAATTAAAAAAAAAAAAAAGAGAGAGAGAGAGAGAGAGAAGAGAGAGAGAGAGAGAGAGAGAGAAAGAGAGAGAGAAAG
>JAPSGF010000003.1:13626016-13642740 GCA_035772895.1 Perdix hodgsoniae
TTTTATTTTTATTTTTATTTTTATTTTTATTTTTATTTTTTTAATCACGAGTCAAATTGTAGAATTGGAACAAGGTAAAACTCATTCTACCTGAGGTCCTTACTTGCACTCAGTTTTTATAGTAGATGATAATAAAGTCAGTGCATCCAGATTCATGGGAGAATAAGAGAACAAACATTTCTATGCTCAAGAGCTGAGAAACTGTGGCTGGCGCCAATACATTATTGCAATGGCTAGGAAAGATGCCTTTTCAGAGTCTCTATCATAGCTCGTGGATCTCTAGGAATGTGGCCTCCATCTATGCTAATAAATACAAGCATTGCTGAGTGATCCCACATTCCAGGATGGTATTGCCATTGTCAGCAATGTGGACATCTTCAACAGACAGAAGTGAAACAATAATGAAAGACTCAACACAGCAGACCAAGCAAGCCCTCTTATATCTTCATCTTGTACATTAATTACTGATGCTTTAGGTTTTTTGTACATTCTATCAATATATTTCTTCTGTTTAGGCAGAAATTTTTTCTGCATTTTTTTAGTAAATTCTAGCAGTCACATTTCTGAAGAGCTGTGCAGTTAAATTTTTAATCTTTAAAAGTATATGTATTCACAATGTCTTTTAAAAACTATTTCCATATTGTGTAGCACGTTTTGTTTAGTATTTACAAATATCTGAGGACAAACAGTGCAAGTCTTGGCATGTCCTCTGAAAAAGTGTGGTATTATTTTGTTACATGCTATCAGTGTTTCACTGTGTGCAGAACTTCTTATTAAAACAGTAATCTTTAAAAGCATCTGCTGGTCTTCATCTATAAAGAAACCCATCTAACAAGTCTATTGAACCCTCCATAAGCCCTTTTCTAGCCTATCATAAGCTGCAATCTCTTCCTGTAAAGAGCTCAGAAAATTACGTAGCCAGAATTTTTGATCTAAAACTTTTGTTACAGAAATATATACATATACAGAATCGAATGCTAGTTTAGATCTGAAACGCCAACAGTTGCATATTCTACTATTTAGATTTTAAAAAACCCATCAAAAATAGGCATTCCATGCGCCTGAATTATTTGCAGTAGGGGTTATGTCTGTAGCTGAGCCTTTAGATTCTTATTTGTAGGAAAGTTCTAAGCCACATTTATACATTTAAATCAAAGTCTTGCCTGAAGCAAACAGCCAAATACTCTGTATGAGTACAGTGCACACCTTTGTTAGATCTTAAATTCAACAGCACTTCTACATGTACATTTGAATCAACTTCTGTCCAAAATAAAAGAAAAGCCAGCAAATTACACCTAAAAAGTGAAAAACATGATGAAACTGAATTAATACTTAAATTTCCTCTTGCTTGAATATTTACCAAACATCAGAAAAGCTTTATAGATATGTTCTTTGTTCTACTGGAATCCTGAGTACTGGAAAGTAAGGTATGTGTTAGGGGAAGCACTAATATATATACAACACTAGCATGACTTTGAAGAGAAGAAATAAAACATAAGAGCACAGATCTATTGGTAATATAGATTTGTTTTAACTGCTGAATTGTTAATTCAGAAAGTAAACATAAAGTGTCTGAATCTTTCAAATTCATGAATATATTTTCATAGGCAGAAATGTCATGACCAAAAAAAAAAACAACAATGTAGCAGGCTTGGTGAATTTTGTTGAATGCTTGATAAGCTTACAAATCTTTTATCTTAACACTTACTACTGTTTGAGACGGGTGAATAATTTGCAATGAATATTTCATCAGACATATGTTGCCTTCTTTTTGCAAACAGAATAACTGCAAACAGATCCTGGTTTTCAGATTCATTTGTTATTTGATATTAGTTTTAAAATGCAACCATATAGGTTAATCCAAACCCATTATCTGCAAATATTTGACAATTCAGTTGGGCTGGTTAGTTGTGATGAGCCAGATAAGTCACAAGATAATCTTTCTATCCCTGTATGGGAACAACAAGTATATACTTCTGGTAGAAATATTTACACATGCGAATATGATATTTAGTTTTAATGAATACCCCTGCAAGTGATAGGGGAGCATGTGTTCTGTGGCCATTTGTGCCAGTAAAAGGAAATCATTCAAATGCCCATAGAAAGCAAACATAAGAGGGAATTGTGATTATCATGTAGCCAACACAAAATACAATCCCATTTTTAAACAGCAGAATGAATTAGCAATATGCAGTTGGAAAGAAAGATAAGTGACACTGAGGCTACAAAGACAATCCCAGTGGAAGGTATTTGCGTACTATTTGTCCATCTCCTCCTCTTGTAGTTGTTTGATGCTCTTCGGTGCCTTTTGTTAAAAAGAAAAATAGTTACTAGGCAGTTACAAACTAGACTGATTACAGTAGCAACAGATATCCAATAGATGTTCTCAAAATTGATTTTGTTCCACGCTGTGCTGGCTAACCATTGTCCTCGGAGTTGCATGAAAGGGCGAAAATCACTTCTCACTTTGTAATATACTTCTTCTATGACAGAGGCTAAAAGGAGCTGGGTCAGAGATGCTGTTACAGAGGACTTAAATAAGTGGAAGATTCTTCTAATCAAGGAAATCTTCTGTAATGGCATCTCATCAGTTTATAACCATTTAATCTCTTAGGTGCAAAATTACTTGAATCCAGCTTGGAAACTGGCATCTGTTTTAATAGAACAATGACACACCAAGTACTGTATGAGATTAGAAAATTCTCCCAGCCTCTTGGTACTTTTTCCAAGAAGCAGATCCAAAATGGGCAAATCCTGCTCTTCTCTTTATATGAATTGGCTTCTCGGTCAGACAGTCACACCTACCACCTAATAGCTTGCATTTTTTCTCTGTGATGGAAAAACGTGAAACCCCACAGAGTATTCTATAATGCACCAGCTGTGCATAAGCAGAGATTAGGAAGACAGAGCTACCTTAGTCAGCTGTGTTTGAGCTTTATTCAGAGGCTGATCAGAACTACCTTTGCTGGTGCAGGTTTCCAGCACACTGTGCTAAAAACTTACGATCATTTTTTAAGCTTAGGCCAGGCAGAGAATAAAGGTAAGATAATAGCTCTAGTACTGGTTCTGGTATTGACAAATTGCAAAAGTCCAGTGTAGATAGGAATAAAAGCATCTTGATTTGCAGAGGGATTTGAAGTACTGCCATTTTATCTCAGTGGTAATTAATCACCTGGCCTGTTTATGTGTTTAGGTAAATCTCACTAAATGCCCATCTTCATCTCTAGGTAGCTAAGTACTTGCATGTGTTCGACATATAGCATTTAAAACAGGCTGATGAAGCTTTAACACATCTCTGGCAGAATGTTAGACAGATATCCTGGTCTGCATATGACCACAAAATAATTAATTAGGAAGTATTAACTGACATATGCTATTTCCTTAAATTTTTTCTTCCACAGGTCTTTGTAGGCTAAAAGAACTTACTCTATGAATAGTAGTTACAAAAACTTTTTTAAATTATCAAGAAGAAGGAAACAAGAAACCGCAAAATTGTTTTCCAGCCACACCAAAAACAGTGATTCCCTTGCCTGTAACTGAAATCCACTCTAAAACATGTGGTTGAGTAAATATTAGCCAAATATGAACGTATTCTGCTTATTTGGAGATCTCTTGTTAATGACTATTGTGCAGACCACCCAGCTGCACAAAGTGTGTGGATATGCAGGAAAATATTCCTGTATAGAGAAATGGCAGTCATTCGGACCACTAGAGAATACCATTTCCTTTGCACTGACAACACTCCCAGTGAGTCCTCATTCTCTCTGGTAAAGAGAATGGCTTTAAGTGAATTCCTTATAAAAAAAAAAAATTAAAAATTTAAAATTAAAAAAAAATTAAAAAGCAGCTGCAGTGTGCACGTGGCATAAGCAGTTTACTAAGGCATTACAGTACAGTGTCATGCAGGCTGTTATAGAAAATCTGGTACTCTGGTGATAATGTGTATATTCATTCAGTATAAATGACTAAGTTCAAAAAACCATACAATGAATCATGGTTGCAAGGCCAGACTTGCTTTGATTAACTATGCTGGTATAATGAAATCCAACAGAGCAATCACTGAAACATTTAGCTCCAAATGTAAATCTTCTTGAACTCTGAAAAAAGCATGTTAAGCAATGAGAGGTGGTGTATAATACGGCCATATTTCATATAATGGAAGTGGAGGCAGTTGTAAAGGAAAGGGAATGTTAAAAAGTTGTTATGCTGTGTTTGGCAAGAATGAGTCATTTTAAATGTGTCAATCATGATAATCCAACATATTTTTAATCTAAAGGTCAATAGAAGCAGTTTCTATAGTGGTACAATAGTTATGCCAAATATGAAAGCAAGCATTTATAAGATGATTTCAAGTATTAATACAGTACCATAATGTGTCTTGGAGAATTAATCTCAGCTTTAAATTGAAGGGCATAGATTGGTCAAGGTAGGATAATTTTATTTAAAATGTACTGATATAACCCATGATGCTTTCATTTCAGCAAGACTGCTGTGCTGAATTCCCATATCTCAAGCATGCCTTAACTGTATAGATGAAAGGTGTCTGTTCTGCCAAGAGACAGAACTTGCCTTGTCGAGGGGAAACCTAGGATCTACTATTAAACTTCAGAGCATGAAGATTTCATAGTATGATTACTCATTGTACATCTAGACATTGAGGTATGTACTTCTTCCGAGAAAGCACCTGAGCCTAAGAGCCATTAAAGTTAACAGAAGACTACCTGTGTCCAGGGAAATCTATTTCTGGGTAATTCTTTTCAGTACAGACTTCAACTCAAACACCCAAAAAAGATTTTCCTTCAGCATTAATTTCTCCCCTGTTCTGTCCCTTTTGCGATTAAAGATGCCTAACAGTTCTTTCAGCTCTCAGTAGAACTGTTGCGAACACAATGAACACAAAATGCAAAGCGCGGGCATAAAGACTCAGCCAAGCCAAATTTTGATTTTGGGTTGTCTCAGCAACGCAATCAAAAGGAAGATCTTTTGTTTCCACTGTTGCTTGCCAAGAATATATACGGGGAGAGGACAGAGAGCAAGAAGTGATATAATGCACTCTGCTGCCATAGCTAAAGAAGGTAAGGGCATTGCTGGTAGTGTTGGGATACTCTTCTATAAATCTTTGTTTATCCAGTGATAGGAAGAACCTGGAGGGCAGGCCACAGAATTGCAAAAGAGGTTAAATATCTTGGTGGCTGTCTGGTATTCATTTCCATGTTAAGTGGGGGCAAGAAGAGAGTTCCTCTAACACTGTCTTCTATCCTCTCTGCTACCAAGCTTAAATATTGAGCTTGCCACAGAATAAATGTGTTCATTACACTTAGATTATGTAGAGATTATACTTCATATCATGTAAGGAGTTTTAGTTTTGGTGCTGAAGACTCATTATCAGATTTAGTCTTAAGCTGGATCTGAATAGAAACCTATGGAACTCTCCAGTATTTAAATGAATGTGAAGCTTGATAGACTTAAAATATTTATATAAAGCAATCACACAGAACATGACAACAATCACTGCAGAATACATACAATAAACCTTGGTGTTTCTGATTACTTTTAAAGGACATTACAGCACTTGAACACTTGCCTTAAAGCAAGACTCATAATCAAGAATCCTTCGAAACTGCTCAGTTTGAAGAAGTGACAGTCTGAACAAAATGTGCTTTGATTTCCTCTTCTCCCAGGCCTCTGCAGAGATGGTTGTACAACAACTTTGTGGTTTAAAATGAGAAAATGAACTTTGTTGGAAGATATCTTACGCAAATTTTGTAAAACATAATTGGGTACAAAACTGCATGCATCTATGTACAAAAGTCCACCCTGTGAATATGTTTGCTGCATACTTTGAAGGCCAGCTATTCCATATCATATGGACTTGTCAACTTCCTAGGTTATATACTCTAGAGCTCTACTGAATGGGGAGACTTCAGCATAATGTTAAGTGTGATGGAGATCTGAAAATTTTGCTTCTAATTCTTAAAAGAATGTGTGTGAAGCACTTTAAATTAAAAAAAAAAAAAAAAAAAAAGGATGCAGTGGGATTTCAGGAGCTGAAGTTCTGGCTTGCGATTGAAAAGACTCAGCAACCACCTCATCTTGGAGGTGCTTTCACTCACAAAGCACCAGCTTCCCTGACTCTCTCAGATTCCCTGCCAGCTGCGGTACTGCATGCTGAGCATTCTCACAAGAAGGGAAATAGTGGCAGCAGATCCCCAGGACTCAGAAAAACACTGTCCTTGCAAGGTGGCATGCAGTTCTGCTCAAGAAAATATGTAAGCATGTGTATAAGATGAAGCACAGGTATGAGTGCCCCACGTAATTAGGAAATACTAGGAAGATGCACTTATTCTATTTCATTCAACTATTTCATGGAACGTGTGATTTTTATGTATTGGAAACGAAGCAAATCAACTCAGTCAGACTGTCTCAACAATTTGATTAGTCCACTTCCAAACACGTAAGGATTTCTTCACCTGCCTCTAATTTGTATAAGTGGTATCGCGATGAAACTGAACTGCCCACGAGGTACAGATAGAGTTTATTTGGAATATATATCAAGAGCTTGCTAAGCTTTTTCTTCCCCCCTCCCTCCTGCATAGCTAGGGAAAGAAAGCTGGGACCAAGCAATGGGGAGCTGCCCCGCACCTCCTGCAGAAGTGAGTCCTGCAGAGACCCCTGCCGGCAGAGCTCAGGAAAACATCACCACCTCGCTCCAAGCGTTGGCCACCGCGTGCCTGCGCACATACGCTCTTCCTGAAAGGCAGATGAATCTGTCACTCTCTTTTCCGTCCATTATAATCTCTGGTTGTTGTTGTCGATGTTATTGGTACTTTTTGTTTGTTTGTTTGTTTGTTTGTTTGTTTGTTTGTTTTGTTTAGTTTTCATATCTATCTTATGGAAGGATTTCTTCAAAATCCTGATGGTTGCCTTAGTTGTGATGGTAGTTGCTGGTAACAGACAACTGTAGACTGAAATTTCCATAAATCACACTCCATGATGTAGGGTAGGTAGGTTACAGCTATTATACATTCTTTGGCAGATGCACCGACCAGTGAACGGCGAAAATGTGTCAACATTGGAAAATTAAAAGATATA
The DNA here is from genome assembly GCA_035772895.1 of Perdix hodgsoniae. NCBI lineage: Eukaryota > Metazoa > Chordata > Aves > Galliformes > Phasianidae > Perdix > Perdix hodgsoniae. The sequence goes on from JAPSGF010000003.1 coordinate 13,633,109, forward strand.
TATTAAGAAGTTTAGATCAGAGTATTGCAGCGGTATTGAGGTAGAACACAGTCAAATGAATTACTGCTTTTTCATTTTATAGTGACAGCAGATTAAGGCAGTGGGGGAAAAAAAAATAAAATCCCAGCATAATTACGTATCTGTGATAAACCTCCAAAAGCCCCAGTGGTGGAATAATCTCAGATCGGGCAGCAATTTATGGGGCAAGTTTGAGAAGTCTTACAAATTGTAATATGGGAAAAAGTCGGTGTAAGAAAGATTTAAGTAGGCAACACTGTCTTCAGCCAGTACTGCTGCTGTGTGTACATCCCTAAGGTCCCTTGAGTGATTATGCCAATATCTGCAGCATTAGGATTGGACACCTATTAATCAGGATGAGCAAACCTTCACATCTCTGCTGTGAAGAATCATGAACTGAGGGACTAAATATAGGCAAACAGATCCAATAACTTTATCCTTACAGCAGAGTGACATAAGCAAATATAAATCCCACTAGTGTTATTATAATGCCTGCCAAGTTAATTGAGAACATATTCGTTTCTTCAACTAAATAAATTACTGTTACAATTCTATGACCCTGAGGTCATCTCCCTTAGGAGATGCCTAGCACTTGAATTAACTATTCAGCTCGTCACAGTAAGTGGCCTCAGCCAATCAATGCCAAATAAATACTGCTGAAATATGCATTTAATTATCTTAACACTTTAACATTTTAAACACTTTCCCTGCCAGCACTTTTGTTGTGGTTGTTGTTTGGTCATTTACTCTGGATGAGTGAGAAACTTGAGTCTAGTCTTTGTAGACTCTGGTCCCAGAGGAGATCACAGCCAACACTCATGGACAAAGCTGGCTGCAAAAAGGCTATTTCTTTCACATGATGGAGTAGCAATTTTTACCCACATTATTTGTTTTGCTTATTGTAACAAGCAAACACAGCCAGCAAACTTTTATGAAGTTTCAAAAGTACGGCCCTCCAATTTCCTTTGCCAGATTAAATAAGGACAAAATGCCTCCTCTAATGAAGAATTAATGTACTGCCAAACTCAGAGTTACTTCGGCTGAATTAAAACTGACATGCAAAATGCCAGTGAGTTCACTACAAATAGCTTTATTTTAGAAATGATGAGGTTCAATTTACACACCAGCTAAAGCCTACAACAACAACAACAACAACAAACAAACAAACAAACAAACAAAAACACATTAAAATATAACTTTCTTTCAAAAGGAAAAGCTGCTTTCCATCCTCCTGGCTTGCTGAAATTCATCTTAATGACTGCCACCTATTCCCCATACTTCTAACCCTAGCTTAAGCTCTATGCATAGGCTTTGCACGGAATTCTTCAACTGGAGTGTCTAGTCTGTTGAGAAACACATAGTAAGTTATAATTTAGGCTACTCATATTGAACATTACTCCCCAGAAACTGGAAAGCTCCTAACCAATTTGCAGCAAATTGGAATAGAATTAAATTAGCTATTCACTTGCATCACCATAAGTAAGAGCTCATCTTTGTCCTGTGTAGAAAATAATTCCTACTTGAGTACAAATGATTCTTATGTTCTTATCTTCCTCTTTTTTTCCCTATGTAAATAAAAAACACATATCTAAGTTGCAATACAAAAGACTCTCATTTTGCAATTATTTGGAATCTAATATTCATGAGTATTAATTCTTTTAAAGAGGAGAATAAAAGTGATGACACTCTGCAGACTAGTAGACTTCATGCCTTCAGAATTTTTTTTCAGAAAAAAATGGTTCATTAATTTTTAAACAAGAGACATTCATTATTATGCTTTCTGTGACAAGACTGATTTTTTTTGTAAACGATGACCATAATTAAGCCTCTCATAATGAACATTGCTATTACTAAACAGTACAATTTATATAATGTCTCCACTCTGGGAGCCTTTGCTTTTTTATTGAGGAGAAAGATCAGATAATGACTGAGATTATGGTATAATACTATTATTTTTAAGGATATTACACAAAACATATATAGTCTATATTAATCTTTAAGCAAAACTTGATTAGGCTGTAGTTGTTTAGCCAGAGAAAAAACTGAAGGATTTGTCATGACTCTAATGCAACGTTGATGTTATTTCTAGTTCTAGAGAAAGTAAAAATTAAGTTATAGCCAAGTGACATTTTTACACAAACTAAAACATTTCCACATCATTCATGTACTTGATCTAATACCAACGGAACACTGTGTAGATAAAAGTTACTTATGTGGCTCAGAATCAGGTCTTGAATCTGCTACTAAGCAAAGAATGAACACAATCACAATTATTTGTAGTTCTTGTTGAACTTGTTGTTCAATTACAAATACAGGCAGTTTTGGCTGTGACTGTATACATCTTTGGATATGGCATTTAATCAGTATAAGCCCAGGTTATTCCAAGTACAGAAAAAAAGCCACAAACATGTGACATAGGTGACCATCTTCACAATTCAAATATGAAATACTGACACAAGAGACTTTACAGGGGAATGCTGATAATTTCTTGAATTTTTCAATGGAATTCAGAACTGTCTCATGAAACAAAATAAGTGACAAATTTTGCTTACTTTAAACACTACTCAGCCAATGAGAATTCCTGGGAAAATGCTGTTTTTGCCACAACTCACACGTGTCACTTTTTCTTACAGTTTCACTGATTAAATATATGGCTGAATATTCCCATTTATATTATAAAACTTGTTGCAGAATCACTCATATTCCATTTTTTTAATTTTTTTTTCTATACTGCCTAAGCGTCTTTGGAGCAGTAGTATTTCTCATCTGAGAATGAATCCGTCTTCCTAAGTTGTCTTAAGGGTAAGGATTTGGGGAATTCTGCTAAGACATTAGCACTACATCTCTATAATTTTTTCTACTGCAATTGCAGTGAAGGGCAACATTATTATTAAGCTTGCTTTGAAGAACAAAGCACTGTGATTTGAGGAGGACCTGCTTGTACATGGATTTGATTCAAAGTGACATTTTAAAGTTAAACCCCAGGCCAGCTGAGCTTTCGGTCAAGCAGTGTGGGTCAAATCGTGCTCTGTGGCATAAGTTGGAGAGGGCTTTCTGCTGTTTCCAGAGGGCTTTCCATCATTAGCATTCTAAGCATGTTTTATTATGCTGCTGTTAAGACATTTCCATAATTAAAAAGAAATGGCCAAGCTCTTTCTATCTGACAGTTTGCAGGTGGTAGAAAACAGGTTCAACTGAGAAAATAATAATAATTAAAAAAATAGGAAATTACTACACAATGAAGAGAGACTGTTTTCTCTCAGATGAGGAAAATTTGAATAGAATGTTTTGTTTCAGGCCAGCTCAGTCCAAATCAAACAGTCTTGTTCTGACAAACTGAAAAGAAACTTTTCATTTCGCATCAGTTTGACATTAATCGATATGTGTCTGAACTGCTGCTACGTGCCATGAGGTCTGTGGTGTTTTGTGCTGGGAATCTGGAAACATGTTTCTGCTGCCCTAACCACCTCCTGATAAGGCCTGGGTGCGCATCATCCAGTTCCTCTCTATTCCCTTTTTCTTTGCCTTGCTTCCTCTAGGAAACAAATTGAGCTTACAGAGAGAAAGCCGTGACACAAAACTGTTGGTCCTCCAAGCTTGCCATCTGTAGGAAGAAGACTGCAATTCATGCTATGGAGAAATCTCACCAACAGAGTACTGTTGTACTTCACCCAATCTCCACTAGACAAAAAGGGAAACAGGAGCCCTTTCAGTATAGCAGAATATGGGCTATTTGTTTATACCACTAGAAGCTACTTGTGAATCTAAGCACTAACAACTAAACCTGAAAAGAGATAAATTGGCGTTATTGGCAACACATTTCTGCACTGTGTTTGTATATAAAAAAAAGTGTATTCAGCTAGAATGAAAGATTATTCTTGAAAAATATTTTCTAGAATGTTTTACATTCTGTGTTACAGCCAGAGTTTTATAGGTAGTCTAAGTAGGCCGTAGATTTCCTGCCACTGGTGTTGGTTATTACAGAGCATGCTATCCAAGTTACTTGAATGAAAATGAACATTCAGACTCTCAGTACCCAAATCCTGCTTGTGGTTTTATTTTTGTACATGCTTCGACCTTGATTCAACTCAACAGATCTGGCTTGTCTCCCACAGAATATAACAAGTTAAACATCTTTTGTTATCACCTAGACACATCCAAAATATACTCTTGTGTATATTATAAAATTATGAGAGTGCATAACAGTATTTTAGGTGAAAAAAAGACCCAGCATGCATCATATATTGTTCTGAATACTTGCTGCTCCTTGCCAATGAAATATGAGCACACTTTGCAGAAGCTGTCCCCTGCCAGGATTTAAAGCCAGGCAGAGGGCTAGAGCCAGGGAAAGGCTGTATACTATTTGTTTCCTGATAGGAAGCAGGCTGGTGCCACAACAACGTAGAGTACTCACTGAGTGCTGCCGTGCTCACAGCTCATGGAGATAGTGACTGGCAGGCTATCAACAGCCATGGGTCAAAAACAGAGCAGATGCCAAGGAAGAGCTGCACATTGGTGCCTTGTATCTTTGACAAAAGTCATGTGTCTGTAGGCCAATACACAGAGAAGCTGGGAGACATAAGAAGCTTTCTTATTCCACTGTACTTAGAGAGCATTGAGAGGAGTCTTTCCAGCACAGTTTTCCTGAGGGATGAGAAGAAAAAATTGAGTTTCTCACAGCAGCAGCAGCTCTATATTGACCAGGGCTGCAAGAGAAGTGTCTTTAACACACCATGCTCGGGAGCAGCAGCAGAACGTGTAGAGACTGTTTTCTGCACTAGTCCTTTCTTACAGCTAGTGGGAAAGTCATAGTGTTCCACTTTGGGTTGCAGAGCATGGCACAAACTGCTGCTTTGTAATCATTCTGCCTGAGAAACTGAGGGTGGTTCATTTGAAAAGGCATGATGGAAGGAAGAACGAGTAGTCAGATAGAATCTCCTTGGCAATGCTTTTTTCAGAGGGAAGATCAGATCCTGTATAATTTGCAGAACATGATGTTCTGGACACAGTTGAGTATGAAAAAAAAGAAAAAAAGATTTTAAAATTGGGCACCATTGATTAAAGACTGAATAAAAAGCTAAGACAGATGTAAGGGGTAAAAGAAAAAGATTACCTTTCTCTTATTTGACTGGAACTGCTTGACAACCCTTTTTATACTTGTTGGACATTATTGCCACATTAGCCACAGCTGAAGTGAAACATTTAGAATGGAATAAAAGACAAGTAAATCCATCCTTTTATAGTCTGATTACAGACAGTACACTCAGGAGCAGTGTCAAAGACCACACTTGTTCATGGCATGAAAACCAGGACATGTATGCTTGCCGCACTCTCTCTATTTTTGTGGAATGAAGACCTAAATAAAGGTTCTCATATTGAAATTTATTGGCTAGATTTTTTTTCTGTTGACATCACAATTATTTACTCTACAGCACTAACTTCGTTGGCACAGTGTAAATTAAAATTTAGTGGAAATTTAAAAAAAAAAAAGGGAGATTTTGGAAGACCTTTGGTCACAGAATAACAATCAGATTTTACTTGCATGCAAAATCCAGCCAGCTTTTGCAAAATCATTAGTGCAAAAAAGTCATCAGCGTTCTTCTATCCTAGTATGGATATATTCCAGTATCCCAAAATACTGTCTGAACCGTTGCTGAAAGACACACACATTTCAATGTGGAAATAACAAAGGCTTACGTTTGATGCTGAAATGTTGCAAAATACAAAATGAATACATCCCAGAATGAACAAAAGACAAGTGGTCAAAAGGCTGAAACTCCTATTTGTCATAGCACATGATCTGAACTATTCTATTTTGTTAAAACCCAATTATTGTTTTTCAGTCGATAATGTTGACATGCAACAGACCTTTTGAACAGGAAAAAAAATGACAAAAGTTACAGGAGAGAACAGTAGTCTTAATATTCAGCCTACTTTTATAAGGAGGAAAAACTACACTCTTACTTCATGCCACCAGCCACCAACCATGCTCTGCTTATGAGAACCAAACGGTGAGGATGACAACCTGTATGTATGGCTCTTCGTAAAGGTTTCCAGAATAGCTCCAGACAATTGAATCCAGCCTTAGGTCATAGAGATAAAACTCTGCAGTGCTCTTCATGTTCTACTTCTTATGCTTGCTCTCAACTCCCCTGACAGAACAGTGTCTGAGGGCAGTGGTCCAGCACTGGGTATGATGAACAATTCCATTACCAAGCACCTAGCACTCACAAGAAGACCTTTTTGAGGAGCGTAGTGTTTTCATCTCTACTTTCAACCAGATAAGTTGCTCAGATTTGGTACTAAATTTCTGGAGAAAAATGGGAGCTAACCCATTTGATTAATCAAATGGAAATGACATTTAATGTTATTGATTCATCTGCATCGCCCTGTATCTATGTGATTACAAAAGTATTCAGCCAGTGAAGAAGGAAAATCTGGGAGATAAAGGGTATAAGCGTCATTTCTGGATGTTCAGAGTTCTTCCTGACTTTGGATACTTTTCCTTGAAATGAACATACTTCTTGCCAAACACAGTTTTACACTGACACAGAACAGAAGGTACTGCTATGGTCTCTAAGATGCACGTGATGGACATTTGTTTCCTGCCCTGTTTACTTGCAGTGTTTTTCATAGATTGCAGGCTTTCCTTTTTAGTAGGCACTTCGACTTATCCCTAACTATGTGGAAGATTTGTGAAGGCAGCAGAGACAGACATTACTAAACAGAAGGAAGATGAGCAATCAAAAACTGACAACTAGAGAAAAACCAGAAATGTTCCTATAGAAAAGCTGCAACATTGGACAAAATTAATTATAAAAAAATGATCATTTACATAACGGAAAATAAGGGAACTCATGTAGGCTTACCTTTTCCCTCTGCTTGTGATGAGAAGATGCAAAATGCCAAGAATGTCAAAATATACCTTCAATTCTTAAAATACAGAGGGAGGTACAGTAGCTTTTAAGACCCATGCTTTCCAAACCATGGGATTTCCTTTCAAATGCTTGTTTTGCTACACAGGCTACACAGTGCACTTTGTAGTAATCCTATGCAGAATTATTATTTTGCCAGGTTGAAAAGTCCTTCATATAGAACATATGTATTAAAGATGCGATATCAGAAGATCCCAAATAACAGCTAATATCCAAATACATGTTGAATGCCTACCAGATTGCCTAGAGGGATTGTTTTAGCAAGTGAAGATTATTGATAACCCCTGAGCTGGATACTTCACTGGTGCAGCACTTCCAACTGTCTCTTCCTAGAAAATTTTGAGTAGTTCAAAGTAGAACAAATGCCAGAGGCAATAGGCAGAGAGAAAAGCAAGGAAATCACAACACTACAAAATGTGCTATAGAGCAAGCTATATTATTCTTTCTCAGATCTCTGCTCCATCTCTAAATTTTCTCCACTAGCTTCTCAATGATTTTTATTTCTGGCTCAGTGGTCATTGCAGAGCCTTTCCCTACCAATTCCCACATCTCTTTTTTTCCTGAACTTCTCTTTCCTTGTACAATCTCTCCCTTAAACTTTTCCTTATGCTCACTGAAAGGGGAAGAAGGTAGGAAAGAAGGGAGGAAGGTGATTGGAAAATGGCTCCATGGAGGCAAAATTGTACTGCTGCTTCCCATGGGAGCTCGTGCCAAGTGCAGGAGAAACAGTGAGGCTTGAAACAGTGGAAAAGGCTGGGAAAGGCTGGGGCTGGGGAGGGTTCTAGCAGCTAGAGCTGGAACAGGGAGTCACATGGGGTTTTCTGATGAAAAGACCTAAGAGCCAAGGCAGCAGTGAGTGGTTTTGGAAATGTGCTAGATCAGGTGGAGGAATGTGTGCAGGATTTGGGCAGAGTTGAGTATACTGGATTCTAAGGTTGCCTTTGCTGGAAATAGCTGTATGCAGGAGTGTGTAAGGATATTTTCAGAAAAAAAGTCTGGAAGTTTGATAGCTAGAATACTTAATACTTGCCTCGTTGCTCAGAAAAGGGAGGCAGGCTGCTAGGGGCGAGAAAGTAAGTTTGTAGCTCTCTCCTTGATGGAAACAAATTTGTTGGAGATCAAGGGTAATAGTTAAGATACTTCAGGTTTCTTTGTTTTGTTTTTCTTTGTTTTTTCTTTTTTTTTCTTCCCTCCAAGGATTAAAAATGAAAAAGGATAGATAAAGTAATCAGTTCATACTTGCCAATGAAGCTTGAGATAGCTTTGCAATTAGTCTGGTGGTGAATATGAACAAATCTCTCACCTTCCAGGTCTAAATGACAAAAAGAAGAATGAAAAAGTGTGATGGACATGAGATGGAAATACAGTTTGCACCAGGTAGTATAAAGAAATCAAATAATGCATTTTGTTGTATGGCTAAGATGTTGCTTTCATCAGAAGGTTATGATTGCTTTTTTTGTTATGTAAAATAAAATTATTAGGATGTTAAATACAACCTACTTGTGTGTAAAACAAAGCAAAACAAACAAACAAACAAAAAATGTGAAAGAAAACCAAACCAAAGCAATCAAACAGAAGTACCCACTCAGGAAATTTAAAATATGGGATAAAATTATGTCTTTAATGCAAAGTCCTCTCCAAAATTAGTCTTTTAGTGCATTTAAAAAATAAGATAAAAAATACTATGTAACTTTTATGTGTACAGTATATAGAGTATTCACTTGTTTTTCCAGCCTCTGCTATTTTTTAAAGTTATTTCTGTAAGCATCAAGTTAACATCATAGGCAAGCAAATAGATGCACATCCTTCAGGAGAATGCTCATTCCCTCCGTGAGATAAGTTAACTATGAAGAGAATCTAATGCTGATGTTAAATTAAGGCTTCATCCACTGAGTGTTCAATTACTGAGTAAATATACACTAGGCATCTGCTTTGAATATTGAGGCTGTGAATTGCTTCCTAAGGTGAGATACATCTGTGCTCTTTCTATTAGCATATTGTTGCTTGGTTTTGTGTATTCTGCTAACTCAAGCTCTTTTTCAAAATACATTATAAAAAGCTCAAAAGACCTAGGTTGTTTATAGAATCTTTAATGAAGATATAATTTTAAAATTTCCTGACAGATATTTCAGACAGTAGTTTTGGAAAAGCACTCTGAGATAAAATAAGCTAAAGCCACTATACAAAATTGGAGAAACATCAATAGATGAAGAAATTGCTCAGAGTCTGCTGTTTTCAGTGTACCAGACATAAAATTATAAGCAGAGGCTGGCAGACACATCCCAACACAATGCTAAGGAAGCTCGATCTACCAAATCATTAGTCTGTACTCCAGCAAAACTTTCTGCCTGAGAGAAAAAAGGATACTGTAGGGTCAGATCCTACAATGAGAAAAAAATATATATTTTATCGATTACAAGTTAGAGTAATACTGTGGTTCTTATACAGAGGTCCCTACATTGTTCATGATTCATAAAGACTTCTTTGTTGCTACCCAGAATGATATACTTAGCAAAAACAAGAAGTGGAGAGTTTGGCTTTAGGGAGTGAGGCATTTTAGTATCTTTCTTAGAATTCTTTCAAAGGAAAAATTGATGATTAGACAAAAAAAATCTTCATTTTTGTCTTTCTCTCTTGCCTCTATATTTTAAAAAAGGAGGAAATGAGGGAGGAAGGGAA
>JAPSGF010000003.1:13652352-13702392 GCA_035772895.1 Perdix hodgsoniae
AATGCATAAGACATAGAAGACAATTTCTAAAATAGCGTACCTCCTCAAAACTCACCTTCATCACTGATTTTAGTTTATCAGAGATTTAAAATGTTTCCAGACTTCCTTGAAAAAAAAAAAAAGGCATATTCATAATATTTATCCACAAAATAAACAATGTAATAAATAATATGGGCTAAACTCAAACAGAGAACACAATTTGGCTCCACACAAACTTCAAGTAGCTAGATAAAGGCCAATGTGCCATGTAACTACCTTCACCAGGAAACTACCTTCTACTATCACCAGACAGAGTCACAGAAAGATCTTTCCCTCCTAAAAAAAAAAGATAAAAAAATGAACAGGAATTAATCACTTCAGGAATCCCTGGACAGCTGTAGGATCTTTATATCAGTATGATAAGTTTCTCTTATGAAACAGTGCACTGAACTCCTTTTTTCAAACTAATCATGTGATACACATGTAATTTAGGATAAGAAGAGTTTAGGATGAAGAAGGAAATAGCAGTGAATACCCTTATTCCCTCTAAATAAGATCAGAGCAGGAAACAGAGAAACCCAGCTTTCCAAAGAGAATTTACTTTCAAGTTAGGATCATTTTGTCCCAGTCCCTCTGCAATCAGATAGGAAGCTCAGCTACTTACTACACTCCACAGATGCTCATCTTCTCCCAGTGACTACTGAGAGTTTGCAGAGGGCAAAGGCTTGTGTATGAAACATTCACCTAAAACTAACTTACAACTTACCTAGACTCATGCCCTTCCCTTTCATTTCTAAAACCGGTCTTCCACTGGTGGTGCTGTCCTGTTGATCTACTTGAACGTATTAGCTATGTCAGCCGTCTTCCTAAGATGAGGTTCACCAATATAACATTCACATTGATTTCTGACTTACTTCCTTTAAAAGTATTTATTCAAGATTAATGATTTCCTCTTCTTCATCCTCCTTTCTCATCCCGTTTTTACTACTGAAATGTTAGGAAGTGGCAAGAATCAAGAATGAACTATGAGATGAAAACATAGAAAAACAGAATGCATGTATTGAATGAATTTGATTTAAATAAACCTGATCTCATTCTAAAACTGTAGTTTTGAGAATTAAATTTGCTATTCCCTTATTCTCAGTAATGAGTGAGCAGATACTAACCCTTTAACTGGCACTCCTCTTCCTCAGCAGTGACAATGCATGCCATGCAGTGAGCAACAATAGAACTTCCATCCTTTCACAATATCAGTATAGGAAAGCAAAGAGAATAAATCATGTCTCATGAAAACAAGACTAAAGAAGTTCTAAAGTACTTCAGAGTCCTTGAAGGAACTACCAAAGAAGCACTAAGAAATGATACGACAAAAGTTTGATCTCTGTGATACCGAACAATCCATTTTTATTACTTTAACTTGTCCCTGTTCTTTGATCTCATCATGATTTTGTTCAGCAACATGTCCTGAGATAACATAGCAGTAGTCTCTGGAAATTAATTTCTTTTAGCTGAACTACCCAGAGCTGCTGTTGAGCCACTTTCTTCAGTTGCAGGACAATATCTATGACACCAGCTTCTGACAACATCATAATTCTGAGTTTTCTGAATTCATCTTGTATTCAATTAAAATAATTCTCCTCTAGTTCTTGTTTTCATAAAGCTAAATGTGAGCATTTAAAGTCAAGATATAAGACATCCTGTTGGTCCCGAGATGCTTCATAAAGGGGGACATACAACATAAATCCCAGGATGCTGAAGGAACTGTCTGATGCAGTTGCCAAGCCACTCCACCATTTTTGAAAAGTCATGGCTGTCAGGCAAAAGCCCCAGTGACTGGAGAAAGGGAAACATCATTCATTTTTAAGAGGAGAAGAAAGGAATACCCAGGAAACTACAGAACCATGCAGACTGGATGAGATTGTAGCTATGCATCTGTCAGTCCACTCAACCCCAAATGCTTCCACTCACCTTATCTACACTTAACAATGTGTTACCTAGTACTAATGTCAAGGGCTTGAGCTATGACCAGAAGTCGTCAAGATAAAGAGAAAATACCTCTTTTGGCAAAGACACAGAGATCATAAAATCATGTGATAATTAACCTAGGAATAGTCACTCACATTTCTGGGAATTGAAAATGAGGTCTTAAGGGACTAACAGAAGTTTCTTGGCTTTTCTATAAAATCATGTGTTTTTCATGCCTCTGCTTATATCTCAGTTTGTATATTTTCATAACTGTTTGACTCCCCTTGCTTATCAAGGCAAATCACATGTAAAAATGGTGTAAAATCAAGATGGTGGAGGACAGCTTTTGGGCTGGCCTGAGACTGCATTATCCTTCCTTCCCCTTTGTACCCTAGCTCATAATGAATTCACTGATGAGACAAGTCGTATAAACTTTCCTACACTAATTTATCTTCCCTGGAGTTCGTATCACTTTACTCAGACTAATTTACCCTTATCTACCGTAATTCAGGAGTACAGATGGTGCTTTTCTATTTCCCTTCAGAAGTAGTGAGGGACACTGAGAGGACTAGGAAAACCCAACTGATGAATGCATGACTAAGTTCATGCAATCACAGGAATTTCGTTCTTCCAGTCATGGGTACCTACCCTTTGATGGCTGCAGATGGGTCTCACCTGTCTCAAAAGGGGAAATGGATCCTATCCCAGGAACTGGTAGGCACACTGAGAGGGCTTTAAAGTAGGCGTGAAGAAGACTGAAACATAGCGGAATTGCTCCCAGGACTGGAGCGCTGCAATGGCTACAAGCTCTTCAGAAAGGACAGGCGAGGAAGGAGGGGTGGTGGTGTGGCTCTCTATGTTAGAGTTTCAAAGTTGTTGAGCTCAGGGCTGGGAATGAAAAGGTTAAGTGTCTATGAGAAAGATCAGAAGGAGGGCTACCTATGCTGACTTCCATTTAGGAGTATGAAGAGACAGATGAGGTGTTCTACAAGCAGCTTGCAGAAGTTACACAATCTCCAGCCCTTGTTCTCATGGGAGACTTCAATTTCCCTGATATATATTACACACTATACTATGGAAATATACTACAGAGCAGAAGCAGCAGTCTAGAAGACTTATAAAGTGTGTGGAAGATAACTTCCTGATGCAGTTGGTAAGAAATCCTACCAGAGGAGGTGCCCTACTAGATTCACTGCTCACAGAGAGGACTGGTGAGAGCTGTAGAGGCTGGGAGCTGTCTTGGGCAGAGTGACTATGAAAAGGTGGAGTTCTTGATTCTTGGTGAAGACAGGAGTGGAGTCAGCAAAACTGTAACCTTGGACTTCTGGAGGATGTACTACAAACTATTTAGAACAATGGTAGAGAGGGTCTTTTGGTATTCAGGCTTGAAGGGTAAAGAAGTCCATGAAGGCCTGGCACTTTTCAATAAAGAATTCTCAAAATGGCTAGAGCAGCCTATTCCCCTGTGTTGTAAGATGAGCCAGCAGGGAATAAGACCAGTGTGGATGAGCAGGGAACTTTTTCTGTCACTCCAGGAGGAAAGATAATCTTCCTCTTGTGGAAGAACTTGTGGGGCAACATGGAGAGAGTACAAGGAAGTTCTTAGAATATACATGGAGAAAATGAGAAAGGCAAAAGTCAAGCTTAAATTCAACCTGGCCACTGTAGTAAAAGAGAACAAAAATCTTCTTACAAATATAAGAGGGCTAAGGAGAATCTCCATCTTTTACTGGATGTAGAGGGGAATGTGACCACTGAGGATAAGAAAAATGCTGAGGTACTTAATGACTTCTTTATATCTGCCTTAAAAAGTCAGACCAATTATCCCTGTGGTACTCTATCCCCTGAACTGGAAGTCTGCATTGAAGATCAGAATAAACATAATTCTTGTAGAAATGGTTAGAGAACACTTCTCCTGAACTGTCATAAGTCCAGAGGGCCAGATGGTATCCACTGGAGGGTGCTGAGGAAGCTGGTGGAGGCCAACCTGCTTCCTACCATTTAACAGCATTTCTGGTCAATCAGAGAGATCCCAGAGGACCGGGGGCTTAAGAGAGCAACTCCCATCTACAAGAAGAGCCGTAAGGAGGACAAGGGAATTCTCCACCAGGTCAGCCTGGCCTTGGTGCCACGGAATGTTATAGAGCAGATAATCTTCAGTGAGATCATGGGGCATGTGGGGGACATCCATGGTATCAGACCCAGCCAGCATAAGTTAATGAAAGCAGGTCCTGTTTGACCAAGTCAATCTCCTCCTATAATCAACTGACCCATTTGGTGGATGGTGGAAAGTCTGTTCACGTACCTACCTAGACTTCAGCAGAGCCTTTGACACTGTCTCTCACAGCATTCTCAGAGACACTGGTGGCCCATGGCTTAGACAAATACATTCTGTTAGATAAAGAACTGTCTGGATTGCTGGGCACAGAGAGTGGTGGTGAATGAAGTTAAATCCAGTCATATATAATATCTTTATGGATGTCTTGGGTGAGGGAGCTGAGTGCACATTTAGTGAGTCTGCAGACGACACGGAGTTGTCAGGTAGTGCTGATCTGTCTTGGGTAGGAAGACCACAAAGGGTGATCTGGACAGGCTGGATACCTGGGCTGAGATCGTGGGATTAGGTTCAACAAGACCAAATGCCAATTCCTGCACTTCAGCCACAGCAACTCCAGGCAATGCTGCAGGTTCAAGGAAGAGTAGTTGGAAGATTGTGTGGAAGAAATGGACCTGGGGTGTTGGTAAATATTTGGCTAAACATGAGCAAGCCGTGTGTTCATATAGTCAAAAAGGCTAATGTCATCCTGGCTTGTATCAGGAATAGTGTTGTCAGCAGGAGCAGGGAGGTGATTATCCCTCTGTACTCAGATATGGTGAGACCTTGCCTTGAGTACTGTGAGTTTTTTTGGGCCCTCACTACAGGAAGGACATTGAGACCCTGGAGCGTGTTCAGAGAAGGGCAACAAAGTTGTTGAGGAGTCTGGAGCACAAGTATTATGAAGAGAGACTGAGGGAACTGGAGTAGTTTAGTCTGGAGGAGTTGCACGGGACATCTTATGGTTCTCTTCAACTGCTTGAAAGAAGGTTGTGTCAAGATGGGTGTCAGCCTCTTCTCCCTTGTAACTAGCGATATGACAAGAGATAATGACGTTGCACCAGGGAACATTCAGATTGAAGATTAGCAAAAATTTATTCTCTGAAAGAGTGATAACGTATTGGAACAGGCTGCCCAGTGAATCGGTTCAGTCATTGTCCCACGAGGTGTTCAAGAAACATGTAGCTGTTGTACTGAGGGACATGGTTTAGTGGGGAAATATTGTTAGTCAGTGGACTGTTGGATAGGATGATCTTGGAGGTCTTTTCCAACCTTGGTGATTCTATGATTCTAGTTTGTTTCCCTCTCCTCCCCCGGAATATGGATTAGTCATAGGTTAATACATTGTTTGGTTAGAACACATGAGATTGTAGTTCATATGTGCAACAGCTTGCTCAGAGTATATTTAATAAATTGTTTTGGTGCACCTGATTTGTGTCAGTGAAGTGCTCTGTGGTCACTGTTTTCTTGCTAGGCAAAACAAAACAGGGTATGGGGTGGGACAGGCCCCAAGTGGAGTAATGAATCCAGACATGGGCTTTCAGCAAAAGAAAGACATAGAGTTATTGGAACGGGTCTAGAAGAGATGAAGATGGTTCAGGGGGCTGGAGCCCTCTCCTATGGACAGTTTGAGGCAGTTGGGCTTGTTTGCCTTGGAGGAAGGAAGGCTGCAGGAGATCTCATTGAGGTCTTTCAGTACTTAACAGGAGCTTATAAACAAGAAGACCAACTTTTCAAATAATAGCAATAAGGCGACTGAGAATAACTGTAAAGTAAAAGAGGGGAGATTAAGTTAGATATTAGGCAAAAATTATTTATTCAGATTGTGATGAGGCACTGGCAGAGGCTGCCGAGAGAATCTGTGAGTGTCCCATCCCTGTAGGCACTGAAGGGCAGACGGGTTGGGGCACTGGGCAGACTGTCCTGGTGGGTGGAAGTTCTGCCCATTACAGGAGGATTTGAACTGGGTGTTCTTTAAGGTTCCTTCCAATCTAAGCTGTTCTATGAGTCTAAAGGCAAACATAACTCCTCTTTGGAATTATTTGAACTCAGAGAAGTTGAATGCAAACACGCAAAATGTGTCTAATCATCTTAAAATAAAGTTGAATGTGACAGTGTAGAAGTTGCGTACACCTCTTACAAATAAAGGGAAAAATGAAGTAAGTTAGATTCATTCCTGTGTATTGCTGCTCATTTGCCATTGCTCTGTCATTTTCTTTTAAGCCTTGGTTTCCATTTTCCTCTTTTTAAGGAGAAGAAACAGTTTCTCTACTCATCACTCATCTGTCACATGCATTTAGTTTGCAGTTTTGAAAACAGGGATTCTGTATATAGAATAGGACAGTGATTTTGTGAAGTCTTTCCTCACTGCTGTGCTATATAAATATTTAGTCCATATGTACTAGCTTAAACTCACTTGGTAATTTTTATGTTTCTTAGATATATCATAGAGTTTGCAGTTGTCAGATTATGGAGACTCTCACTCTGCCAGTGTTTACAGACTAAGTGTGCGCATGTGTGTGTATTTTCCACATTAAGAACCAAAAAGTCAAAATTGGAGAAAATGACAGAATTAAGATTTCCTCAGTTGTTGTACCATACTCATTTGCATTATAGTATTTATGTTATTTAGCAATTTTACTTTTTAATAAAGCTTTACTAGTTTTAAATGACATTTAGGGAGAAGAGCTAGACCTTTTAAAATAAAAGCAGGAGAGAAAAAACAAGGCTAAGAGAAGGAATTTGCAGTGCTTGAACACTCACAGAGTCCATCCTCTGGGACACAGAGAGCAGGGTATGAATTGTCCAGAAAGGTAAAAGTAGCATCATATCTGTCTGTAATGAATAGGACGTAACAATGAAAATGTGATGGAGGAGAGGGAGTAGGGCTGTTGGCAAACACATTTTCTCCAGAAGTCATCTACTCCTGCCCTGCAGCTGCATTTTGTACAGCTGCATTGCATTTAACAGCAAAGCTGGTGACCACCCTGGAGCAGGTCTGCCTCTGTGAGTTTATCTCTCTCAAACTTGGCTTGTGACAAGAAATTCTCTGCTGAGCCCTGCCATTTGTCTCAACAAAACCTTTATTCAGATGAATACATTTCCATTAAACGGGGAAGTTTTAAGAAACTGGTATTTTCTGATAAAACAAAGAAAGGTCCAAAAAGTTTTTGTCAAAAGAAATTCCAACATAGCTCCTTTTTTTTTCTTATTTCTTTAGAGTGCAGCAGCCTTATGCAATGTATAGCTGGAGGAGGGCTCACAGAGTAAGCAGCTATTCACAATTTTGTTTTATCTCCATTCTGCAGTGTGTGGTCCAAAGCTTTGTTTATTTTTTTACTCTTCAAACTTTACTCTAAAGCCAGACTCATTAATTTCTTCATGTGCTTTTTATATCGTCCATGAAAGTTCTTGACAAACAGTAATCTATTTTTCCTTCCTTCCTTGTGCTGACAGGGAGCTGAAACAGAGCGATTAAGGTCAAAAGTGTCATTAATGTTGGGTGCTTGATCTGATATCCTGAAAACCTGGCCTTGTAGGCTATTCACCATTAGAAGTGATTATGTACTTGCAGTTCCATCCATCCTGGTTGAAGGTGAAGCAGTCAGCAGCCAGGACTTCCCAGTGCAGACCACTACTTGCCGCCCAGCAAATGGAAGACACAATGAAGGCCCATCCACAGAAAGTACTGTGCCAGATTCAGCGGCAGCCACCATGGTGGACTGCTCATAATTCCAAGCAGTGTGAAGCTGTTCTCCTCTAGCCTTCTTGCCTGCATGGCACTTACTCATTTGTAGGGCAGCCATGTATGAAGCCTTGCTGTGATGATTGTAGCCAGGGAATTTTTGAAGACTACAGCTAACATATTTCCATCTAATCTCTTCTGACATTTGGTGAAGTGAAACTGGGTAAAGCCCTTAACAACTTGACCAGCCTTAGCTTTTTTCATGAGAAAAGTGCAGACCACTGTTATTTTGCTTTACTTAGAGATTTGGCCTGTAATTGTGAAACATTGTCTGTGAAGCAGCTAAAGAAATATCAATTTTAGTACTTGAAAAAGAATGTTTTGTTATGTACTTTATTTTTCAGAGCAGAACATTCATTCTCTTTTCCTGGAAGTTTCTGAAAAGAGATGCTTATATTTGAGTCTGCTTACTACATGGAAAATATGCACTGAAATAGCCATATTTTAGTAAGTCTTTAAGATAATGTGGACAAGATGTTCAAATGTTAAGTACCATGGAGTCATTAGTTTGGCCTATTACAAATAGGACTTGAGAGCAGAAGTATGTGAAACAGAAGGGAAGAGGACTGTTACTCAACCACTGCTGATTTGTTACTTCACATCCTCTCACATACACCTATTCAGCAGATGCACTCCTATGCTACTGCTGTGATGTGCTTACAGATTGGCACCAGCTAATCGTTAACCAATATCATTTCCCACACTTCCCTCAGCTTACAGAGTCTGAGTGCAGAGAGCACTCCTTTTGCTAGCTGTATAGAACTTGAAAATCATATCCTCACCTGCCTTTTGTATCTGGCATGTAGGCCAGTTAATAGGTGTCCTCCATAATCCTGTAATTGCTCTGCCTGAATCAACTATACATCTTTCAGATGAAGAAGGATGGATGTGTAGGTTGAAAACACTCTGGTCTCTCTACCCATTAATACTAATTATCTTGCTAAATTATTTCTGTAATTTTGATTTTTCTGTGGGCTGTACAACGATTGTATGCCCTGGAAGATATGAAACTTATCTGTCTTATAGATAAGAATAACATAGATGTTAAGACCCTCTTGATTGCATTTATAATGTTGAATAGTTTCTCCTTTTGAGACATGGATAACCTTTTTTGCTTCCTGTTAGAGATTTCTTGTTTCCCCCCCTTATCCTTTAAATGGAAACACAAGTCTGCCATTTAATAAAGCCCCAATAATGATCCTGCTTTAAAGGACAAGGGCTAATCACTTGCTGCTTAACATTCCAGCCACATGACACTGGGGAAGAATAAATCAGTTAAACAGCAAGATGCAGCACAACTAATTTTCATGTAAAAGGGGGTGATTGCCTCTTTTTTTTTTTTTTTTATCCATTGTGATGTTTTTTTAAGCTGTTAAAGTCCAAATATTCTCGTCTATCAGTTTATGAATTATTAATAAAAAAGAGAGAAAAGAGGCTTTCTTTTTCTAAATATCATCTGCTAAGCCACCACAGACTGAAGTGCCTCACACTGATTCCTGATTTACATAGTCCCAGTTGGAAGTTAATGAAGACTGCTGAGCCACCTTTCAACATGCAGATAAACCTTCATGTATTTAAAAGCAGGGAATATGTGCTTGTTGCTGGCAAATTATTCATCTAAGATCTGAAGTTTCTGACACCGCCTGCGTCAGATAAACTGTCACCCAAATTGCAAACTAATTAGTGATTCAAACATTTTCGAGCTGATTGATGACAGAATAATTTACGCTTGTTTCTCAGTTTCCAGCTGGCATAGGCTGCTGACTGGAGCCCTAATTAACGCTAGTACATCAGTCATGTTCTGCCAAGGCAGCACATACAATTAAAAGGCAGTTTAAATGGAATATCACATTAAAAAGGCTGGTAGATGCAAATGTGAGGAAACAGCGCTTTAGGATAAAATGACAACAGAACCCCACAAACCAAAACAGAATGGAACAGGGATTATTATTACTATTTTTTTAAATGGAGAAGTAAATTGTACTCAACATAGGCTATTTAACAAAATAAAACAAGTGTGGAGGCAAAAAATGCATGCTAAATTCTTCACTGTTGTTATTCTAAGGAGTTCTAACCCTGCACTTTTCTCTTAATATTTGTTAGACAATTGGTTCACACTTTTGTTTTGGATTTCAGCTATTTAAAAATGAAATAGAGTGCGTCAGTGACAGCGTGAAGTTATTTACAACAATAATAAAATGCAAAACAGAAATATCAATATGTGTAGTTGTGAGGACTATATATTGCAGCAGCCTTTAAAACCAGTTTTAAATAACAAAATAACTAATCCAAAACTCAATGAAATCAAGGGAAAACTGCCCGTAGAAATTGCAGGGGGATGCTGCAAATATTGAGGTATCGTCAATTCTTATATTCAGGAGAAAATGAAAGATTTTGAAAGCAGTGCTACCATATGGCAAATATACCATTGCTTCCAGCAACATTACCCTGGTCGAGTCAGAAAATACTCAGGGAATACATAGTTATTGTATGGGTTTTTAAATGACTGCTGTTGCTGTGGGTAAAACACAACCTACTGCCTGATTCTTTATCAAGCATGTACTGCAGCTTTCAGCTACAGAAAGCCAGTCCTCTGCGGCTCTCCTGTCAGAAAGCTTTTTTATTTTATTATGTCTATTTTATTATATCCATATTAGAACCATGATATCTGTATATCAGTTGCTCTCTAGCTATCAAGCAGTCAGGTAGGAGAAAATGCATTTTGTCACCTCAGTAATGAGAAATGAGGGTAGTTGTAACCCATGTTCTCATTTACATTTGAACTACAAGAGTTCTGCCGCCTGAAACTTACAATCAAGCTAAGGACAGAAAGTGTCCTCCTGGATGCAACTCACAAAAGGTGTTAAGCCTGCAGTGCCAGACCCCTGTTACAGTGTACACTGCATATTTGATGACACTGGTTTATCTTACTCAATGTGACCTCAGTGGGGGGAAAAGTTTTCATGAATATAAACAGCTCTAGGGTTCGTACCTTGTCTGCTAAGGTGTTTTTTGAGATTATCTATAGCACATGACAGATGAGCCCTTGACTCTTACAGCACTCAAGAACAGAACAAAGAGAAGTCACTGTAGTAACCGCAAACAGACCGCGAGACAGGAGATGTGCAAAAGCACTCCTATTTGTTTCTCAGAGCACAGCAGACTGAAAGCTCACATCACTCAGTTCAGCCACACTTCGCTGTGAAATGCCATTTTGCAATGTCAATTATTTACACCTTTAAAAATATTAGATATGTAACAATGTACATTTAATATAGCAATGGAGTGGGGGGAGGAGGGTTTTCATTTATTAGCTCTGACAGCCGAGCTATTTTAAGGAGCCTTACAAATCAGAGAATTGGAGGTGAGGGGTGAAACTCAGTTTAGGCATTAACATGCCCAAGTCCTTTGACTTTGCAAGAGTTAGGTTAGATTTTTGCTTTGTATGGCAAGGGCTGCATGCTGCTTACCCGCCTGTAGCCATGAGGTAAGAGTTACCAGAAAACCCCAGCTAAGGTTTTGGATGCCATGTCACCAAGCATTTGCAGACATGGAGGCATCCTGCACTGGGATGCCCTGTGAAGGCCCAGGAGTATTGAAACCCCAATGGGCATAGCAGGATTGGTCCCATCAGCTGACAGAAGCTATGAGAGGGGGACTGTCTCAAAAAGGCACCTCAGAAGCTAGGTGACAGCTGAGTGACGGTTGTCAGGACTGTAATTTAGGGCTTTGGAATCAAAGTTTTCACAACCTCTTCTACTCACAAGCTCTTCCACTCTGATGTCCCCTATTTAATCTGATTTTCACAGCTTCATACACAACAAGAAATATTTTCTACTCACTTGTAGAACATAGTTTGGGATGACAGGATTATTTTCTGCTTTTTAAAAAAGCTGTCAAAAGCACTGATCCTATCAGCAAAGGTAACAGTGAAAAAAAAGAGAAACACGAGATAATTTTATTATTGAAATCACACATTCAGGAAATAGGAAGAATTGATAGCAGTCTGTTCATTCAGTAAGAAAGCACACCCTAAATTGCTGAGGGCAGATATCTTTTTCACAAAGTCTTTATTACAAATCTTAAGTAGAGCACCCTACGCATATAGAATGATTCCTGTAGAATTGGAGCTTGTGGGTTAAATGATCAAAGAAGTTTTCTGCTGCTTCTTACTCCTGCTGTTTCCATGCCACTGCTGATCACGGTGGAGGCTTATTACGTCTCCTCAGAGAGTAGCAGTTCTGTAAGAGAAGGAATTCTGAATTCCCTATGGAAACTAAAACTTCTAATGTGCAATGTAAATACAGCAAGTGCTAGCCAGTTTATGTTTATAACATATTAACCAAGTGCAGTATCACCTCCCCAGTGGGGAACCCAGAAAAGCCTGAACGCTCAGACTCTTATAAGCTTTCTCTAAAGCTCTTTCTAGTACTGAACACGTGCAGATCTTTCCAATATGAAATAAGTCTTCTTCTTTTCAAACATTTTTCCCCTCAGGTTTCCTAATATGAAGGTTTGCTTTCTTTGATGAGAATAGAGCCCGCACAATTAAGCATGTTTATAGCAGAATTTGCTTCTGTAACTCAAGAGATGGGAAAGCATTCAGGAAAACGGGTAGGAAGGATTATTTAAGAGGTTTGGATATTTAAGAGATTTATTTATTTATTTATTTATTTATTTTTAATATTCTCTAGGATTAGAAAGAATTCTTAGGCTATGCAAGGCCTAGATAAAATAAGGGCTGTACAATAGGAATGGAAATAAAGACAGTATTGCACCAACAGACTGTGCACCTTGGAGAACTAATTTCATTTCATAGTTTTGCCACAGACTTATGTGACATTTGGGAAGTTACTTAATCCAGTGGAACCTCATTAACCAATTTGCAAAGAGTGTAAAATGACATTTTCTTCCCTATAACAGTCTTAACTGTTCTTCTGAGCTTGCAAAGTACTACTTGTACGAACTGTTCCACTTGAGAGGTGTTATATACTCTTTGGTGCTTAGCTTGTAAGCTCTCCAGGATAGACTCTGAAGATGTGAACAGCTAGAGACACCATTATTTGTAATTTTTTACCTGAAGCTACGAAAAAAATTGAAATAACTAAATTTGTCTGTAATCAGAACCTTCACTATTACACTTGTTTTGTGAACATGTAATTCCTGAGCATTCTTTCAAGATTTCTGAAGATTTTTGAACAGAACAAG
Source organism: Perdix hodgsoniae (assembly GCA_035772895.1). Classification (NCBI taxonomy): domain Eukaryota; kingdom Metazoa; phylum Chordata; class Aves; order Galliformes; family Phasianidae; genus Perdix; species Perdix hodgsoniae. The sequence continues at coordinate 13,665,345 of JAPSGF010000003.1, forward strand.
TTTGTTTGTTTGTTTGTTTGTTTGTTTCACAGAAGGTGAAGTTAAAATTTCTTTTTTACTTAGGTTCATCTAAGTTTTTCAGCAGACTTTCTATCCCACAGAAAAATTGCACATGGTTCTACTTCAATTTGCATTGCCTAATGCAAATGGGATCTTTCACGACCAAGAAAGTCCATATCCTTTCTTCAACCATATATAATTTTAAGAATCATCTTTAGATGGAGAATGCTCCATCCTTTCATTACTGCATTAGGTCTCATTTCTTATTTCTTTATACTCCTAGGAGGCAAAATATTTGGAAAAATATCTATGAAATTCACAATCCCTTGTGTGGTACTTCAGTCCTCAGCAATGCCAGGAGGCAGCACAGGAGCATCTTGACAGGAAGGCAATAGGACAGTGGCTGCTGGAAATGAGGAGTCACAGTGGTGAAAGCTAGCCTTCAATAACACATGCTGAGTAAAGTGAGCGGATTAGAGGAGAAGGAAAAGGAACTAAGGGTCTGTAGGAAACTATGACATGGCACACACGTGCACTAAGGAGGGATTAAATAAATAGCTGAGATGTTCTGGAACGCATCACTGAAAAAGCCCAGATACGGAAGTTAGCAGTTGTAGCAAGCCAAATGGAAACACAAAGAGAGAGGTGTTGCTTCTGAATTGGAAACAAGCTTTAGGTGTGAGTCATCTTCGGGATCAATCTTTGACTGTCCTGGCCTGCCTTTTTTCTTTTAGGTTTTAAGACTCATGGTTCAGTGGTACATTTCAAGATTATAATGCAGTGTGTGGATCAGAGGTGAAAAACAAATATTCTGTTAGACTAGGGAGGTTCCTCAAAGCAGGTGCTGTTGATGAATCATTTCCTTAAGTGTCACTTAGGATGGTCTGAAGATACAAAATTTGATTGCATATCACTGGTACTTAATATCAAGACAGAATAAGCTATGCCTAGACCCTGCAACAGAAAATCTGAGTGCAAAACAGGAACAAGCATTAGCAATCACAATAGAAGTAACAAGTAGCCTAGAGGCTTAATATAGATAATAGAAAGCTCAAAGAACAGCATATATCCTTCCTTTGCAGGAACAAGGCTGTTTTTGCAAACTAACACTACCACCTTATCCATTCATTGCAACAGAATTATACTGGTTTATGAAGGTGTAGCTGAAAGAATTAGGCTTGTTGTCTGCTTGGGAATAATATACAATATATTTGTAATGGATAAAGAAAAACATGTTAAAAAAAATGAAAGAAAGAAAAAGAAAACAAACAAAACAAAAACCGTAAACACCTCAAGAATGGAAATAGCCATCTGGAAAAGCTATAGTTTGGGTACATACAACTCCTTCACAAGATACCTCTTCTGATCATTTGACTAACAGCATCATCCATCTTTTAATCCTTTATTCTTGAAATTACACGAATAGCTCTTTACACTTCAAAAGGTTTGGCAGCCACTACCACCAACCCTCCTTATTAGTTGCCAATGTGTTTTCTCTGTATTATTTTCTTCTTTCTCTTGAAATGGTAGCTAAGAAGGGAGATCTTGAGATCTACTAGCAAAGTGCAGCTCTCTTTCTTTGATTCAGAACACAGAACTGCATATTTTACCTACCAGACACCATGTATATATGAAAGTTTCATAGTTTTTCAATAGCACACCACCTTTAAAAGTCATCATATTAACTGAACTTACTCTCCATGGGCAAATTCAGTGAAGTTAATCTTGCTTTTTTTCTCTCCACATCAAGTCTTTTATTTCTATCACTGATGAGTTTCAGACAAATAACCTTACCTTTCTTTCAACAAGGGAGACCCTAAAAAACAGGAAAGCTTTGAAACATGGTGCGCTTCACAACCAGAAATAATTAATCTCCAAAGAATGTAAGTGTTTTCTATTCTTCCATTCTAATGAAAATTTTGCTGGTAGAAGAGAGCAATTGTACACGACTGCATAGCTACATGATTTTATATCACACACTCATACACATACGAATGTGTGTAGGTATACGTTTATACTAACATATGGCTGGAACTTTATCTTCTATAAATAAATGACTAAAGTGGAGTTGCACTGATTTAATTTATTTGCAGATCTCGTCTGTATATATGCTTACATTTCAAAGTGAGAAAGATTCTTCATTTCAACAATTATAGATCTGCTGGGTGAAATCCAAGTCCAAGATAACAGTAGTTTTATTGTAGGCTTAATATAAAACTTTACTGGCTCCACTTTTTCTGTAAATTACTTAATCTAGGAAAGTATCTGTACTAATCTAGGAAAGTATTTATACTACTGCATCACTTAAAAACCTGATGAAAGATATGGAAATAGAAATGACCTACTAGATGAAAAATTGATGCTTTGTGCTAAAGCTGGTCATATTGTCTAGCTAAATAGTCAGGAACTGAGAATTGCATTGTGTTGTGTACTTTGTTGTAGACAAAAGCAGACAAAGAGATGTTCAAGGACACTTTTTTGCTGTTGTTGTTAGCTTTTTAACATAATTTGTTTGCCTGTGTTTTACAATAGCAACACATTCTCATATATAGAAAGTGATTATTTGAGTTTGCAGTGGTTTGTAGCTATTTCACCAGTGAATGATTATTATCCTTCCAATTATCCCATTAGAGCTGTGATGATAAAAAAAGAGAAAAATTTTACAAATTTTTTACAAATCTGACTTTTACAAAATTGACTTTTACAAATTCTAATGACATGCACTACATGTCTATTCAGCATAGCTTTATGCTCAGATAAGTCGGTCTTCATTCCACAGAACTAACTACAGCTTCAGAAATCTGGACAACTGTAAATATTAAGTAAGATATTATTTTAAGAAAATGCTGTGCCTTTGTTGTTTACCTTTCTTGTTTTCTGTTCAAAAACAAATGTGGAAATCTTTGCTAGAGGGAAAGTTGGAGGAAAACAAGGAATCAAAACTGGTGAATGTCTATGGAAAAAGTGTTCTTAACTAGAATCCTGATTTTAAGTCTATAGTTCAATTCATCCTCCAAAGGTTCCCCAGCAGCTCTCTTGTTGCTGTTCTCTTATCCCTACACTGTGCTGGTAATACAATTTGCTAAGTAACCAGATTGAGAGATTGATCTAACTGAAAACATAACCAAACAGAGGAGATGAGAGGACTTTTTAGCTGGATCTGTTTTTCAGTGTGATTTTCTACATAATTGTGAAGATTGTAGGCCACTAAAGCAAAGCACAAGGATGAACAAGTGGTAGGCAGAAGGAATGGGATTAGACTAATGATAATGCTGGTTTAAATGAATAACAAGTAATGACTACTGAGTTGTTCTCATTCTGTCAACAAATACATATGTTGCTAGAACTTATTGCAACTAATTTCACAATGAACTAACAAATCACAGCTGAAAATTAAAATACCATTTAAAGAAACCTTGTTAAGATCAGACTTGTCACAGTAATAACCAAATCATGATCTATGAACATGAGACAGAAAAAGTGAAACCACTTATAATTTGCAGAGGACTGGTTTTGAATGCTATATTTTTTGCAGTAATGCATTGAGTTAAACCAGATATTACTCAAATGTCAACAGGAGGGCTGGCCATCTTCTCATAATGTGCCTCAGGCTTATAGTGTACTAATCCAGTAGACTGAGTGAAAAGATCTCAGGATGTAAGTCGTGTTGGTCATGTCACACTGCCAGACACTTTTGCTTCCACATGCAATTGAATAAAACAATTTGTGCTTGTAGCAAAGCTACTCATCTTTCAGATCCAGTATACTGACCTCAAATGGACCACTAATCAGAGTTTGTATTAACACAGTCAGGAAGTACCCTTATCTGTTATTTTAATGGTAACGTACAGTGCAGTTTTGACAACCCTCAACAAAGAAACAGGTGTCATCTTGACTGTGCCAGTGTTATCTGTCCACTTCCTGGGACAGTTAAGAAGAAAACTATACAATGAGAAGAAGATAATTTCACTTAACAGTCAATTAAGAAAGTTATTCACAGAAATGGCAAGAGAAGAAATTTTTCATGTAACTTTCAGGTAAGCATTTGTATGAATACCTCATCGCAATGAAGCTTACTTCTTGTGTAGTTAATCCCTCACCAAGGAATGTGCACAATTCAAATAATTTGGGGCTACAAATGCTTTTAAGAAAAATAGGGATTTGATTAAAAAATAAATAAATAAATAAAAATGTCAGGAGTTTTGTTTTTGTTTGTATGTTTGTTTTCTCCAAGGTTGTCAGTGCTATTTTCACCCAGAAAAGTTATTTCATACCAAATTTACATTGTTGATTTTATTTTGATAATATTCCGCTTTTCTCTCCTTCAGTTCATTATTTTTTCCTCTATGAAATAGCTTTAAGATATTCCATTTTTATGTCATAAAATAGGCTTTTTGAAGAGCAAAACTGGGTCTTTAATTCTTCTAATTGTGCTGTCAATTTTGCAGCCAAAAGAAATCTATAGGCTGTGTTTCAGGAAGAAACTATTTATTCTTAATTCTCAATTAATCCATAACTTCCCAGAAAAAAATGGTGAACATTTTTTCTGAAAAACATGTATTTTTGAAGAGCTGCTATACAGATGTCATCGATTATATGTTGGAGTCACAAGGTTAGTTTCTCTCTCTTGTTCTCTTCCATCTCCATCCCTATCCAGCACATATATATATATATATATATATATATATATATATATGTAATAAAAACAAACAAACAAGCAAACAAACACACACAGAGTTAGAGCAAGTCTATAGTTGCTTTTGTTTCCCCTACCTAAGTAAAAAGTCAAACGTATCTCATTACCAAGATGATTTTCTGAGTCATGTGAACCAATACATCCAGTGTATGCAAGTCCAGTACTATATGGATAGTGCTTCTAGGATGCTTTAAGGAACCATTCTTAAAATATAGAATTCTACAGTGCGTCCACAGGCAGTTCCTTCTTTACAGCAAGTATACACTCAGAAGCTTACAAGCTTTTCTCTCATTTAAAACTTATACGTATATGTGTGCCCATGCATTTTGGAAAGAGAAAGACTCCAATCAAAGCTTCAGCTATTGATTGTGAGAGGAAGTCTCCCACACTAATAAGCCCTCACATGTTACTTTTCTTCTGAATTTCATTGTGTTCTTCTGTTTATATCCATTCTTTTTTATTCTCTTCTGTATACCTTCTCATGTGTCCCATTTTTATGGTAAACAGGCCTAATTTTTTTCAGACCCTTTTCATATGCAATTTTCTTCTGGCTAATCAATTTGTTCTGTTAAACAGTCTCAGAAGTCTTTCTCTTTGACAGGTCATTTCTGAGTTATGGAGACCTACATTAGTTGCTGCATCCCAGCAATTTGCATCCTACCATTGTGATATTTTCCACATTATTCTCCATTCATTCTTCCCTTGCCAGAAAAGGTTGGTACCACTTACCCATATGAAGCACTGTGACAGACCATTACTGGTGTAATGGAAAACACCATGACAGAACTCAGAGTAAGACAGAAAATTATACAAAAACCACGGCCTTTATGCCAGCTGTGAACATGCTAGCTCCTAGCTGCAAACAGCACAGATATTTTTAGTCCTTCTGGCTGCAGGATCAACATCCAGAGATGGATAGAAAAATGTCGTCTACAAATGTATCAGTTGAATTGAAGTGATAACTATTTGAACTTTGTGAATCTAGACCAAATTTGAGATACGAGAACCTGTGTCCTCTCTGCTCTGAGATTCTCATGATATAACAGCAACCCAGCAAAGAAAATAGGAATTCAGTACTGAAGATTCTCTTCTTAAGAAAGAAGAGATAAAAAAACCTGCAAAGTATGAATAGCCTGAAATCACATCATACCTCAGGCTTTCCAAAGTGAGAATGCCAAGGTTATTGTCACTGACAAAGCCTGATTGAGGAGGAGAATTTTTGGCAGGGAACAAGATGTTGCTTCCTTTTTCTACTGCTCTAAGCAGTGGCATCAATATTTCAAGAGCCAATGTCCATCAAAGAGAAAAAATCCGTTGTAAAATAAAAGCATTGATCCAGGAGTCTGTAAAGATAGAAGTAAACAATGCAGCTATCAATAAAAGATTCTGACCTGAAAGATGTATTTAACCTGAAGGTAAATGATATTGTTTTCCATTGTGTAAAGACAATATTAGAATGTTTAGCTTTTCAGGGAAGGTTCTGAGCTTTATTTCATGTTTGCATAACACTTTGCCCAATGTGAGCACTTCTAAGCTGCAAAAAATAACAGTAAATCTAGTGAACAGAGCAAAAACTGCATCTCATAGGGATCTCTTCATGTGTTACAGTCATCTCAGTCTCTCTTGAACTACCTTCTTAAGCCATTTCTCAACAGGCACTGTTCTTTTTCTAGTGCAGTTGTCAATAGCCTTTATTTGTCACTTCCAAGATGCTGGGATTTCCAGAACTGAGTTTCCAGGAGATTTTTGCTCTTCACTGTGTTGAACTGCATTGAAGCTCAGAATGTGGGAACCTGACTCATATGCAGGAACCAGACTCATAGGCATCCAGGCCTGACTCAGTTATCCTGTGGATAATACTGCTGTATTTGGGACATGGGCAAATTAACACAATGCAATCCACATGCTCAGAATCTTCTATCCCATCTAAAATTGCAAATCTTCTGTACTTCTGAAGACCCGCACTTGGGTTCCCATCTCTATCCCGGATGAGAGATCTGCAGCACATCTGGGGCAAAAGTCAAAAAAAAGCTCTTATTCTCAGTGCAGAGCTAAAAATATGCCATTCTTTGTACCCAGTTGTTTTACTAGGACTGAGCTGACTGCCTTAATTCCTGCAGCCAAATCATTCTCCATGTCAGGCCTGCGGGGAGGAGAGAAGTAAGTATTGGTGTTATTGGTGGAGGAGGGGATGAAAGATTTTATGTTGAGTAGAAGGTAACATGAAACTCAGATGGCACTTAGCCTAAATGAAAGTAACAGCAGGGACATCCTGGGTCTTTGGAGAGCAGTTGTTTTCCCACATGGCTTTCAGTGGAAATCAGTTTGTCTTACCAAGAGGCACAGAGGCATGAGGAATAAACATGACCAGCATTACAGCCTCTGTGAGAGAAGAGGCAAAGCCCCTGAGGGTGGAGGCTTGGCAGCACTTGACTTGGCATGCCCAGATGATGCACCACCATTTGCCCAGCTGCTGGACCAGCTCTAAAGCATTGCAAAATTTATCCAAAATCAAATCTCCTTGCTGGATAAAAAGATGTCAGCTTCAAATAATTCACCAAGTCACAGAGATGGCACCAGTGTTTCATGTAGTGTCTGACCTCCGGAGAGTGAGGAATGTCAGTGACACAGAGGACAGGAAATAATTTAGTTAAAAGAAGAGGAATGAGGAAGAGGGGCGAAGTAAAAAAGAATTAAGTAAATGCAGTAGGACAGAATGAGATGCTGAGTAAATATGAAAAATAGTGAAACAACACTAGTAATAGGAAAGAGTGTCAAATTCAGAAAAAAAAGAGTGGATATAAGTAATACATGATAGTTTTTAAAGAGTGATGTAAAAATTGTAGATTGTTTACATTGTGAAATCCTATGGTCTTATTCAGAGGATAATTGAGTGTATGGGAGTTACAATAAAGCTAAGGAAAAGGGAGGAAAACAATAACATGAATTTGAAAGTATTTTCTTTCAAAATCCTTCATCCACTGCATTTAGAAAAGCAGATCCAGAGTATTATTACTATTTGTGGGTATACACATTTTAACTGTACTTTATAAAAATATGTTTTTCGGGTTCTTTGCTCAATTGCACAGGTGTGAAACACAGATAAACCAGCCCAGTAAACACAACTGCCCCTGTGAAAGAGATACCATCATCAGACCTCTTGCATTAGAATTTGACTTTATTGTCTCCACTGCGAGAATGCCTGAGAATCAACTAGAGTTTCAGTGCCTCTGTGCTTTTCCACAGGGGAGGAAAGCACAGCACATGTGATTTAAAGCCAAAGAAACACTAACCAAGACAATGTGATAGCAAGTCAACAAAACAGATATCCTCCGCTTTCTACAGATGGACAAGTTTTCAAGTTTGCCTCCTTGAAAAATTACCTCAGTAGTCCAATAAGTACAACTCACAGTCAGATCTTTCTTAAATCTACTCCTTCTTACATCTACTGTGATGTTCTCCAAAATAGCAGGGAGACTGAGTTTTAAACACCAGAGCCAAAATGCATTGTTCCTCATTTGACATCATTCCTAAAATTACTGTAAAACTCAGTAGTTTTCTTAAAATAAAAAATACAAAGCATAGTCCTGAAGCCACAGGCAAGTGGTACTGCTATGTACAAGGATGCAAGGGTTAAACTGGAAATAGCCCAATTATAAAAATAAATAAAAATTAGTTCCAATTTTCACTTGAATATCAGATTTTTCACTGGCATACATTTGCGTTAAATCTTAGGTGGGAATTAATCTGAGATTGGGAAGAGCTGCCAACACTAAACTATAAAAACTGTTGGGACAGGCAGTGGGCCAGTTCACTTATCCTTACTAGCCATCAGCAAGATGCATTACCAAATTCTCCAAAGTTTATTATTGCAGTTTATTATTCCTTTATTTTGATTTAAAAAAAAATCAATGTAAAACAAGTTTGACACGAAATTTCTGCTGATAGTGGATGTTGAAGTCCATTCATATTGCATGGGAATATATTAAGGAACAAGTTTTTCTCTTTTTCAGTGACAAAACAGATACTCATGCACAAATTTAACATCTCACTGTCACCATGGGAAAAATGTTTTCACCTTTTGCAGGAGAAATAGTTAAATAAAAAGAAAGAGTCATCTCATCAGGTAAAATATGAACATATGAACTTCCTGAGGGGGATTTGTAGCACTGTAGGACTTCAGTGGAGTTGCATCAAACAACTCATTTGTACTGTGGCTTCAGCATCTCAGTAAAGGTCTCACAGGACCTTGACATACAGTATCATACAGTATCGGACTGAGTCATTCATGTAATTATCCTTCAGATTTTGAAATACAACTCAAACTGGTAGTCTTTGACTACTGCCTTTCCTTAGACAGAACTGTATATTCTGAATTGCATCTTATGGCATTGGATAGAAATTTCTAATAGCCAGAGATCTTCTGAAAAACAAGATTTTGAAGATTTTCTCAGATTACAGTACTTTAGTGTGACAGTGCTTGTGACTGTGTTTTTTGTGTTTTTTTTGTTGTTGTTGTTCTTACTTTAAATTCAGAGTTTGAGGGTTTTTTGCTTCATAGCCAGGGCATCAGGCATCCCATATTTGATGGAATTATTTCCTTCCTTATTTTTGTTTTGTTCTGTTAAATCAGATGGGCTGTTATCATTCAAGACACTGATTTAGTACTGTTATATCTGTAATAATCTCAGAATATTATTCACACAACAAGTTCTGCAAGAAGTATCATATCTGTTATGTAGGCTAATTGACATACTTAAAAAAAAGCAGACCAGCTGCAGATCTGTCTTCCAAAAGGCTCATCTCTTATTTCTGACTGCATCAGTCACTGTAATAAAAGACAAAAGTTCTACAAACTTTGCCTACTGTCACTTGTACTTTAAAAACTGGGAGTCTCCATTTCTTTTCTCTAAGAAACACAAAACAGAGTCAGAGAGTAGCGAGTAAAGGAAAAAATACCTACATTGATATGTATTGATTTCCTGAACTGGAGATGAATAACTTTCTCTCACTCATATGTTTGAGACAGAAAAAAATCCAGTTCTTAGGTGTTTGTTGTTGTTGTTGTTGTTTTCATACAAAGTCAAGTTTCTCTCACAACCAATAAGAGGGACAGGGCCCTACAGAATACCTAGGACACCTGGTCTACAATCCCAGCTCCTGGAAAAAGAAACACTGGAAGAAAAGCCGAAGAAACTCAGTATCAGTATTTTTTTTCCTTTCTTTGCGCTGCTCTTCAGTGTTTCTGGGCTGCTGCATTCAGATATTTTACACAGCGATTTTAGCTAAGAAAAGCAAAATAATTAATGCAAAGGGTTGATTCTCAGGTGCGTGGTTAGGTCAAGAAGTCACTTGTTCCAAATGTTAACATCTTCTCCAGTCTAAAGAACATTGTTAGCACCTGCTTTTAATATTGAGGACATAGCATTATAAAGATCTTTCTCAAACTGATATGAGCAAAACTTTCTCAAATTGATAAGAATAAGAGAAGAAAAAGTGGAGAACCTTCTTGATCACAGTGTGATGGGATAATGTACACCAGGATCTGCTGCTTAGAATGAGATCTGTTCACAGAAAGATTTTCCCTGCATGAAATAAATGAATAAATAAATAAATAAATAATAATAATAATAATAATAGTAATGTTTTAATTTATATGTTTATTCTAATATTTTGTTATAATAAATTAATAATAATTTATTTTATTATAATAATCTTTTTATTATTATTATTATTATTATTACTACTACTACTACTTTTAGATGTGTTGGATTGCTACTATACGTTAACTATTTACCAAGACTGGTTAATTCTAACTTCATTTTTGTCATAATTTTTGTGCTATTCTTCATAGAAAAAAGTGAAAGCAAAGCTATTAAAAGCAAAACAAGATCTTCAAAGTTTCACTGGACCAATATGCAAAATTCACCTTAGAGAAATAAAAGAGTTTTTCATGGTCTGATTGAATCTCTGTAACCTGCTGTAAAAGGACAAAGTTCCAGCAACCTTAACAGTTTTACATACCATTAAACCACAGCTGAATTTTTCCACACATCTCATTTGACAGAAATGCAGTTGCACTTCAAATTTTACTGGTGTGGTTCTATCAGGAGAGACAAAAATAAATAGGTGATATATATTTATTTTATACACAAAGGCCTCTTCTTGTTAATTTTGTTAGCCCAGACACTACTTAAAGCTGACTTGCACAGGGATGTGTGTATTTGCAGGTCAGGTTCATCAAACATTCATTGCTCAATACTGTGACAGCTGGTAGCAGCATACTTACTCTTGCCTTGTTTGGTTTTCTGATAGAACCTTTCAAGTACTGGTTGTCTGTAACTGAATTTGTCACCCGCTCAGCAAGGTTATATCTTTTCTTACTATCAAATAAAACCATACAGAAAAGGTATGCAGACTCCAGTACTATTTTTTTAACCTCAACTATCAATGCAAAAGCTAGGATTTTATCCTGAGAGTCACTAATAAATAACCATGCTTCGTTTTTTATGATTAATTCTTGCAGATTTTAAAATCATAATATTGCATTTATAAGAGTGCTTATACGCAATATTTAAAGAACAAGTGATGAAGGTAGGAAAAAAAACATCTATCTGTAATCAGAAAAAAAGGCAGAACAAGAGTTTGCAGAAATCTGCTAAAACTCACTGGCTGATAACAGGACAGAAAATGTTGGAAAATCTTTTTTTTCTTCAGATGATTTGAGATTTCTCAAGAAGAAGATAGTTAGTTAAAGATAGTTAATTAAGAAGAAGATAGTTAATTAAACAAACAGAAGAAAACAAAGCAAAGCAAAATAAGTAATTAAGTTTCTCCTTACATTAGCCTCCCCAGCGAAAACATAAGTTGACATCTAACTATACAAACAGTCATTGCTTCTTTGAAATGAATTAAACTGGTAGCTGTGATACAGAACAGAGGTAACTGAAATTCAGCAGACTTGAAAGAAAAAAAAACTGTAACTAAGATTACCAAAACTGATTGCATTAGCTACACTTAGCACATTCAGGTATCTCTAAAAGTCACTTTGCAGGTCACCAAATCACTATAACACACACTAAATTTCAAGCAGTAGGAGAGACTTACTAAGCCAGTGGTGATGGGATTATGACCATACTCAGTGAATTGTGAAGCTGTTTCTGACCTATTCATTCCTGATAAAGTGACCACTCTGCAAAACTGATATTACATACTCAAGTGTGCTAGCACTACTAGGGCAAGATTAAATATCTCTTCCCTGTCAAGAGTACCGCTACAGTGGCACCAGTCAGTGGGTACTGTTATGGTGAGCAGCAAACATTCCGTGCAGGCAGCGTCACAGCTCACAAAGATTTGGAGGCTCTGGTAAAAATACATGCATGAAAAATATTCATTGAGCTAAATACATTAGCAGTACGAGCAAGCAGATCGAAAACAGTTGCAGTACAGTATGTGTAGAAATGTTTAGAAACCTGTTCGTACAATGAGAATGAGAAATGTGACCTGTTAAGGACAAGGCATTCTGTGCTGGGAGACTGCAGATGCAACTTGGATGTGATGTGGAGGACACCAGTACAAGTAAACTTGCCAAGTAAGATACAGTTTTCTGAGCACAATGTAAACTCACAACTCAGTCTGTCATTTAACTCTATCTCTGATACAGAAATAGCAGCCATGTCAGCAATGATCAAAAGTACTAAAAAGAAACAACCCCAATAAAAAGGTAATTACACATCATAATCAATATGAAAATATGATATAGTGTTTCTATAATAATAGGAGCTAAGAAATCAACAATCCATTTTAGATGGAAGACAAGTGTTTATTTTTCATTCATTCCATTTGGAAAAGAAAACAATCACACAGTCTGATGTATACACATAATGTGTGCAAATCTGGTTGCAGAGAACTCTTCACTGCAGTATGTTCAGCAGCATATTTAAAACTCAGGGCTAAAAAATTTCCTGAAAGCTCAGAATGAGATACAGGTTTAAGTACCTTGTTAAATTGAGACAGCTGTTTCTCTTAATGTAAGACTACAAAGAGAACTTCTCACTCTTTTTTTCTGACATGATCCGGACACAAGAGAAAAAGTTGCTGCCTCTAGAAGTCCCATAATTTCACTCTATTTTCAAATAGTTTGACATCTTCCTTGAAAAGTCGTTCAGTTTTCATTCTTGATCTTGAGCAGCAATAGGTCACATTCTACTTTCAATTACCCCATCACCATTGTCTTCTTGAAATACTTGAACAATTATTCTCCTAAGCTTTACTCCAAAACTTCAGGAAATGCTAGTGAAAAATAAGAAAAGAAAGGTATTTTATACTTTGAAATCTCCACAAAGTACAAATATAATCAGAGTCTTGTTCAGAACTAAGTTTCAAAACCTAATGTAATGTAGTCACTGAATGCCCTCAAAATCCCAATTAGTGACTCACATTTGAATAGCAGTTCTGTTGTGACTATTGTTGTAAGAACCAAGAAGTTGTTGCACCCCAAGAAGTAAGGATGACTTTTGAAGTACAAATGTATGTGTCATAAAATCACTTTTCCACATATTGTGCTTTATGCATGGAAACAAATGTGTTCTTAATCTTTTCAAGAACAAGTTTTGCCTCTGCGGAGAAAAAAAGGGAAACGTCTTGCAAGGGAGACATGAAAACAGAACAAGTGGTTTTTTTACAAGGTCTGAACGACATTTTGTTTTTGAGCTCTAGCTTGAGTTAGATTATGTTAAGAACTGGCTGTGCCACCAGAGCGTTGTCATGACCTACAAATTACCCAAGGTTTAAGAGCTGGTGTATCCTACACTGCAAGAGATTCTGAGGGAAAGTGTGCCTACAAGAGACATCCAGGCATTTTTATAAACTCTTTAGGCTTCTGGTGTCTTGTGGTATCATATGTGAACAATCAAATCAGTTCTGATTTGAACGCTGTCACTTGGATTAGGGTTTATCTATCGCATGGTAGCACTGAGTTAGCAGGCCGCGGAGATGAATAGAAGTACTGATTGCTGAACTGACAGCCTTGAAGATGAGTAGCATTATTTTATCACATACTTCTTTGCAGCATGTGCCAGTGGGTTTTAGCTGTCACATTTTTTAAAATTATCAAGCCTGAGAGTAAGTAACAGGGCTGGTTCCTTAGTGCATAAGAGTCCCCTTGTCTCTTTCTGATCCTACTAGAGCTGCTGCTTTTATTTTGCAGTTTAATTTAACTAAACAAAAGGCTTTGTTCTGGAAAACACAACATGGCTACTAATTTAGTGTCTGTTAACTGCCCTGCTTTCATGTGCACCTCTTGTTACCACAATGGCTTTAGGAAGGAATAAATCACAGTACAGGCATTTAAACTCATTTGTGAAGCTAAAAGCCCTATGTATTTTTAATCTAATTCCTTCATAACACCTATTAAGGCTCATTGACCAGGGACACGTTCAGACTACAGTAAGGTTTCATACATACAGTCCAGTAGCTTGCTGCAGAAGTGTATGTCATGTGCAGTTGGTCTTTTCTCACTCAGCTTTTCCTGATGCATTCACCTGCCCTGTTCCCCTAAATCTTTGCTTCTGGATATTACTAACTACTATATTAAGGGCTACAAATCACCCCTAGAACGAGGAGTGCTAATTGCACAATCAATGCCTGCTAGCCCCTTCAGGTTCTGATCTGCTTACAAAAGGACAAGGACAGGACAAGGCTACCAGCAGTAATACACAGCTAGATCCAGTGACAAAAAGGCTTGTCCCATTCCATGAAGCTCCCTTCTTCCCATTTTGCTGGTATAGCAGCTCAAACAGCTCCAGGTCCATTCTTTGGGGATACATGGTGGCAAAGGGTGCATCAGTGTGGTTCCAGCCACACTGCACAGTTCTGGGGGATGGCGATGCTTCCATCACCTCCAGCTGAGTATGTGATCTGCCAGGTTGACTATCCAGGCACAGTGCAGTGAGATGTGGAGACATGGCACTGGAAATCCTTCACTTATGTCAGTGTGACATTCTGCCCTGCCTAATTAGTCAGACTGACAGTGTATTAAATCTGCAAACATTAGTCTGCAGAAGAAGGAGCAGTTTAATGAGTCAGGCAGTTTTCATGGAACTGCAACTTGCTGTCGTTTTTATCCAAATCACAGATACTCACTTCAAGTCTGCCCATGTGCAGGTATACACCAAAGCCAAAGCAACTGATCTGTCCAGACATCTAAATCCCATTTCTTGCTAAAGATCTATCACAAGTGGCAAGACTGCATTTTTTAACAAACAGACAATTGCATTTTCCAGAAAGTCTGTGAATATACCCTTTCTTCAACTACTGCTTTACAATAACAAAAGTGCATCCTCCAAAGACACTCCCAAAAGACAAAAAAAAAATCAAGAGGAGTCAAGGGCACTGAGGATTCCTTCAGGATTAGATGTTTTGTGAGCTTTCCTTCTACAAGCTCTTATGAACAGAACCCAAATATTCAACACCCCAAAACATAAAAGCTGAAAGGCTAATTACTTCATTTATCATGATTTCATTTTCTGTGGAAAGCAATTTAATTCTTATCCATCCTAATAAAAGAAGCATTTTATCATCTCTCCCACCCGTCCTGAATTAGGCAGCACAGACACCTCCATGACAGTAGATCAAATGTCACGGTATTTCTTACCTAAAAGGGCACTGCAGCTGAGCATATCAGGAATGGCACTCACATTAAAACAGATTCTTTTAGCATTTGTGCTCAAAAAGATAGCATTTTAAAAGATTCTGTCATTTTTGGAAGCTTCTTAGGATTAGATCTTAGAATATGGGTAATGATTGATACAAAACACTTGAGAAGAAAATCCCTCTGATGGGGAAAGGAAAAAAAAATGGCATGAGGCAACTTACCTTTTAAGGAGAAAAGAAATGCCTAGACAAGGTATTTAACAAGCTTTCACAAGGAAGAAGTCTCCTCGCAAAGTGGAAATAATTTAGCCAAGGTAAGAAAAGAAATTTTTAACTTCACCATTATAATTCTCCGCTACAGGTCTTCACTATTTACAGTGGGACAAAGAGAAGTACTGGTATTTTGGACTGATATTGAATGAAATTTTAAAATAGAAACTCAGATAGAGACTGAGTGAGAGCTAGGAGGTACACTGAGACCCAATTTTATTTCAAGTTAATTTGGTGGATTGCCATTTTTCACTTTCTCTTGAATTAAAAATAGAATCAGCATTACTTAAAATTATTTCTTAAAGTCTGGGACAGCTCCTGGATGGATGACAAACATTTGAAAATCTATTATTCTTGTGGGGAAACAGTTAATTGGAAATCATACATTTTTTTCCCAATAAAATATTCTGTAACATTACTTGTCAAACAAGCAAACAAACAAACAAAAAAAGAGTAATTCTTAGAGGTGGAATAAAATAAGAGCAAATGTAAACTAGGTCACAATTTCAAATGATAGGAAAAGGTTTAAATGCTTTCTTAAGATCAGTCTGTAGTGTCAGAGAGAGACTAGTCAAGAATGCATTACTGGAGAAAGATGAGATGCTCTGGAGGAGTCATCCAAATAAGAAAAGTTTCCCAAGGTTAATAAGGGGAAAGTAAAGACACTGGCAGTAACAGAGGAAAAGGGAAACAAGAAAGACAAGGGCTTCACAGGGTGAGGTCTCCAACAGTAGGTGTGCATAGACACAAATCACCTCCCCTGCATAAGAAGCATAAGGGATAAGGGAGGATGATTCAAAGCAAAAACAAACACAAAAACAAAAAACAAAAAACAAAAACCCTCTTCAGCCCTTTACTCAAAGCCATGGGATCTGGTGAAGTTAGAATTTGCCAATTATATGTGAATTTCTCTAGAGAAAGCAGCAGGGATAAAAGTCAGATAGGGAAAAGATTGTAGGTTTTTCCCACATATTCCTGGTGCTCAGGACCACTGCTCTGGTGTAGGAGCAAGACTTTTAACTGGGGCATATGTTGTAAGAGATAAGTTAAAACTTGGAAGAGGGAGGGCTATTTAATCTGCCTGATTAATTCTTAATGAAGAAATGTGGCTTAGCAAGGAGCAGAGTCATGGGAAGCTGGCTTCAAAGGAGACCATTTTAAACCCGTGGTGTTTAAATTGATTTGCAGTGGGTTCTGCTGAGAAGATGCTAAGGGACCCATACAAACAACAGTCTGCGTCTGTGTGTTGGGACAGGCACTGTAGAGAGGGAGGGGAGATTTTTCTAATGTCCTCCAAAATCAGCTGCCCCCAAAGCTGAGGTGTGGGTAAGTGCTGGAGAGACAGCGGTTTCCCTTGTGGACTTCTGAACTAACGACAGAAGCCTTCTCTCTGTGCACAACATTGGTTTGCAGCATGCACTAGCCTCAGCCCTACATGCACGATGCATCCTGGGAAAGCTGGTATGTTTATGACTTTTAGGAAGAAGATGATATTTATCGTGTTGAACTGCAGTGTTTTTTCCATGATTACCCATCATCATTTTGTGCAGTACAAATGATTTTTCAGGCAATAAAAGAGGAATTACTTTTTTAAGAACAGTGCTATTTTTGTGACAATAAAATCTTCCATGTATGACAGTTGTATGTAGACACACAAATACTTTGGACCTTGTAAAACTTTATTACATCAGTGTCATTCCTCCTTGTTTCATTTTTCAGATTTTGAAACCACTTTGAATCTTTTTTTACCGTCTTACTTTATAAAGCAGACTTCTTATCAACTGTGTTTTCACTGTGTACATTTGCAAGAGAACATACATTTTAAGCAACCTAGGATTGCAACTGTATCTATAGTCAGACTTCTTCTTCTTCTTCTTCTTTTTTTTTATCCCACAAACAAAAATAAAAAATAAAATTCATATCTGGACTAACAGTGTAGAAAATATTAACCTGCAGCAAATTTTTATGCAGGCAAGTTATAAATCCCTGGAAATATTACAGTAGCAAAACACACTGACCTTTAACTCTAGGATTGCAAATAGTAATGCTATAATAATTGTGTATGTCCTTTTATTGTGTGACTCCCCTCTCCCCTGGCCCACTAGGAAATGGAAAATGATGGCCTTTAGCAGTCCTTTAAATTGAAGGTATAGGGATGCCTTAAGTTTATTCCCAGTTATATATAACCATGTAGTATTATTATTATTTATATCTTGCTAGGGGCACTTGGAATGCAGCTGCTCCTATGGGTAGCCTTGTAAAGGAAGGTGCTATGTGTTTTGAACAAGTATTGAATGTGTACAGGAGATGATGCTATATAAATAGTTTCTTTTCATGTTTTTGTGAACTAACATTGCAGTCTCTGAAGAGATAAAGATTCCACAGAGAAGTCAGGAAAAGCTAGATGAGGGGTGAGCATATGTACAGATAGAAATAATCAGTATCACAACACTTAATACAAGCTGAGAAATGACTAATCAGGAAATAAAGTGGTGTGTTTCATAT
Organism: Perdix hodgsoniae; assembly: GCA_035772895.1. Taxonomy (NCBI): domain Eukaryota; kingdom Metazoa; phylum Chordata; class Aves; order Galliformes; family Phasianidae; genus Perdix; species Perdix hodgsoniae. The sequence goes on from JAPSGF010000003.1 coordinate 13,683,469, forward strand.
TTAAAGCTGCAGTTGAAATATTCCAACAAGACCTTAATTGCTACTATCAGCTTAGTGTGGGCATCTCTTTCACTCTTTTGAAGTGGGACCACTGTTTGAGGTGGGCAGGAAAGTTGACTAGCACAACAAATTCTCCTGTTGTATGATTTTGCAGAGACTGGTGCTGCTAAAGATGCAAAAACGCAATGTAAATGTGCCAGAATCAGTAAACAAACAGAAAATTACAAGACCTCAGGATGTACTTTGTTTTTGAAAATAACATTTTATGTATCTTTTTAAAATGTTTCTTCCAAGTTTTAACCAGAAAGACACTGAATTCAATAGCTTTCTCTCCTCTTGAGGAGACATATATCCAAAAGGCACTCTTTTCTAACCTTTTTCCTTATGCTGGGGCAAGATTAACACACACATATAAAATAAAACTATTGAGCTATTTTAATACTTTTTCTGTCATGCATTCAGTACCCTCTAAAGTTGTCACCAGCTACTGTTTCATTTAATTCCCTAGCCTTCAGGGTAATGTAAGAAAATTGAAGAGATTAGTAGCTCTCTCTTTCCTGTTCAATGCATTTGTGTTGCAGTAAATTGGTACCAACCTTCAATCTCATGGTCAGGGCTCTCCAGGGTCCTTCAACTGATATGACAGAGCAGTCAGCTTGATAAATGGTGCACACGCCCTAGAGTGCAATGGAGAAAGCTTCCCTCCCTGACTCCACAATTGTCTCTCCCACGCCAGTAAAGAGAAACACCTGTCTTGTTGCACTAAGAAACTTCACTCTTGAATGTACGCTGTCTGTGTTATTTAGAAAATACATTCCCTCCTCCCGACCAATCCTGATTAATTATGTTATGGATGCTGGTAAACATGGGATATGGTCCTGTTGTGAACCAGAGGGAAGGAAAAATCTTCAGCTTGGAAAATGAGTTTTATTGAAACTTCAGGCTTACGTGCTGCTCTGATGAAATAGCAGGACAGTGCACAATGTTATTTATTACTTCACTAAATCACCTTGAATTACAGAGAATGGACACGGCGTTAACACAGGCACTAACATAAGACGCATTAAAGTGCATTTAGGAAAGCATTTAAGCAAATGCTTCTCTCATATTTTGGTTTCTTTTGGTTTAGCAGTGTTCTCTGAACAGGGCTCAGAAATGTTCAGGCACCAGAAAGAGTCATTGTGGACATTTTCACTGCATGAAAAATATAAGGGGAAGATGAGGGGATAATGAAAGAGTTTTGCAAGTCAGATTAGCAAATCATTTTTTTTTCTTTACCCACAAATGTGGCTTTGAACAGCCAGACATTTCAGTGTCTTACTGCACCAGCATATCACTCAAATTTGCAAATACATACGGCCCTTCTTAAAGGACATGAGGTGAAAATGATAATAGAGACTGACAAAAGGATTTAAATGAACAAGACTTAAAATACAACTGATATCAGATAAATATGTAGAGGATCAATTTGCAGTGGGACAAGAAATAACGTATAAGTTTCACTAAGGTACGTATTCATTAATATCAGTCCATGCTAATGAAGATCATAAAATCATAGAATAATGGAATCATCAAGATGGAAAAGATTTCCAAGATCAACTGTCCATTTACCACCAAGATTTTCTCAGTAAACCATGTCCCTTAGTACCACATCTAAACATTTCTTGACCACCACCAGGGGTGGTGACTTCACCACTTCTATGGGCAGCCTGTTCTAAATACCTCACCATTCCTTCAGAGAATATTTTTTTCCTAATAGCCAACCTGAACCTCCCCTGGTGCGACTTGCAGTCATTCCCTCTAGCCCAATCATTAGTTATGCAGGAGAAGAGGCCGTGCCCCACCTTGTCACAACCTTCTTTCAGATAGTCGTAGAGAGCTATAAGGTTTCCCCTGACCCTCCTCTTCTCCAAAGATCAGATGATGTGTGTCTTAAATGAGGTTTGATGTAGTTCCCTATTAAAAATCTAAAATAGCTTTACACAAAATAACACACAGCTTTGAATAATATTATCAAGCAGGCTAGATGTGTACTAAAATCAGTAATTTGCTCAGTAGTCTATAGAAAATGACTGAAGGGTGTTCAAAAGTCTGCTACTAAGGTGTTATTACAGGCCTTGCTTCTCAGATCGAATACACAGGAGATTTCCAGACACATTACATGTTGCACACTAAAGTTAGATTTTCTGCTCTGCACTATTCTAAGCCCACAGAAGAACAAACCTGCCACTTTACTTTGAACTGTGGGTTGATTGCTTTTCCCTGTCTTGTTCCATTGTGCCTCTGGCATTGCACAGGGCTGAGAGAACTGTGTGTGATATAGACCATACCATGATTAATAGTTGCTGGTAAATCCAATGGGGTGAATTAAGGACAAAATGAGCAATCTTCTCCCTGAAATTCCTCACCTTCATGAATTTGCCAGAGCCTTAAGGCTAGATGATGAAAGCGGTGTGTGCAGAGTCAGTTGCCTGTAGCCACTCTTGAGGAGTACAAGTTGATTTTCAAATTGCTGGGAATAGATTGTAGGCACAAAACACATACCATACAGATATCAAAAGAAGCTGGAGAAATCACATGACCCTGGACAGCATAATGATTTGATTTTCCAAAAAATGCTTGTTATTTGTCCCAGGCTCAGAAGGAAAATATGGAACATTGGACATAGCCTGCAGCCATGTGCCTGCAAAGCCAGCTGCTCACCTCCCTGTCCTGCAGGATCAGGATAAAATACAAAAAGGAGAAAAGACTTGTAGAGAGATAAAAAGAGTTTAAGAGGTAAAGCAAAAGCTGTGTGTGCATGCCAAGCAAATAACGAATTTATCTGCTGCCTCCATGGGCAGGCAGACAGCCAGTCACTTCCTAGAGAGAAGGGCCTCAGCATGCCTCAATTAGCTGGAAAGACAACACCAGAACCCAGAAGTCCCTTTCACTCCTCCTTTCCTGCTTTTATTGCTGAGTGTAACATTATATGCAATATTCCCCTGGTCAGTTTGGGCTAGTTGCTCTGTCCCAATCCCTTTAAGCGTTTGGCACAGCTCAGCCTAGTTTCTTTGGTGACAGACTGGGAAAAAAGAGAAGGTCTGGGTGCAGTGCAAGCAACATTTTCAGCAATAATGAAAACAGTGTCATATTAGCACTGTTTTAGCCACAAATTCAAAATGCAGTACTATATGAGCTACCATTAACCCTATTCTCCATGAGTTTCAGAACAGAAGGAGAAAGAGATGAAACCAACCAATGAAAACCTTCTATCACATCAGGCTTGCCCTTGAGACAGATGCTTCTCCAGATGAAATGAACCAAATTCTGCATGGTCAAATCTAGGCCAACACCAGCCAGCTGATTGCTGCTTTCCTCTCTCTCTGCAGCATTGAGGGAAGTTCATCTCACAGGTAGTCTGCACCAATTATCTCAACATCACCCTGTCTTTTGGCCTCCCTGACAACAGCTGGGGCATGCTCTCTCAAAAGGATGAGTCAGGAGCAGTGCTTGCTGTGTGAGTTTGTCACTTCCATGGGGGAGCATTCTCAGACCTTAAGATCAAGCATCGAATCTATCAAATCTTTTGCAATCTGCCTTAGCAAAAATGAACAGAGACTGTGCTAAAAAAAAATCATTATTTTTCCTTTTTTTCCTTAGTAAAACACTAAAGACCATTTATTTATTTATTTATTTATGTCATCACTGCTCCTACGCATGGTATACATACACCCTGTGCAATATGCACATAGTAAAGCAAGCAACAGCTTTAAGGCATTTTTTTTCTTTTCAAGGTAATTCATAAAATTGTCATCACCAGTCCAGCCAGCTGATAAGAATGGACATTTATCCATGGTTGATTCTGCATAGGAGCAGCTCCTGTAAAGATATTAATAGATGGAGTAAAGTATCCCAAATAGTGATGCCTTATTCAAACAGACGGAAATTTTACATGCAGAACAGTTGCTACAGTGTTATACTACCTGTGTAATAATTCATGACCTGGGTAATAAAAAACTCATTAAACCTACTCCCTGCTTTTCCTTTACACATAGACCTCCCAGCAGTTTAAGTCGTGCATAATGAGCCCATGTAATTTAAGGGATAGTGTTAAAACCATCTACCATTCTTTTATATCTGAAATCATTCTGTTATTTTCCTCTACTACATTGCTAGCATAACTAGGAAACAATATATTAGCCTAATTACATGTTATTTATTAGGCTGGAAGCAAATAAGTCATTGAAAGACAAATCCCCATAGTTATTCATAGAACTGCTTTAGATAACAAAGATATAGTAAACCAAGCAATATTTCATTATATTTATCATACACTCTTTGTATTAATGAACAATAACAAGCTTTGCTGAAATAATGACTTCTTTCTGAGTTGTGGTAAATGTTATACTGGCCATATTCATCAAAAGAATGTTATAGCCATAGATAGCCTTTATTTCTTGTGCTTGCATTGGGAAAATTGGGTAGCTGATGAACAACGGTGATTTGGAGGGCTTAATAAACATAATATAAAATAATCTGTGGCTTTAAAAAAACAACATGCTTAATTGTCACAGGCATAGATTGATCTAGTTAGTGCCGTGACAGATATGCTACATATAGTAGTGGCAGCTTGACCCCTGAGAAACACATAGTGGTGAAGACCTTGGCAATTGATTTATATAACTCTTGCCTTAGGAAAAACCTGTGCATTCTCTTTGCTCTTGATATAAGGGACCCTTTCTCTGTGTTGTTAAGCAAGCATTAGGTGTGCACCACAGTGCGATGAAAATTTCTCATTAAGTTCACTCATCATTTGGAATTAGTGAATGTGGTACAGAAAAATAAATAAATTTGAGTAGGAAATCACAGAAAAAAAATAAAAAAGATGAGAATATTAGTGCTTTGGACATGACTGTTTGTAAGTACTCTGGGTTATGTTTTTAGTGCTTTTTAGAGAAGAAATAGGAATCCCTATCTTTTTCTTTCCATATAGATGTCCTACTCACAATGCAAAAAGTACACAGTTATCTTGATGAATATTTGTTTGCTCCAAAAAAGCTGTCACAGAGCAGGATAGAATAAGAATATCCATACGTGTAATGTCTAGAATCATCTCTCAGGAACTGTACTCATATTCCTTTTTATAACTCAGGTATGAGAGAACACAAACTCTAACAGTCTTGATAGAAAGTTTCACTCTGCTGGGCCACAGTGTCAGAGCTACAACCACTGTTATGTTACTATAAGCCTGACCTGTTAAAAAATCCATTAGGAATAACTTTTGATGTTATCTATATGTCCTTTCATGTTAGATACGTTAGGCATAGCAGTGGAGTACGTATTCAGGTGCTAGTGTTAATGTTTAGATCTCAAAAGTTCTGGACAACCACAGGAGAGACATTGAAGAATGTTCAAAGATAATCTTGAAGGGAAATTAACATTCTTCAGGTCTAGACAACAGCTATGCAAAGTTTGGAAGTTGCATGATGAAATCAGGAACCTCAAATACAATTAATTAAAGTTCAGATACTTCATGAAATGAAATGCATGACGTGACATAGAGATATTTCAAATGAATATGCCTTTGTCAAAACTAATTCCTTGTATGCATTCTTAATGCTATTTAATAAAAAAGAAAAATCCAACAGACCCTTTCAGGAGTGTTCCATAAAAATTAATTTGTCTCACTCATAGAAAACAACCTTAAGTCTGTATTAAATATATATATATTAAAAAATTGGACAAGGAAAAGGACAGACTGCTTGCTAACACAGCAGAATAGAGTGTCCCAATCTGAAAATGCAGTCCAATGAATTCAGTCCAATAAATTCATTATTTTGTCATTCCCCTGTATTTTGTGACTTTAAATGAGCAAACTGAATTAATTTATAATAATAATTACAAAGTTGTATCTCTAATTCCTCTAGAAATGTATATAGAAATGTATACACATTCCAGTATTTATTTTTGTCAAAATGCCTGGGTCTGGTTTAATAGAAGACTCTTAGAGTTTGAATAGGATTTGAATCTAGCTGATGAATTTATATTATTTTTTTAAATAAGAGGCACAAAGTCATATAGCACTGAATGTCTATATCCAAACATAAAAACCTAGTTCACATTTGTAACTAAAAAGTGTACACGATATTGAATTTAGTGCCTGTTGTACATTACTGTTTGTGTTTATGACAAATACATAAACTTTATAATTTCTATACTATGAATGAGTAAACTGCCTTTAAACCAGACTTTACTACTTCTAGACTAGAGAGAAAGAAGGGGAAAAGGTTGTTTAATACAGTGCAACTATTTTTTTGTTGCAATTTTGCAGTTAAGTTTGGAATCTGACATGCTTTCAACTTTTTTTGATATTGCAGGAAGTATCTCAGTAATGAAGAACAAGCTGCTAGAAATGCTGATATTAAGTGCAATTATTCCACACAATGATCACACTAACATGATAAGTTGGTCATGTCTGAACCTTTATTACTCCATGTAATAGCTTGAGTCACCATAGTTTACATTCACAGAGCAATCCATCTTGACTTTGCGTAAGAATACTTGCTGTCTCTGTGTAAATCCCTCTAATGCTAATATTGTAAAGGCTAAGTCTTAGTTGGTCTTGTCAGAAGAGAGCAGTTCTATTCTGATAGTCCCAGTGTAAAGGCAAGACAAAAAATTATATTTATTCAAAACAAAATCTACTCCTCTCTCCTCCATATATATATAAAAATAAAATAAAATAAAAAGAAAAGTTCTCCAAATTCTTTTAACTCCCTGTATCAGTTCTTCCCCAACTTGGTTTGGAACCTAGGAAGCTGCCATATAAACCCACAATGCATAATCATTAGAAGAAACACTGCAAAACATCAGAGCTGAGCAATAGTTCTGTCAGCTTTCCCCCTGTAGAAGGGATGTGCTCTCAAGGGTGAGGGTGAACAAATTTGCAGGACACAAACGAAGACCACATTGTGATAAATGGCAGTAATGACAGGCCCTTGGTACCCAACACAAGAGATGATTAATGCTTGTGAACACAAAGAGTTACCACATGGCTCCAAATGTAATGAAATAAAACCCTGCGATGTTTCAACATGCGACAAAGAATATAACTATGTCCACTTATTCAAGATGCACACAGAGACACATATATTGCCTAAACGTGTATGGAGCTTTTTAGGAGTGTAAATATTTGGAAATGGCTCTGCTTGTGAGCTAAGGAATATATTAAGTGCATCATTATTAACATATTCCTTACTGCCTAACATGTAATGCAACTGCATCATCATGTACCTAATAATCCTCCTTTGAAGTAATGAGCAAATAACACTGACAAATGCTGCCATCACATAATTGGTATAATGAGCTTCAATGGGGATGAGATTCTGAGTGTGATCTCTACTTCCTCAGAGCTGAGAAAGATTAAGAATAAATCTTGAAAGTTACCACATGTTTAACCCTTGTGTCACCATAAAAAAATAACTGATCTACATTTTTTGCACATTTTTTTTAAGAACAAAATAGCTGGAAATAAAAAATAATAATAATAATAAAATAAATAAATAAAAATTGACCATGAGACATATAAACACTTGTAGATCAGATGCAAGGCATCCTGAAGCCTGCTTTCGAACTAAAAAAGGTGCAATCTGCCACCTGGAATTAGAACTAAAAAAGGCCCCATTAATTTTGTGTTGCATTTGGTTTGCTAAACCATAAAGGATGTTTTGAATTACACTGTTAGGAGTAAGCTTGCACCCTTGGGGATAAACGGGGCACATTCTGGGGGTGTTTCAGCTTAGCTGTAATACATTTTAATTTTAAGGAATTCTGAGCCAAAGAACTGCCGTTCTCCTTCCTTAAGGATTAGCATCCCTCCTGACTGCATTTTTGTCCATCTGACTAGATTCCAAAACAAGTTATGTTTCTGTAGGATTACTTAAGAAAATTTTTAGTAAAATGAGTTAGTCATAAAATAAGATCAGAAAAAAAGCCCCAACCATTCTATGTGAATTCTAAATTCAATGCCACAAATGTGGGTAATACTTCTGAAGTACTCTAGATTCTCATCTTTTGCATTTGTCACCATATACTTAGCAAAATATGCTGAAATTTCTTAACAGTTTCAAAGAAAAAGGCTGAAAGTATTAGATTTTCCAGTGATTTTTCTTCCAGATGTAATACTAGACCTGAGTCCAGAAGACCTTTATTCTAGATCTTCTTGCCTCATGTTTACTTTCTATTTCCTCTTTCTTTACTGAGAAGGTTGTAATAATCATTTCTTGCTCAAGACTACAATACTTAAACATATGGAGATGACCATTACCTTGAGAGATTCCCCCAGAGGGGCATAATGGGTATGAAAGACAATGAAATGCTGGGGAATAAGTGACATCTGAATGATAAAATGTTGGTCTGTAGTCCTCTAGGAAGTACTGTGGAGACAAGGACATGAGAAATCCAGCAGTGAGCACAGAAAGTAACAGTTGATAGGATAGAGATGCGAGGGGACTGTTTTCCTTTTTTTCTTTTTATTTGCTTTTTAAATTGTTGTTTTGTTTTGTTTTTTACTGTCTCCATTTATTTATTTATTTTTTTATTTGATAGATAATGTAAAAACAGGTCCTTCTGAAAAGAGGATAATTGAATGGTAACAGTAGTGTCTGTGGTGCTCATATCCAAAGGCAACAGTCCAAAATAATGCAGGGACTCTTTTATTTAGTCAAGTGCTGAGGTCATCTGATAGACAAATGTGAAAGCCACTCCATGGACAAACTTTTACTCACACAGGGACAAGGGTGCCATGATTAGGTGAGCAAGGGGAACATGCTCATTAAGACACAAGAGGATTTTCACCTCTGTGTTGCCAATTATCTGATATCCTGAATAAGCAGACTGCAGAGTTGAGAAGTGATGGATAAAACACAAATATGACATGTGAAATACATATAAATCAGAAGGAAGAACAGGGGGATGTAAGAGATATAAGAAAATTAGTGACAGCTGATTATGGACCACAAATTCCTGAGCTAGTGATCATGAAAAGAGATGAGTACACAGGACAGATTACCTGAATATAGCTATATTCTTCTTCATATGAGAATGGCTTATACAGATCCAGCCGTATATCTCTGACCCACAGCTGAACCTGTCCACTTCTCAGCTACTCAAAAAAATGCTTAAAAATTGACTCTAGCAACCAAATGATAAAAGATATGCAAGAAAAATATGTCACTGTTAGTAGCATGAGTATTAACCTCTCCAGTTCACACAATAAATCAGTGTAAGCAAGCATCAAAGTTACTAAAGCTCAATTTAAGGATATCAGGATATGAACTGAAATATTCTTTCATTAAAATATATATATATACAAATTGAAAGTCCACCCTCAAAGCTGCAATAAGTGTACCTCTTAAAGTAATCAAAGTGGAAAAAAATAAATGAGAGTACAAGCACACAAAAATAGTCATTTCCCATTTTCTCTCTCAAATCCATATTCTGGAAAGCAGAAATTATTTACTTATTCCAACACTTATCTTTACTTATCTAACAAATCACTATTTTGTTGAACAAGCCAGTAAGCCTTCATGTCTTTGTTTTTATCTGCAATAAACAAACATTTTAAGGATGTTATCGTAACTCTCCATGACATTGCTGAGGTATTTGAGAATCTGACTGAAAATTGTTTTGTAAAGTCATCAGCAAACAGTGAATAAGCATATGCATTGGATAGTATACTTTACAAATTAGTACTTCTTTATGTTGATTTTGGACCAACATCTCCTCAGATATAATAAAGATGAAAACATCACCATAATATTTTCTATCAAAATAGGTTATTTTTAGGTGTAAAATGAACTTTGAAAAGATTATAAACTTTCAGAAGAAATTCTCATTTCAACGGAAAGTCTTTACAATTTCACTCAGATCAGAAAGTCTCAAGACTATATTTCTATGGCTGTTGTTTCACAGTATGCATTTTAAGTCTTCTAAAAATAACAATTCTACTTTTAAATGAAATCAGGGAGCCTAAGGTGGAGTGTTTTATTGAAAAAAAATATATATTTCTAGAATAAATCAAACAAACAAACTATAATTAAACAAGCAGTCTGAGAAAAGGTTTTGAGTAGATGATAGAAAAGCATCCTGCATAGAAATCTATCTTTCCATGTTTTATCTGAAATCATAACATTTATTCCAAGTGTGCAGTTTAAAAACAAGCTTTAAATACTGTACTATGATTCTGAGCTTTTGGAATATAGAACAATTTCAGATATTATTGTGGACTCTGCTTCCCACACAAGACAAGTACTGTAGAGATTAGTAGTTAGACATTATTAACGAAATTGAACTCAATGAAAATTGCAAACAGTATTGAGGAAAAGTGTACCCAGGTCCTCCTAGCAAACAATTTTCATCCTAAGTAATTGTGCTTAAAAGCCACAAAATCAAGAAATGACAAATGTTAGCAGTTTGGGGTTCTTCTCTAAGTTTGCTTCTGCCTAAACTACAAGTTCATTAGACAAGTGAGAAAAAGATGAAATAATGCCAATTCCTCATTCTTCAGAAGTGTGTTTTGAGATCTTATATACATAGGGATAAATAAAATGTTTTCTCTGTTTGTTCTCAACTATTCACTGCCAATGAGGCTTGTCTCATGCATGAGGTACACACAAAATTTGTTTGGCATCATCTTATCCCTTAAATGATGCTGCTACCTTTCAATTTCTTATTTCTTCTGGGTGCTCTCAAGTCCATTTCTTCAATGTCTGCTTTATGAACTCAGAGAGCCATTCATGGAGATAACTGAACTACAGCCTGACTGTTTTTTGTTCTTAAACAAACACAATTATCTGTATCCTGAATACAGTTGTTTGGGTGTAATTTACAGTTTCTGTAATTGAGGAATAATAGACCTACACCTTTAATTTTAATGACCTAAATCACTGCATGAGTAGAAGAAACTTCTAACTAGTGAAGGGACAGATATCCTGTTGTTACTGAGAGCTACACTGCAATATCTACACCATTAACTTCTGTCATTCTCTGCACACCACGAGGAGGCAATAGATCTCCTAACAACATCAGGACCCTGTTCAGTGGCCACCCATATGGAGCAATCACCCTTTAGCTTTGTTTCAGCACAATGTCATCTAAGTACAACTCTCACATTATATCAACCACATTCAAATGATGTTTTCCAACTATCTGAAGACCTCCAGTATCCACCTCTTCAGTAAGAACTGCAAGTGGCAGTGAGGCTGACAACAGTTATGAAGACAGATCCTAACTGTCACACAAACTGAGAAACAAGACTATCTGGAAAAATTTGTTTTTGAATCATCATGGAGAGGTGGAAAAAATGGGACTATGGGAAAAAAAAAAAAAATAGTTCAAATCTTTAAACATTGCTTTTAAGGGTTTTAAATCTCTTAAATGTCTATAAAACTAAGAGAAGAGCGAGCACAAATCAAGCACCAAAAACACTTCAGACCAAGAGCATTTTTTTATCATTCTTATTAATGCCAACCATTGAGAAAAGGAGAAGGAAGTGCTCGCAGTGCTTTAAAGCTAGTTCAGCCCAATTGTTCCCTTGTTCCCCCACTCCTGTCACTGTAAAAGGAAAAGGCTTGATTGGATAGACCCTCCAGTAAGCAGGAACTGTCTATGAAACTCGCTACTGGTCTGTCTTCTAGAGCTGAGGGCCCTCATTGTGACATTGTGACTCTGGGATACTTCCAGAAGAAAGATTCACGCATTTCAAAGGAAAACTTTTTCGTCTTTTCCTCCCTCCCCTTTCCACCTCTGCCTACCCATTTTTCTTTGATCAGTCAACAGAAGAAGCTAAAGACTTTGCATTTTGAGCACAAGGATGTGAGAGAAAGAATGAAAAGAAAGTAGAAGAATTTCTAAATGGTTTTCCCTGGACCCAGAAGTCTCTATTTTACTCTGTAGTAAATGAAAGTTAAGCTCTTGTGAGACTGAAGATTATGGCAAAAAGAGCTTCTAAGTGCTATCCCTTTTAATTGAAAATAAACTTTGTCTTGCTTAGATATGAAGACCTCTCATACAGAAAACAGAATCAACAAACAAAAGTAAAACTACACTAGCACCTTAAAATGATCAATATGTGAGTTGGGAGAAAATAAAGACTTTGCAATTAGAGAAAAATAAAGCCACACTTGTGTGATACAGAGCAACAACATAATTAGTATAATATGAAAAAAAAAAAAACGGGAATGAAATATCCACTTTGGCTATTTGGGAATCCTTGGGATTGACTGATCAGATGAAGAGTAATGATATTACAAGAGATAGTTATGCATTTTTCTGTTTAGAGTTGTAGGCATGAACAAGTATTTGTTTTTGTGGGTTTTTTTTTTTTTTTGCTTCGCTCCCTTTGATGCGCTTAACTTCTTAAATCAATAATGATTATTAAAATTTCAAGTAGGTTTGATCTTTTTAAAATTCATGTTCATTAAAAGATACATGACACAAAAACACACTCTCTCTATATTAGTGTGTAGAAAAAAAAAATAAAAAAAGAATAACTGTAAAAAAAAGTGTCTAATATCTCTAGTGTTTTAAAAACCCACTGTAATGCTTCTCATGTTTTCAGACCCTCAGTTCTCTCTCCTGATGAGTCTATTCCTGGATGGCTGTAACTCAGTAATTTTCAAACACAGCAAATTACATCATAACTTTTAAGAAATGAAATAATTCAAATTAGACTAAGAATCCAATACAGGCTATCACTGAGGTCAGTATAGACAGTTCTACACAACTGTGGATAAAGCTCTTGGGAGAGATCATTATATTAATTTCCGTTCACAGTCTAGCCTAAGGAAATCCAAATCCACAGAGGAAAAATGCTAAATGCATTAATCTTTGCATTATCTTATTCCCAGGGATTTTCAAATGATATTTTCACAAAACGTTTCTGGCTGCACCTATTCATCCTTGGAGGCCACTGATTCTTGGTTAATCTTTCTCCAATGGTTCCTGAAGAAGAAGCTTTATGCTGGAGAAGCATTACACACTGTAGGTGAGCAGGGAGGAAATAAGTTTGTTCAGCAAGTCAGTTTTCTCAAGTTCACACAGCTCTACACAGATGTGATTCTTAGGTTCATGACAGGCGCTTTTGAAGAATGTGTCATTGCAGGCTCTCCATACATTGTTCCTCCCTTTCTGTCACACTGAGTAATCTCTGAAGAACTCTAAGAGTATTTGTTCTGTACAGCGCTTAATAGCATTCCCAGACAGCCTTTATAGAGCTACAGCTACAGGCCACCCATCTTGTTTCAAGTGCTTTAACAATTCCTGAAGATTTCAGTTTCAAAAATTTGGAATCCACTGATTAAAAGTCTCAATGTTTATTACTAAAGAATTTCACTGAGGAAGAAAATATCTGTTGTTCAAATAAACTTGAATATTTTGAAATATTTTTTTACCAGCAATTGCCATAATAGTGCCATTGTCTCTGACCCTTAAAAAACTGCCTGAATGCTTGCAGATAGGAATGCTCAGGGAAGCATTCAGTGTGTTGGGGAGTCAGGGGTGGGAAGAAGCATGAATGTATCCAATTTTGTGGTACTGAGCTGTCAGAAAAGAACTGCCAGTAAAAAGATGTCCCTCCTCTACAGGCTTTGCAGATTTTGAAGATTATGCAGAAAGAAGCATGAGGGAAAAATGCTTCTAGCTAATTTCAGAAAGTTCAGTCAAACAGATGAACAGATCATTGGGATGCTCCACCTAATATGTGGCGGACTGGTATGTACAGTCAGGAAAAAAAAGAAGCTTTCTTGCCAGTGGCTGAATTCAGCATTAAAATACGTCCAGATCTCTGTACTCCGCTAACTAGTAGCACTTAGACTATTTCTAGCTTTGGAGTTTTGAAGTAATAATGCTAAATCACTGAAATTGCATATTACCTGACATCTTAAGTTTAGTTGCTATTATTTTTTTCCATTTTAAATCAGAAAATGTTTGTCTCATGAAAGCAACTATATTTCTTTAGACTCTTTCTGAATGTCTTGATAGAAGTGGAAAAAAATGCAATCATTTTAGCCTTTTGAAGAATGGGTGAGGGAGAAATTTGGGTTTATTCAATATGAATTATTTACTCAGAAGAAGATACCAACTGAACAGTGAGGTAGGAACACTTGTAACATCAGATGAAGACCACAGAAAGATCATCCCCTCTAATTTACAGTTTCTTTCTTTGATACATTCTTGTCTGAACTGCACTATTCAGAAAACCATATCTGTTAGTCAGTAAATTAACAAAGCAAGAAAATAACAGCAAAAAAAGAAACCTTGCCATCCAGAGGGTCCTCAAAAAATACATATGTGAACCTAATGAGGTTTCGCGCTTGGGTTGGAGTAATCCCACATACGTATACAGACCGGGAGAAGAACTCGTTGAGAGTAGCCCAGCGGAGAAGGGTCTGAGGGTCCAGGTGGATGAAAAACTGAACTTAAGCCAGCAGTGTGCTCTTGCAGCTCAGAAAGCAAATGGTATCCTGGGCTCCATCCAAGAGGAGTGGCCAGCAGGGACAGGGAGCTGATTGTTCCTCTCTACTCAGCCCTTCTGAGGCCCTGTCTGTAGTACTGCTTCCAGGTCAGAGTCCCAGTACAAGAAAGATGGGCAGCTGTTGGCGAGGGTCCAGAGGAGGGCCAAAAAGTCAATTAGAGGGCTGGAGCACCACTGCTATGAAGACAGGTTGAGGGAGCTGGGCTAGATCACACTGAAGAAGAGAAGACTGCAAGGAGATCTCACTGCAACCTTCCAGTATTTAAAAGGGGATTATAAGCAAGAGAGGAATCAACTTTTTACAAGGGTAGACAGTGATAGGACAAGGCGGAACGGTTCTAAGCTCAAGGAGGAAAGGTTTAGATGGGATGTCAGGGGCAAGTTCTTCACAGAGAAAGTGGTGAGGTGCTGGAACAGGCTGCCCAGAGAGGCTGTGGATACCCCATCCTTAGAGGTGTTCAAGATAAGGTTGAATGGAGCCATGGGCAATCTGGTCTAGTACCACAGATGGAGACTGTGGTCCTGTCTGTGGCAGGGGGCTTGGAACCAGATGATTCTTGGAGTCTCTTCCAACCCAAGCTATTCTATAATTTTATGATTCTGTGATTCTATGATTCTATGATCTACTTCATCTGAAGTTCAAATGAAATATATTCTATGATGTGGAAATATGTAGTCAAAACAAATACAGATTTTAGATCATCTTTATAGATCATCTGACATGTAGTATAATATATGAACTTTAAAATAGTATCAATTATGGTAAAATGATAAAAAAAATAAAAACAGTTAAGATAATTCAATTTTGAAGAGTATCTAATCTTATACACACATTATGATCAAAAGTCATATTTATATAAGAAATATTTATATATAATGTGAATAAATAACTGACCCTGGCTTTGGGAGACTGAAGGATTAGAATCAATTATTACAAATGTTTGTTGTTTTTCTGTGCATAGCGATTACCCAGCTGGATTCTCACATTAGATTTTTATCAAGTCATTATGTCTGTAAATGTACTTTAAATACATCACCTGGAGCATGCATCCTCTTATCACCTGCAGCAAAGTCCTTCAACATCAGCATCTCACAGACTATTACAGTAAGCAGTGTAATAATTTTCATTGTAAACTGTCCCCAGGCTTTCTGGCTGTTAGTTTCCCAGTGATAAGTTCTTGGTAAGATCAGAAAGGATGCAAGAAAAAAAACAAAAAACATATAAGGGGGATGTATCCAGATAGTTATATTATCTTTTCTTAAAAAAAATCATTGATTAAAATGTAACTTAGCTAAAGAACACCCAGATAGCTGAAATTATTCTGAATTTCTTTTAAGAAAGCTGCATTTCAGATTCCTGTTGAAAGAATGTGAGCAAAATGAGGGAAACACTTTCAGACTTTGGGATATAACAGATTAGAATTCCAAAGCAGACACCGATCAGTATTAAGCAATGAGATTCCATTTGCAGATCTCATGTAAAATTAATTTTCATAATTCTCTTAGTTCCTGACTACATATACATATTTTTTTTCTCATTAACTACTTTATTACCATATTTGAATTCTCCTATTCTCTGTCTAGGAGACAAAGATGAAAAGTAAGTACAACTATTCAATGAAAAATACACTCGAGTCTCAAACTTCTAGTCCAACGAACTGAGGAAGAATTCTCTTTAAAAATGGCATAAAAAGGGGGACAAAGTATTAACTACACAATTGGATAATCAATTCAAATGAAATTACAGTTACAATGTTGGGACACGAGATTTAAAGTTCTTCTTATGCAATGAGATTTCCTGTTTAAAGTTCACCAATTCAGTTTGACACATTTTTCTAATAGCACATTTAGAAGCCACAGACTGAGATAATGCTGTCAGCAGTGACCCATTAGCTCTATATCAACAGGAAAATTCAGCACAGTCACTCCTACAAAATACACCTGAGTTCTTCCATTTAAGTATCAGGAAATGTCTGACTGCTTAGCTAGCAAGGTTTAACAAGATTACAGCCTAAAGAAGTATGGCTTCAGGCTGTTGTCACATTCACTCTAACTCATATTCATAATGTCATCAGATCTATCTCTAGGCTTATGATGTGCTAGGAGGAAAAAAAAATAATACAGATTTTACTTTTTTTGCCCGCTTTATAGCCAGAGAAGAAGAAACAGAATCTGTAAAGGAATTTATGCCATGCTTCATCAGTTTAAGAAGGAAGAGAAAAAAAGAAGCCATGTGTAATCTATATCATATATAGGTTATAAGAGTGCATTATTTACCTGCAAAGGAATTTAAACATCTATTGCAACCTGCTCCCACCCAAATCCCTGAGGCTAGCAATGCTTTAGCAGCAGGCAAAGGGCTCTCTGAACAAGCTAAATATCAGCATGAGCATGGCTTTGGTTTGCCAACTCCTTCAACTCACTTCAAAAGGAGTACATGAAATAGGAACAACTTGGCTCAGTGATGCTGTTTACACACGCATTCTCAGAAAGGCAAATCACAAAAATTTCATAGTATGCTACCAGAGATTTAGTACAGTGCATTGGACAAGATGAATGAAAAAATTATGCCTTGAGCTCATTCTGTGCAATAAGTTTACAGCTTACTGCTGCTTGATGAAAGATATTTCTCATAGTATGTATATCCTACATGTCTGTCAAATGCAATACACTCCTATGTTGAGGGAAAACTTACAGTTCTTAATAAAGGGCTCAGTTCTGTTGTCTCTTTATATTTCTGTGAAGTGAATAAAGTTCCTACCATATACATAAAAGAAATATGACCATCTATCAAGATTTTCCCTGTTGCGTAACCACAAAAATAACCTCTTGTATAGGATTTGCTTTGATATCAAAAGTCATGTTTAATAAAGTTGTTGAAAAATGAATAAAAGTTTCAGGCAGGATATCAGGAAAAACTTATCCGAAAGAGTAGCTGTGCACTGGAACAGGCCGCTTAGGGAGGTTATAGAGTCACTGTCTCTGGATGTGCTCGAGAAATGTGCACATGTGGTACTTAGAGATGTGGCTTAGTGGGCAGTACTGGTGGTAGCTGAGTGGTAGGACTTGGTGATCTTAGAGGTCTTTTCCTTAATGATTTTATGATCTGTACCTTAGACATTTTAGATATAAAGGTCAGTCTGAATTGACTTCAATTAGTTACTTCAATTGTCCAAATCTCCCTGATATTTCATCTTAAATATCACCATAATTGTAATATATATGTATATTTCTTTGTGATATTCAGGGTTTGAAAAAGAGAACTAAGGGAGACATATAGTTCTGTTTCCTCTTGCAATTCTCAGTGGACTCACGTGAGAAGCAGAAAATAATGGGAGATAGAGTGGCAGCTTTACAAACCTACTATTTGTTTCTATTTCAGAAATTAAATTTTAATCTGCATGAATCCTCAATGTCAGCTAAGAACACAAACTCTGAAGATTTTCATAGAACCATTCTGTAGTGAAATACTGGCATGAAGTTTCCAATAAATTTGAATGAATTGGTGTCCTGGTTATGTCAGTAGTTTATATCATGGCATTACACAACAGTTGGATGCAGAGGCACAGTACACTGGTTCTCTAGCAATCTCACATGAGTTCTGACTTTCCAAGAGGAAGATACACTGAAATATACTACATTTCCCAAGAGCTTTTACATGATGTTCCAATTCCAGGTGACAAGGAAAAGCTCCCATCTTTTTCCAGGAGGCCAGCCATGAGGGCCTGTCGATGAAGACCTGGAGTGATTCTCTCTCTCCTCCCATTTATTTGCGGTTTATCTGATTTATTATTCTTAATTATTCTGTATCTCTCACATTCCTTTTAATAAACTAGTTTCTCCTATCTCAGTTGGATTTATCCTCTTCCTTCCCCCCTCATCTTCTTAGGGGTCAGAAGGTTCTCATGAGATTAACTCTCGAAACTGCAACAGTTTGACTGAGAAATTCCACTTTGATTGATAATATCCAATATTTACTTTTTTAAAAAGTCAGCCAAGTTCTATGTGATTATACAAAATATATATATATTTTTGTAAGGTTTTACACATATGCAGTGTAACTATAGAATATGTTTCCTCTTAGGAAGGAAAAGGAGAAAATAGGCAGACACCATGGAGTATAGAAATATCTTAAAACCACATCCACTTCAGATCATTTTTATGAAACCAGGAAATTCAGTGACCCCAAATAACTACATAATGTCTCTGTCATGAAACTGAAGAACGGACACTGCAAACTTAAACTGGCCAAAATAGTGCAAGCTAAGAGGAAACAGATTTAGAGACTGATTCAGAACATTTCCTTGGCAGCTCCTGACAGCAGACATTTCGGTGAACTCCAAATGTATCTGCCGCAGTTGAATGTAGACATTTTCTTCTGTCAGGGAAAACAAACAAACAAACAAAAG
>JAPSGF010000003.1:13720794-13740535 GCA_035772895.1 Perdix hodgsoniae
CTCTTCTCTTCTCTTCTCTTCTCTTCTCTTCTCTTCTCTTCTCTTCTTTCTTCCTTTCTTTTTTCTTTGAAACAAATCTGTTTTCAGAAATAGACTGCTTTAATAAAAGTGGTCTTCTTTCTACTAAAAGTTTACCTGCGAGAGCCCCGAACATAATAAAATCAGATTATGAAGGCAATCATATTTACTTGTAATAAATCAAATCTTGCAGACATCAGTTAAGTCTCTCTTACTGCACTGGGACAATATCACACATGCATACATCAATACCTGAAGTGTCAGAAATATATTTCATAACTTCAGAAAAATTGCATATACACTTGCAGCACCATTATGAGCAGTGAATTTGTAATGTGAACATTATGATATATAAAGTGGCTTTGTTCCTACGTTTAATAAGCACCACATGTCAAGCCCACAAACATAATGGAATTTGCTGGTGATTTCTTTCCATTAGACGTAGGTTATTGTTTTCCGGAAGAAAACTTTTAAACACTTTATCAACAATATCCAATTTTAAGAAGCCATCTTCTTTCTTTCATCTGAATGAAGCAGATTCTTTAGATTAGTGATATAAAATAAAATACTAGCCCCTGGGATACTCAATTAAATTGAACTGAATCACAAAATCTTTCCAGATGCAAGGAAAATATTTCCTTTAGATTAACCTTGCAGAATATTTTACTTTTTTTATTCAAATATTGGTTCAGTTTAAGGTGAGTGACGTTGCTAGAAAATCTTCACTTAAGACAAAAAAGTTGGATTGCACAAAGGACTTTCTCTTACTGCATTTAGGACATGACTAAGGTATTATCCACTAGGCCAGCATAGCAGCTGTGGTATCACAGTCACACACAAAGGGTATTCGAAGTTGTTCTCTCACCTAGTAAGGCCCATTGACATACCTTAGATATTTTCCGTCTTTTTCTGTTTGATTTTTTTAAGAGGTTGGTTTTTCGTTTGTTTATTTGATTGGTTGATTTTCCATTTAGAATTTGATCAGATTTGAAGTCTTAGACTTCATCTGCTCTTGGTGAGCCATGGAGCCCTGATGCCTAGAGCACCTATATAGCTCCTACATCTCAGTGACAGCAGTGGTATTTTGGAAACTCCAGGCTCACAACAGAAAAAGCAAGCCAGAGACATTGGAAATACATGGGACTATCAAATAAATTCTCATAGATGATTAATCATGAAACTTATTTGTAAAAGAAAACTTGCATAAGTGATGTGTAAGATGCTAGATGTTCTCTGTACAGATTTCTTTCCTGAGGCTCAGGAAGTTTTGCTGACTGAAGTAGGTGTAATTTATGGCCCTGTGCTGCTCACTGTGGCCTACTGCACACAACAAAGGAAATCATAGAATCATAGAATCGCTCAGATTGGAAAAGACCTTAACGATCATCAAGTCCAACAGCAACGTATAACCATTCTACCCGAACTCTATATACCTGCATTAATACGAATTCTAGTTTTCAATGTGTTACTGTTCATATACATATTCATTGAAAGTTCACCTGTTGACCTTTAGAATGTATATGCCAGAGTCCAGATCAGGAACTCAGGTGAAGGAAAATTTGCAATTTGATTTTTTTTCTCTGATAATTTGTATTAAATGCTATTTCTTTGGATCAGGATATTCTCTGACCATGCTTGTCTGGTGTGTTGCATTAAGAGTCATCAAATACAGTAGGTCACCAGCTGTCTTTTAAAATTCTACTAATAAACAATAGAAAAAGAATACAAAAACTGTACTGTGCTTAGGTAAGACAATGAAATCCTATAATTCTTAATGAATTTACATTATCTTTTGTAATGCATATCTATGTAAACTGGGGATCTCATGGTAAGTCATCAAATTAAATAAACCTAGCCACATGTTTTCCAGAAAATTCACTAATGCTTTCTGACCTACAGGAAGATTAAGGTTAAAGTACTTCTATCTCAGAAGGAGTAAATAGCAAACCAGGAATTAAATGCTCCACTCTACTGTGTAATTGTGAAAATGCTGGAAGATGCATTTTCTACTATCATTAATGTTATATCTTAAAATACTAAACAAATAAAAATTAAAGCACTCCAATTGTCCATATATATTATACACTTCAGTATAAATAAGCAGATGACCAGATTCTTTCCTCTTCAAGCAATCAGTCATGCCTTTGCATTACTTTTCACTCTCCCATGTTCTTGCATTACTCAAGTAAGTAAGAAAAGTATGATCAAGGCTTTGAAGCAGAAATAAATGAAGGTTAAAGCCTTGCAGGCTACACTAACTTGCCTGGAACATAGACTGCTGCTTCAGGCAGCAAGTGCACAGCTAAAACTTTATTTATGTTGCCTTAAGTAAAGAGGGCAATTGCATAAAAGCTAGGTCTGTATCCACACATTTTAGAGCCATGCCTTGGAATGTACTGCAGACTCACCGTTTGAGTATAGGCCTCTTATGTAGACAAACTGACAAGTGGTTTGACTGCAATGGTGGCTCCATAACTGCATGGAAGGGGTGTAAGCAATAGGAGAGTAATGTATCTAATGTTTGAAGACAACATTCATTTTAAGAACTGTCACACATTCTGCTGAAATTGTCTTTTGATAACTCAGACCCCGAATTGATTGCAACCTAGCATCTAGAAGAATCCAGAAAGATATCATTCCACATGGAAGAGATGAACTAACTTGAAATAAACATTCCTTGAAGGAAATTTTCTTAATTATAGATAATACAGTGATAGTACATCTTGAAGACAAGTGACTATCTGCTTGCTATACACTTCAGTACAGTCCATTAGAAATTTTTACTGGGAAGAAGTACGTTACTACATTAAAATATCATGGTGATGAACATCATGAATATTAAACAACATTACTTCCAGTGCTGTAGAAACAGCTTCCCTTGAACAATGAGGTGAAATGTGCTTAACATGTAACTAATAATAATTAAAAAAATCCCTATAGGTTCAAAATCTACCAGGTGACAGGAACCATAAGTATTTGCTAAGACCAAAGGAACCTGAGTGCACTTGTGTATTATATTTTTTCTGGTTTTAGAGAAACAAACAAACAACAACAACAACAACAACAAACAATAGAGTATGTTACAATAAGTCTTTGCATGTGCTTTTTTACATTATCTTAGTAAGACCAATGGCAGCATTGTAAAATTTATTCAATAGTGCAACTTATTTTCAAGCAAGTTTGGTCTGTAATGTTAGTGTGCTTCCCAGAAGAGCTCATAAGATCAAATCTAATCAGTAGAAGTTCTTATTGCCAATGACTTCTCGTTTTGTTTTTGTTTCCCCTCTCCATATGAAATTGCCTGAGGGTGTTTACAGTTCTAATCTCTAACAATATCTTTTTTTTTTTTTTTCCTTTCTTTTCTGAGTGACATTAAAGCAATCCATTATTTAAAAGAATTGGTAACCATAATTCCTAGAAAGACTCTACCTCTGCACACACTTGCACTTGGTTGTTTCACAGGCCTCTGTCACATAGATATTTGTTTAAGGTAACATTCACCTTCTATCATCTCAGTAGTCTTTCCAGTCACTGTTCCCAATCCAATGCTCTCGCAGTTGCCCCAAGACTATGTTTACACTGTCTGGTGCCAAGGAAGGAAACCTGATTATAACTGAACCAGGAAAGTGGCCAGTGTTTGGCTGATCGTTTACCTACTAGGATCCACCGCTCCAGGGTAAAACGTACCAGCCCAAATTATACAGGGAGAGTGGAAGGCTACTTGACTTTCCCTGACGTGAAGAAGAACAAAAAAGATGCTACTCACAAAAAATAGCCTCAATATTCAAAAAAACACTTCTCTGTAGTATCCAGGGTCCTTGCTCATGTGGTAAGTCTGGAAAAAATGCAAGAGCCCAAATGCGTAAGAATGTTCCTTGTTCATTGCAGGGGAGTTTGACTAGATTTCCTTTAAAGGTCCCTTTCAAATCAAACAATTCTAGGATTCTTTCCCTAGTACATTAGAAAAAAAGAAAAGTAGGAATAATGAAAATAAAAAAGGACTAAATAATTTTTCAGATCTAGTTCACCTCATTCATTAGCACTTAAAACTTCATAGTATTGCCTTGATATATTATATTGCTAAAACTGACAAGATTTTTGTCAAGTTTTTTAATAAAAGTGCAGGTTTTGAAACACAAACATTCCACTGGGAAACATTTTTTTAAAAAATCCCATTAGCTCTTGAAAACTTAACAGTTTTATTTTACATTTGTTGTATTTTAAAGTATTTGAGAGCCATTATGTAAATTCATTTTGTCAATATCTCTTTCAACATTGTAGGGTATTTCTAAAGCTTAAAAATGTAGATTAAACTTTTAAGAAATCTTTGATTTATTTTTAATTTAAATTTTAGATTTTGATCTTCTCAAAACTCTGACCTAATTAGTTTACTGTCTTAAAAGAGTACCATCGCTTTTGTTATTATTACCATATGGATTTTACAAATGAAAAATAGAGATGCATGCAGAGAAAGGGCAACATTACCAAAGTGTTGATCAGTATGGTGTAACCAACTTAAAATAGAATGACTTGCTTTTCCACTGCATATAGCTTTTTCAAAATGCAGGTTCTATTGATTTCAGTTGTGAATGTGAGAGCTCAGCATTTCTACAAATAAAACTCCAAGAATCTTAAATTAGTATCAGAAAATGAGTAGCATACTCAATTAACCCCCTGCAGAAACTGATTTTAAAATCTTGCCCAAGATCACATACAAACTTAGTGGGAGTATAGTGTAAGACATGCCCTGTAGAACATCCATCTGCCTTGATAAGACTGTCTTTTCATTTCTTTCAAAACTTTGATTCATCCATGTTACAGATAGTAACTTCTTGTACAAAACTCTGGTTTATTCTCCTGAGCAGAAGGGAGGGGAGGGGGAGGCCACTACTCTGCAAGACTTCTGGTCCCTCCAGAAAGTTAGTAGCATTAGGTAAGCGTCCTTTTAGAAAAATATTGTATTATATTTATTCTGTGACTATGTTGTTTTACAACTTCAGTAGCATATATGAAATGTAAGAAACAATGGTAAACATTAATTCAATTGTGTGGCAATTCATCTGCCAACGTGATCTCTCACAGGATAGAAGTCCTGTGATTTGAAAAGATTATTCAGTGTTCATACCTGTCCTTTATATATTCATATATTGGCTACAATACAATATCATGTTTTCTGAATATCTTTCAGTAGCAGAATATAGAATGATTTATTCTTTCATCTCGTTTTTTTACCATGATACAGTATACGGGTTTGGGTTAACAGACTTTTCTATTTTGGCTTTTGTACAGACTATTAGAATAAAAGTCAGTTTCATTTATTGTCCTTTCAAAGACAACAATATTGAGAGTCGCAGTGACCCTTAGCTTTTGCTTAAGATTTTGTTTTAAATCGAACTGATTATGTAGGGTTGGTTGGTTACTGAAGTTAAGAAAACAAATCTTGACCTTGTGATTAAGCGGTGAGTGCACATTACATGCAGAAAGTAAACTAACAAAGATGAACATTTTGATAGAGCAACAGGTGTCCAGAAAGAAGTCTGTAAAAACAGGGTGAGAAATAATAATAAAAACAGAATGGATGAAAGTCCTCTGGATATTTAAATGTTTAATTATGCATTAGAATGAGTGCACAATAAACATTTTTTTAATTACAAAAAAAATTCTTGTTTGCAGCATTTTCTTTTTGTTGTCTTAGGAGAGTGAACTCTCTACTGCTCCTTCTGAGTCATAGGTATTACTTATTTGGACTGACTGGCTTTAGTAAGCTGGGAAAATCCTAAAATCAAGTCATTAGACAGCGAAGAGAACTTATTGCTTACCTCAGTCTTCTAGGAGCTGTACTTCCATATGAAATAGCTTTTCAGTTTTGATGGTTGGTACTTGTGGGATGGTGCTTAGTGAGATTTTGGTACCAGAGCATGAGTAATATCACATTCAGGCCATACACAAAATACAGTGCTCTAAGGTAATGTTAAGAAAGATAATATCTTACCCAATTTATTTTTCATGCAATCGTCTTAGTTGAAAATGATCCAAATTTAAAATTTTACTTCAAAAAGTTTCATAAACTTTACTGATTTATCTACCAATACATATGGACAAATATTTACTGCTTAATATAATGAATCAAAGAGGATCCTAAAAATACTAAAATTATCTACTTACAAGGACTTGTCACCATGGATGGACTCACATAGCTTTCAGCAACTTTGTGTTATTCATTCATCTTCTATTCTATGTACATCTAATCAAAGAAGAAAAAGCATTGTTCAATATTTCCCTCTCCGCGACCTTTTTGAAATTACTAGAACATGGACCTTGCAAAACACAAAGAAATTTGACCTAAAAAAAACCTGAATAAAACAAAGAAAAAGGCAATTGAACATATTATAAAGAAATAGTTTGGAGGCATTTTATGTCAGTGCAGTTTAAAATGTCTTCAGAATTGGTTACTCAAAAACATCTGGAAAGCTGACTAATGAAAGGACTACCTAGGGACTATTAGAGAGTGGAAATTAAACTGATTTGAGTGGCAAAAAAAACCTGATGAAGCTGCAAAATATCATTTAATAAACAGAACTAAAACCTACTTCAAAACTGAAATGAAGTTTGACAAGTATGTTGACTTAGTCTCTATAACGGGCAGAGACAGGGATGTTTTTCTGTTGTGGGTGTTTTACACTGGGTTTAGACTGGACTACCAGTATTTTTGCATCCTAGCAATATGGCCCAATATTTCTACATTCACTGAGAGAACTCCAAAGACTTTCATGACCTAATCTGCTCTGTACGGCCAAAATAGCAAAACCAGCTCAATTGGATAATTCAGCTAGGGAGCATATACTGTACATTTCTCTCAGCAACAAGCTAACATTTTGCCAGGCCATTGACATAGAATATTTCTGCAAACCAAATGAAACAAAAATGAAATGAACATAATAAGCAGTCATGTCAACATAATAACATTACCTTCTTTCTGCCATCTAGCATAGTCCTTTGTCTAGAGTTCTGCATTAAGAAGGTACTTACCTTTGTGTTACAGTACCTTCACTGTTCTTCACATTTTTCTAATTCTTGTCATAAAAAAAAAAAAAACAGATTTTTTTCATTTTCTTTCTTTTTTCTTTAGCTTTCTTCTTCTTTTGTTCTGGAATAAGAGAGTACAGAGATGCTCTGTAAAGTAGATGTAGCCATCTAACATAAAACCTCCAAGATTCCATTCACTGAAAATTGTTAACATTTTTATTAAATGGCAAGATATTTTGAACAGCGAAATGGATGTAGAGAGTACAAGAAATAAAAGCCAGGCAGCCAGGCAGAAGGCAGAAAAATGGAGAAATGCTCTTGGAACACCAAATTACGTTCATAGTCAAAAGCTTTATCTCCAAAATAAATTCCTAATAGAGAACCAAATATTATTGCTGCAAGCATAATTGTTATAAAGACTAAGGGCAGACAGGATGAAACTGAAAGCTTGTGTACCTACTGGACACTTTTGTTTGTTTGTTGAAAATACTTGATCTTATTTGATTTACCTTCCAATGTGATCATGATCCACAACCAAAATGGCTTAGTATGGTTATACTGGCTGACTTATTAAGATATTGTCACTGATACCAGTGCTGACTGGTTAGAAAATCTCTGATGAACAGCAGGACACGCAGAACAACCCTTTGGAAAGAAAAACATACAGCACTACCCAACACCAGAAGATTGGTTCCTGTTTCTACCCTGCACCTTTAGTACCTTGGATAATCAAACCCCTCGGGAGCAGCTTTCTATAAGGGCAGGTAGTGGCAGGACAAGGAGAAACAGTTTTAAACTGGAAGAGGATAGGTTTAGAATAGATATTAGGAAAAAATTCTTTACTCTGAGGCTGGTGAGACACTGGAACAGATTACCCAGTGAGGATGCCCCCTCCCTGGAAGCATTCAAGGCCAGGCTGGATGGGGCTTTGAGCAACCTGGTCTAGTGGGAGGTGTCTCAGCCTATAGCAGGGGAGCTGAAACTAGATGATCTTAGAGGTCCCATTCTATGATTCTATGATTCTATGATTCTATGATCCTGTAGTTGGTCTGAGAAGATAGAGCAAGATTTCACTCATTCTCTGGGCAAGAACCAAATGGAGGTAAGCGTCACACTGGCAGATGAAGAAGGTAATAGAGATGTAATGTTATTATCCTTCCATATAAAATATGCTGAAAATGAATGTGACTACTTTACAGCAGCCTGACAGTCCTGTTGGAAAAAGAAACGTCTGAAGAGCACAGTATATCAGGAAAGACTTGTGATAGTATGGAGCCACTACCATGGTAAGAACAGAGGAAATAATAAAAACTCTACAAGTTTTTAGAAACTTCTAGAGAAGAAGGTATTTAAAATCTCTCACAGACTGCATATATCATCCCTTTTTCTTTTCTTTTTTTTTTTCTTTTTCTTTTTTTTTCCAATGGAGAAAAGAAGGCAGCCAGTAAATTTAAAATATTTTCAATTCACTTGAATTAATAAATAAATTGATCTATTAGTACTCCATTTTTTACATCATATATTATATTATAATCAATGGCATTAGAATTGTCTACTCAATAATTTTTCAATCATTTATTTACATTTTATACACTTGTCAATACAAAACAGTATAAGCTATTCATAGTTTCACCCTGGAGTCATCACAGAGAAATAACAGCCTCAGTACTTCAAAATTCTTCCTGTCCTGCAAGACAAATTATGTTGCATAATGTCATTGTCCTATAAAACAAGCAAACTGGTGAAACATCTCCTTCCTTTAGTCATAGATGGAATTTAGAGTAAGAAAATGTAGGCCTACATAACCAAATTTTTATTTAACAGAACTTATAACTTTTTCCCATTAATATAAATTAACACTGTACAGAGTTGGAATACATAAAGCTGTATGAACCAGTGGTCTGTGTCATTAAGACAATTGGGTAAAAACATTGCAAATGAAAGAGACCTGACATGTAGACTTACAGCTTAAAAGAAAAATGCAAGTGGCTTTGACGGTTGATGGAGTTGGGTCAGGATATTGTAACAGCTGAATTAAAATATTGAGACTAAAAAGGGCTTTTGGAATGGACAGGGATTTTCAGGACTAATGATCAGGCATATTTGTATGGTCACAATATGTCAGTGAGCAGAAATATAAGAATTATGTCTCTAAGCATTGACATGCTAAATGTTGTAGAAACTAAAATGATAACTGAGAGCTTGAGAACAGGATAATTGCAGTGAGGAAGTATACCAGCACTCAGACCTCAAGATTAAATCAGCTTTCTTGGGAATGGCCAAGACCTTTTACTCAGAAGAACTGCACATGGAAGTGATTTGGAAACCAGATCAGAAAACTATAAAACCATAAAATCATAGAATCCTTAGGGTTAGAAAAGACCTCTAAGATCATCTAGTCCAACCATCAACCCATCAGCACTATGTCCCCTAACCTTGTCCTAAATGCCACATCAACATGTTCCTTGAACACCTCCAGGGACGTTGAATCTATTAACTCCCTGAGCAGCCTGTTCCAATACCTCACCACTCTTTCTGAGAAAAAAGAATATATATAATCCTAATACACAACCTGTACCTTTCCTGGCACAAACTGAGGCCACAACTTTTCTACAGGTCCTTATAGAGAGCAATAATATTCCATGAGACTCCTCATCTCCAGACTAAACAATTGCAGTTCCCTCAGCTGCTCCTCATAAGAGTTGTGCTCCAAAACATTCACCAGCTTCATTCTCCTCTCTGCACATGCTCGAGGGTCTTAATGTATTTGCTGTGGTGAGAGACCCTAAAATGAACACAGTACTCAAGGCGCAGACTCAGCAGTGCAGATGATCATACAGAGGGATGAACATGTCCCTAGACCTGTTGTCTATGCTATTTCTGATCCAAGCCAAGATGCTATCAGTTTTCTTGGCTGCCTGGGCACACTGCTGGCTCCTGCTCAGCCAGCTGTTGACCAGCACCACCAGATACTTTTCCTCTGCACTGATTTTCAGTCACTCTGTCCCAATCCTGTAGCGTTGCCTGGGGTTATTGTGACCAAAGTGTAGAACCTGCACTTGGTCTTCTTGAACCTCACACAAGTGGCATCTGCCCAGCTGTTTAGCCTGTCCAGATCCTTCTGAAGGACATCCTAAACCGTACGCAGAGCACCAGTTCTTCTCAACTTGGTGTCATCTGCAAAGTTATTGAGAGTGCACTCAACCTTTTCATCTAGGTCATCAATAAAGATATTAAACAGGATTGGCTTCAGTACTGACCCCTGGGGAACAAAGAAAACTCTCAGCAAGCTTCTACAGGAGAATATTGTGGGAGACAGTCAAAGGCTCTACAAAAGTCCAGGTAGACTACATCCACAGCTTTTCCCTCATCCTTTAGGTGGGTCTCCCAGTCATAGTAGGAGATGAGTTTAATCAAACAGAACTTGCCTCTCATGAATCCATGTTCACTAGGCCTTATTCCCTGGTTGTCCTATGCATGCTCTGTAATCACATTCAAGGTGTGATCTACTCTGTGACCTTTCCTGATACGGAGGTTAGGCTGTGTCATGGTTTTACGTTTTTTTTGTTTTCAGTATTCCACATCAAAACATCATGTAGTGTACTGGAATTAAAGTTTTAATGCTCCAATTCCATGTACCTATCCCTGTACATGATGGAAGCATGGGGTCTGACCCTTCCGGGTGGGGCGGTCTCTTTCTGCCTGGCAGTGAGTGCTGGAGGGTGCTGGAGGTCAC
Source organism: Perdix hodgsoniae (assembly GCA_035772895.1). Taxonomy (NCBI): domain Eukaryota; kingdom Metazoa; phylum Chordata; class Aves; order Galliformes; family Phasianidae; genus Perdix; species Perdix hodgsoniae. Next base: position 13,731,575 of record JAPSGF010000003.1, read on the forward strand.
CTTACCAACCCTCCATTCAACTGGGAATCTATCCACTCCTGTTGACCAGGACTGCTGATAAACAATGGAAAGTGGCTTCCTTAGTATCATCAAGTAGATCCATCTGGCCCCATGGACTTCTGATTTTCAACAATCTAGGCAAAGTATCACACCACTGTTTCCTCCTGAACTGTCGGGATTTTGCTCCTCATTCCAGTTTTTCAGCTCATCCTTGCCTTCTATCAGCTGCTACCAGAACTAACTATGCCAGTGCCTCTAGATCATTTCACAGCTAAATTGTGCAGATTAATCTAAGTGGCTCTTCCAGGCAGTGAGAAAGCCTGGGCAAATCAATACCATCAGTATATAATTGAGCTCAGGAAGAGGATGTATCCAGAAACCACTGAATCCCAGAAAAATTCAGTTAGAAGTTTCTGATCCTTGCCATCAGTTGAAAATTTTTTTGATGGGATCAGTGTTGCTAGCTCCAGGTAGTGATTAATTACTCCTTGGTGCAAGCTGTTTCCATTTATCAGCTTTGAGGATGTAGGTGGGTGTAATCTATACCTTCTTATCAGCAGTCTTCTTCATATTGGCTTATTCATGAGGTTAAGCTGTCATTGATGACCAGTTGTTTCATGCTACAGCTACCTCTGGGGATAAGCAATCACCATGAAGCAAGATATTACTTGTGAGGGTACAAATGCACAGTCGTTTACAGCAATCGGTTTACTGTACAGAATTACCTAGCGATGACCAGCTGGCACTATCACTTCTACATTCCTCCCAAACTGTCATTCCCCCCAAATTTCATCCTCCTCTCATATGTCCTCCTCTCTGCCCTGTGTTTCAACAGCCTCAACTTTTCTCTCTGACAGGCTGCTGTCTTATCTGTCCTTTCCAGATACTTTCCCACTCATGTCTGCCCTAAAGTTAACAGTGCTGCCATCTTCCCAAGCAGATGAGGAGGCAGACCTTTAGGCAAGCTGTTGCCATCACTTCACAGAGAGAAGTCAACTGGATGGCTGGGCCAGGCAGACTTCAGTGGGGGGACCTGTGCAGACTGCTGTGTGTTAGAGAGTTGAGGATACGAAGGACAATTTGTGGGCAGTAATTAGACCAAGATCTATGTCTTCTGGCTTCAATTCAAAGAATATCTTGGAAAAATGAAGTGTAGCCAAAGCCAGCACTGTGGGAATCAAGACTGGTGGCCATAAGGAGTTTGGAGAAGCACAGTTATAAAGCAGCTTGAATTCATTTGTCTATAAAGGTGTGCTTCTCTATCTGATATGCTCTGAGAACTTCTGCCAAAGTAGTGTTTAATATTTGATTCTTATCTTCACTCCTCAAGAAGCTAGACTGCGGAATTTTTTTAACAAATTCTGTTTAAGAATCAAGAATCTCCTGTTTATATTGCCACTTCTAGAAAATGTTCAGAAGAGATAAAACTTCATTCCCATAGATAGTAAAATATTCAAAAATCATATTGTACATAAAATCCTGTTCAAAGTGCTCATGGAGTGAGCTACTGGAGTGCTCATGACCATTATTTTCTTAATTTGCTACTGCTGTGCAATCACTCCCAGCTGTCTGTGCTTTGAAGAAATGGATAAACTTTGTCATCCAAAACCCTAAAGAAAATTGTTTTGGACATAGTTATGAATACTTCCCATGCAGTCCTCATGTACTTCTCAGAGATGTCTTAGTTGGACATGAGTGCTGCCAATGCTGTAAAGAGAGTTAGATTTTGGCACTCTTGGATACATTTTTTGGTGAAGCTCTTTCAGATTAGCACTGTAATGACAATATCACAAAGATGTTGTTTGATGTTTGGCCACTTACTTATTTAATTCATTGAGGAACATACCTGTTTTCTCCTATTTCTCTGAGAAATGTTATGAACATTCATGATTTTTAATAAATGTCTAAAGATATGTATGTCATCTAATCAAATCCATCTCAGTTGCTACCTTATTCTCTTCAGAATTCAAAAGTGCTTCTAAAAAGAGATTTGTTACAGATTCCTTCTTCTTACTGCCTATGTTTTGAATTAAATTTATTCAGTCCAGTTCTGTCAATAAACAGTTCTTTACTGTTTATCTTCTCTGTCTAAACCTGGTTACAGCGATTCAAATGGAGACAGTATCTTTAATGTGATTCTTACACAATTTTCTTAGTCAAGATGCAACACAAACCAGGCTTCTCTATTTAATTTTACCTCTCTGAATATGCCCAGTACAGAATCTATGTAGTGGTTTCAAACTCAAGCAATGAAGTCAGTGTGTCTACAGTGAAGAATATATTACTTTCTTAGTATTTGTACTGAGTCATTGTGAAAGAATGGACAGGCTTAAACTGTAATGAGGAAATAAATGACTGAGAAAAGGTTATGCACTGCCTTTCACACAAGGCTTCATTTCTAACAGGAGAAGTTCAATCAGGTATCACCAGGTAGAAGATCACTTATGTTATTCCCTACTGCTACAATGTAAGGGTCTCAAATATTTTCTTGTTCTTTAGACAGTGAAATCCAGATCAGTCAAGAAATGAGAGGAACTCACCCATCAACAAGTAGTTCACTGCTAAAACTTGGATCCTATCTCTTGCTTTACTTTGGGCCATCCATTATCTTCAGATCACGTAGCTGAATCTGAGAGGCTGATGTAGAAGATCTTAGATGCCTCTTGGCATTAGGAATATGGTATGAAGAATAAAAGGAATCCTCGGGCTTCTTTGTTGAAACTCCTCTAATTTGTATAAATAAACAGCTACAAAACCATGATTGGGACCAAAGAGAAAGGGAGAGGAAGTCTGTTGGTAAAGAAATGAAAAAAGGAACAAGTCTGTCTTTCTTGTGATGTTACTCACACAAGTGGAATAGCTCCATTATAAAAAGCTGAGAAAAAATGCACCTCATATGAAGAAATAACTTACCCATGTAGTATGTGGGGACCATTACCAATATTTTGCATGTTTCAGATGATGTCATTACCAGACATATTGTCGTATGCTGTTGAATTATTATCCTGATAAAATCTATTTCTTCCATGTCAGATGGAGTTTGGTTAAAAATGCATGAAAAAAATGATAAATCTTTTGTCTGATAATTCTTTTTTCAATTAAAAAAAAATATTTCAGTGTAACATTCTAGAGCAGCTTTATTTACTATGAAAAGATCAGACCAGACAGTGCCACTGCCAATCTCCTCGTCTCTCTGTCTTGTGTTCAAATTATACCATTATAAGTTAAAAAGGATATATGACCTTGTACTCTGTAGAATGCCTGAAATGCATCTAACATCTCTATCAAAAGGATTGAATTGTTTGCAGACTATGAATATTTTTTTACTTCATCATGATTTTTAGCCATCTAGGACATTCAAAGTATTCCAGAGAAAACTGGACCCTGGGTCCCAATTTCTACTCTTTCTAGATGATAGCATAATCAAACCTCTTCCTTTTTAAATGTCGTTCTAGAAGAAATAATAACTCTTCTAATATTTTTTGTTATCCCTTTTTTTACTGCAGATGGTCATCCAGCACTTTCACAAAATGAGAACAGTGAGCCATATCTTTTTCATCTGAAAACATCCAGAAGATGAGATTACATGTGGAATACAAAATTTTGTGATGAAAATGTGTTCATTTTCATAAAAGTTTAGAGTAGGAAATTCATTATGGGGATCTTACATATTTAAAGTATAAATATCTATCTGATTTTTAATTTCATGTTCATATATTTTGTAATTATGACTAGTTGTGCATATATACTTGTATTGTTTCAGTCACTTATGTTGTGAGAGGTTGTACTCTCCATTTTACAGTCACTGAAATTTCAGATAATTCATTTTACACTGAACTCTGCCCACACTGTTTTATCGAAATGACATGCTGAAAATTATTCCAATATGTAATTTGGGGAGGAAAATGGATTTCTTGAATGAAAGGAATTACAGCAGCAAAGAACAGTGTGCCATTTTTAAAATGAAAGATTAAAATTTTAAAAAGTTACTTCTTTATGAAGTATAGAATCCTAGAATCCTAGAATCATAGAATGGTTTTGGTTGGAACAAATCTTTAAGATCATCTAGTTGCAACCCCCTGCTATAGGCAGGGACCCCTCCCACTAGACCAGGTTGCTAAAAGCCCCATCCAGCCTAGCCTTGAATCCTTCCAGGAAGGAGGCATTCACAGCTTCACTGGGCAACCTGTTCCAGTGTCTCACCAGCCTCAGAGTAGAGAATTTCTTCTAACATCTAGTCTAAACCCACCTTAAAGTTCCACTTTAAAACTGTTTCTCCTTGTCATGTCACTATCAGTTTCTATAAAGAACCTTCTTTAAATTCGGTTTGCAGTGCTGGTTTTTATTGTCAAAAAACAGAAGATTTAACAAATCTTTGCTGTTATTGTTTTATTGTTCCACATTAGAAGGAATCAGAAAATACAATATGAAATTAGAAGAGCCCTCTATTCCTTTCCTTTTCTCTCCTTCCTCCCTACTGTCCCATTTTTCATTTCCCCTGCTCTCCCCATCTCCTTAGTTCTTTTACCCCTACCTACTGTTCCATTTACCCTTTCCCTTTTCCTGTTTCTCTTCTTTTATCCCTTCACCCTTCTGTTGTGGTTTTTTTTGTTTGTTTGTTTGCTTTTGTTTTTTTTTTTTTCCTCCTCCCCTTCTCACTACCTCCCTCTCTGGAGAAGTTTTGACCAAATCTGTACTTTATGTCAGGAGAACTGAAATCAGATTTTCTGATTCAATTATTCCTAAAGCTTGTCAACCCATTTAATGCCATAGACATTTCTGTACCATATCACGGACTCTTCAACTTGACTGTATCTCAAGATGTACATTCTTTCTGCAGGAGGTGATCCAAGCATTGCCAGCTCTTACTTTGCAAAGTACATTTAGTTTCAGATCTCTCACTGTTGAGTGATTTCTGAATATCTATTTACTGTACAGTCTGAACAAACAGGACTAAAACTATGGGTTGTTTGCACACTGTTTAATTCTCACTTGTAATTTATTAGTGCTGCTGAGTGTATTCCTTAAGCTAGAAGTTTTTTTTCTTCCTGGACAAACGATGTTATTTTATGCACAATAAATAGAAAACAGCAGATATTAGGCACATGTCAATGGAGAAATCGTTACAAGCAGAAACCGTTCTCCAAATATCTTTGAGAACAAAGCATTCATTCACACAGCAAGGAAATATAATAATGGTCTTTTGATGCTTTCTAGGCTTTGACCCGAGAAGGCAAAGTGGAATTACATGATGAGTAAAACAGCTTCAGGGCGACTGTCTTGTCAGTCTTGTCAAACACCACACTGATGCTTATTCAGCTCCCTACAAGACTTTTCTGCTCATTGCAGTCCAAAAGGCTAATAATAAAAAGGGTAACTTGAACAGTTTCCCCAGTATCCTTTTGACCTCTGTACTGAAGTTGACAACCGCTGAACAGATTTCTTTTATTCACAGATTTTTCCAGAAATTATTTTTTCCTGGCAGTTGTATGGGGTGAAGTTGAAGAAAGAGGCTGTGGGGGTGGAATTTTTATCTTTAAACTTACTAATTTTTCAGAGTGCCTTCAGATTTCCACAGCTTGAAAATACCCTTAAGCAATAGTAATTTGTAGGCTCTTATCCTTATTTCAGATGAATATCTTTTCACAACCATTCACATGATTCTGCTTATAGTAATGAATTAAAAAGGAAGAAAATATTAGCAATTAAAATCACATGCACCATCAAGCTTCTAGTCAAGCAAGTAGCAGAAGTAAATTAGACAACCTATATCTAAATTTGATAATAGCTACACAAGCTGAAGCATTTCTTTTACCTTAAAATTCAAAATCCCAATTAAAAAATAAAAAAAAAGAGGAAGTTTAGTCATTAGCATTACGTTTTTTTTATATTATCCCTAAATACAAGTGATACATATATTTAAAATCTAATGATGCACCAACTCCTACTTCAGACATTTTAAAAGAGCATGTTATGTAATGCATTTGAAAATGTGGCAGCTGATCTTAGTGTATAAATGAGGAGGAATAGGCAAGGAGGTCTTTTCTTTCCTGGTGTCCTGGCTTTCTCACTTGTTAGGCTATATCTGTTGCTCAACAAATGACTGCAGCTAGTGACTACTGGCATTTCTCTCTCTCTATATATATATCTATATATAAAAAAATATATAAAATTTTGCCACCGTCTGGTTTAGTAGTCTCCCTTTGGCAGAAACAGAAGTTACGTTGGTCTCCCAAGCCACATCCCCTTTGAGCAGTGATTTTAGCACCCTTCTTTCTTCCAAACCTTGCAGCTGAGTTGCCTTCTTACCACTGGATAGAACAGAGTCGGGCTATCCAAGAAGCTCCCCAGTCCATCACTTTTATTATCACATCTGCTTCTCTGTAGATCCCTGCCCTCCTTCCCTCACAGTTTCCCAGCTTTTGAGCAGAGAGGCAGTTTTTCCCTTTCCTGTTTCTCGGTTCAACTCCAATTGCAGGGCCAATTACCTCTTCACAATTGTTATTCCAGCTCTCTCCTGGTTACCTGGTCCAGCAATTTCTTGAGCCACATTAGTGATTCTTTTCGAATTCAGGCTTTGCTCTGTACAGTGTGTTTTCTCATGCTGAACTCAGTTGTTCTATATAAAATGTCATAAGCTAGAAATGCTAGGAGAGATGCCAGAAAATACACCAACTGCCTTAGTTATCCCCTGCTCTGCATGGAAAAGGCTACACAAGAATTATATGGGGAACCCTATTAGCACAATTAGCAAGTCTGATTTTTGATGCTGTCTAGAGATAAATTTGTGCCTACTTAAGGTCTGATGTGGTAAATGACAAGTCATTGCAGGACTGAATATTGAAATAACAGTACATCTGTGCTACGTCACAGCTATGTCTGTGCTTACTCGGAGTTGTAAGAGTTTGTCTTTCCAAAAAGGTAGAAAAGGCACACAAATCACAAATACATGAATATGATTTATTCTGGGAATAGATAAGGTGAAAACAATACGATGGAATATATTTGCTTTCCTTTCTGCCAAAGCAAATTTTTCTGTGTTAAAGACAGGTTTTCAGAACAGGCTGAGCCTCCAGAAGCTTCTTCTGAGACACTTGGTTGTAGATTTTCAGTCATCTAACAACAACTTAAATAGAGAACATACCGCAGTTCCCTTCCCTCTTCCCCCTCTGTCCCTCTCACAGAACATCTACCTCTGCATTCTGGTATCTAAACACTGTTTCAAAAATAAAATAAAATAAAATAAAATAAAATAAAATAAAATAAAATAAAATAAAATAAAATAAAATAAAATAAAATAAAATAAAATATGGTATGGTATGAATGTGATTAAAAAAAAAGCTGCCTTCCACTCCTGACTTTTCTGTGTCAGGCTGTGTGGGGTCTATATGAATACAACTGTTTCTCCTCTCCTGTATGACTACCGCTCTATCAAATTTCATGGCTTCTCTCACTTAAAATCTGACAAATGATACACATCTCCTTCAGCAAGCTAATGAGAAAGTAAGTCTTTAAGAAAAACTAAAAACTAAGCAAAGCCACTTAAGGTAGCTGTGTTGTCCTACTCATACTAACTCCCCCTCTGTACTCAATAATTGCCATTTTTAAAAAATTTCTGGTTTTGGAGGACTTTTGAAATAGGAGAGGAACTTCTGTTGCAGCAGGGTACTATGAGTTTTTGTACAAGCACTATGTGATGTAATATATGTGTATATTTGGCGTACACTACATATTTTTTTAATCTTTCAATTTGTTCACTGCCAAGTCTCTTGACACTATGATATGCTTGAAAATAAGTTTAAAATGTTTAACTTTAGAAATAACCTTCCTCTCCAAAATCTCTTTTAGGAAAATGCTACAGTGACGCAATGGAACATCAATTTATAAAGAGAGATTTACTCTGAGAAAATATTTTACTCAGAAGAGTACAGAAGAGAATCCCTATAATTTTCAGAACACCAGACCTCTCATATTCTACACCATACCTCATATTCTACTGAAACACTCACATTACCAATGAATACAATAAATTATTTGGATCTAAGTTTTATATTTAAAAAATAAAGATTGTAAAATGGAATTTAACAAACCTTTCTTGTAAGAAACCCTATGCCATAAAAATGTCCTTTCTCTAATCAAAATATCACCTGAATGAAGTCATCATGTTTGGCCTGATTGCATTTTTTCTCCATATATGTGCAGCTGCATTTGCCTCTCCATAAATGTCATTTGATTATGAGAAAATAAACAGGGAAGGACTCGTAGGGAGTCGGTACAGGGCCTGCTTGTTTACCTGCCGCAGCTTTCCAGGCTGAAGAACAAATGTCATGCAAATGGTGCACCAGCAATGAGCTGCCAATCATCCTGCCTTGGCATTCATGGTGATTTGCTAAATCATTTAAAGAGACATGCTTTACTAAATGAAAAAATATCAGCGGCAAGGGCCTGTGTTTAAACATGGGGTTGAGTTATTATCCCAGTAGGCTGGAATGAAATGAAGACATCTTCCAATTAAAGCTTGCAGATGAACCCAGACAAACCCCCCTTTTTTCATAAAGACAGGCAGATTATGATTGGGAGAGAACAGCGACAGAGGCTTTCATTACAAGCTGATTATGGTGATATAATTCCCAGTGCTGTGTGTCTGCGGGCCCAACTTCACATTTGAAGGTTTTTAATATAATTTCCTTAGGGTGAAATGCTGAAGATTTATTAAACTTTATGAAGGGCTTACAGATCCAATTTAAGAGGACATATCATAGGGCAAAACTGACAGATGATAAAATACATTCCAAGAAGAAAGAAAGAGAGAAATAAAGAGAGAGAGAAAGTGAAAGAGGGAGAGAAAGAAAGAGGGAGAGAAAGAAGGAGAAAAGGAGAAAGAAAGAAAGAAAGAAAGAAAGAAAGAAAGAAAGAAAGAAAGAACGAAAGAAAGAACGAAAGAAAGAACGAAAGAAAGAA
>JAPSGF010000003.1:13745535-13756985 GCA_035772895.1 Perdix hodgsoniae
AAGGAAGGAAGGAAGGAAGGAAGGAAGGAAGGAAGGAAGGAAGGAAGGAAGGAAGGAAGGAAGGAAGGAAGGAAGGAAGGAAGGAAGGAAGGAAGGAAGGAAGGAAGGAAGGAAGGAAGGAAGGAAGGAAGGAAGGAAGGAAGGAAGGAAGGAAGGAAGGAAGGAAGGAAGGAAGGAAGGAAGGAAGGAAGGAAGGAAGGAAGGAAGGAAGGAAGGAAGGAAGGAAGGAAGGAAGGAAGGAAGGAAGGAAGGAAGGAAGGAAGGAAGGAAAGGAGTTACCTGAAAAGCCATCTGGGAAGGATTTTGATTTTTGTAAATTAGTCTTCTTTTAAACAACATCACTAATATCACAATATTTGTAGAAAATAAATCATTTTCAGTTTCGTTTCATGTTTCTAAGTGTCTTAGTACTTGATAGTTGTAATCCAAATATCAAGTTTGGCAAAATATTGACCAAAATATTGTTGAATACTAGGTAACATTGATTTTAATTTTTTTAGTACTAATGAGCATTGTTTTTCCTCTTGTACACATTGTTAAGAACAGCTGTATTTCTGCATTTACATGTTCCTTGAAACTGCTTCTTTTTTGGTGTCACTATGTGATTCTATACATGTCCATATCCAATTTATCTACTTTGTGTAGTAAGTAAGGGTGTAAGTATAAGTAAGATTGTAAGTGTAAATATACAAGAATAATTATCAACATCAGCTAAACAATTCTGACAAGTCTCAGCAACACCCAAACATACATATGTACAAATGTCTACATCAACATCACAGTTAGTGAGAATTTTCCATGCTGCATGTGTAGCTTTACTCTTTGATGTATGAGAGAGTATCACGCTATGTTTTTAATATGTATGATGGAAAACATAAGTCAGCATATTTCTGTAAGTATAAGAGAAATGTAAAATATAACGAAGCTTAACATATGAGAACATATAATGCATTTGTTGGCTATGATGAACAATACCTCATGATATCTACACTTACGATTAGGCAGCTAAACTGTATTTCCAGTGTATGGAGGAGATCCAAAAATCACAAAAAACAGTTTCTTGAATAATCAGGCTTTACAAATAAAATTTTATACAGTGATGAGTTTTGTTGCCTTATTCTGATGTGACTAATTAGATCATGCTCAGAACTTTGCCACCAAGTCCACTTTTATTTTTTTATCTAAGTCAGTGTTTGATCTCAAGTTTCCAGAGATAACCAACAGATATGCTAATTACAGTTCTTATCTGGTACACAGCAAGCATATGTCCCCTTTCCTTCAAAATATAAGCTGTCTTCTAAAAGATTACTGTAAGAAACTGTAAAGAAAACAAATACTAACAAATAGAGACATACTCATTTAAAGACATTCATTTAAGCTCTTGGTTTGGCTCTTTCTCCTGGAAAAGCCACAAGAAGAAAATCAGGCTTTTTGTCAGTCAGTCTTTTGCTGGCTTCAGATCAAGATATATTTTGATTGACTGTTTCCTAAAAAGATGTACATTCATCTTATTCTCATTGAAAATTGTGTTGTCTTATGTGATACTTATGTTTCTGTACAATAGAAAGGAGATATTTGATCTAGCATCTTGGTATGGTTAAGACACAGTGCATCTGCCAACTATTCCTGGATTTCTTCTATAAATATTTATTTATATTTCAGACCTTCAGGAGAGCAAAGCTTTGTTACTCTATACATGTATGGCACCCAGGAAAATGGGCATACCACCGTGACTGAATCTAAGGATGCAACAACAATGACAAGACTAATGCATAGATCCTCACAAAGTATGGTACTATTGTTAGTTTGTTTACTGTAAAAAAGTAAACACAATGGCAATGTAACTTCTTATTATTTAAGAAGATAACTTATTATTATTTCCATGAAGTCTAGAAACAAAGTCCTTGCATGGTATTTACTTACCTTTTAGTCATCAAGCCAACACTTAACAAAAAATGGATTTGAGTTGTATGGCATATTTTTGTCAGTAATATTTGGTTATCATACCACACACCTCCACACTTAGATGAATACAAATAGCACAAGCAGCACTTCACATTCCCGATTATCACACTGAGGTGCTGACAACTCTGCAAGGATCCTAACAGTCAATTTGTCTGATGTCAGATAAGATTAACCCTGGGCCATACCACCCAAAGACAACTCACAAGCAATTTTAGCTGGAAGCCAAAGAATGCTCTCAGCAAAGCAGTATGTATATATTGAGGGTTTATAACATCACCTTGATATATGTATATGAAGTAACCCACTGGTCAATTTGAGTGGCCTCCTGAGCCACAGCTTAGACCTTCAAAATCTGGATATGGTAAGTAGAGGATATTTGCTGGTTTTGTTCTTCAGATCACCTGCTGAGTGCAAGCCACATCTTGTAACGCTTCTGATTGTTTCTGCACTATAGAAGAGTTACTGAAGCAAAATTGAATCCTTCTATCTACCAAAATCTTATGCAAGACTTAGCTAATAAATTGTTCCTTGCTTTCAAAACAAAGGACTTTCATCATATCATAACACAAAAATCTTACACAACAGGAGAAAAACTGAACTTGTAGTCAGTCAAGATGTTGCAACGCTTAGAAGACTGTTTTGCCTAACTGTAGGCAGAAGAGTATTGAAAAACTAGGAGACAGTCATTACCTACCAACAAAAAAAGATCAGGCTCGCTATAGCTAGAGGTGATTGAACTGTATCTTTAACTTGTCTAAATAGCCAAAATCCTGCACTCCAGTGCCTGCCTAGCTCCTTTCATGCTTCCATCATAAATTTTTGGCTGTCCAACCTACAAGGAGCCTTATCTTAGATGTTCTCTCCCTTTTGCAAGAAGAGGAAGATGCCATGAAAAACACTGACCTCACCCTTTGTGCTTCTTTACTTTAGCTAAATTTACAAAAGCTATCTCACTATTACATGACACAAACATCCACCTTAGTTCACATAATAAGCTAACAGGAGCTTAAATTTGGAGTAAATTTTCCTAGTTCATTTAGTTTTGTTCCTTTGAGCTTGTAATGTTTTAAAAGCACATGAGGTATCTTGATAAGATTTGTTATACAACAGAAGTATTAAACAGAATTAATTTCTCCAGTGTATAAATATATAAAACTAAAGTTAACTGTTCTCCAAAGTTTCAGGCTCTGGTGAATGTTCACAACTGGTATCTTGCTACAGTACAGCCACAAGACTTGTCAATATAAAAAGCAAATCAGAAATACCCATATGATCTTCCAGCAATTTGCCACCAAACTGAAGACTTATTATTTGATAGGCTTTTTCTCTATTCCAAATTAGACATATTACTGACCTGTATAACCCATTGATCGTTAATATCTGGAAAGTGTTAAGTTATTAATAATTATCACTGTTAATTATTATTAATGTGGGAAGACTAAAGTAAACACTTCAGGATATTTCTAAATGTGTTTAGACCATATGATAAGAGTAATATCTGCATATACATGTGGTAGGAAAAAAAAGAATATTCTTCGGGCTTCGTGGCATAAATAGATCATTGCCTGGGATCAGAAAGATATGTCACTCAAATGAGTAAGTTGCAGTTTGAGCACTTTTTTTTATTTTATTTTATTTTTTTTATTTTTAAGCATTTCCTTGATAGCTCCAGAATGGCTTCTGTTAGAGGCTTACACCAGAAGAGAATGAATTATCTATTCAAAGATTTTTCTGGCAGAGCTGTTCTGAAGGAGTGATGAAATTGTGAGACTGACTCCTGAAGCTCCATAGCAGGGACACACACCCAAGCGCTATAGGTTGATTGCATAAAATGCGTGACAGTAATTGCTGTGTATCCAAGAATGACTGTCAAAAGAATACTTTGAAGTAATTTTCTTGCAGCATTAGGAAGACTGCAGCAGAGAGACTGAAATCACAAAAACTATTCTCAAGCTTTCTCAGCTCTGTGAAGTACAGCAACTAAGTTGTATTTCCCCTAATCTTTGGAAAAGTTAGGAAATATAAACCTTAATAGTTTGACATTTAGCACAAAAAAAATATATACGATGTGCTTTTATAAGTACTGCCTGCTCCCAAAGTCATGAATTTAAAAGCTATAATACTAAATTCAGACCATGAATAGCTTTGGTTTAAGGGTAAGCCTGGGATATGATGATTCTGAGTCATCTGTAAGACTAAATTATTAAGGACTTGCTTTGTGCTTTGGGCAAAGATATAAGAACTGAATAAAACATATGTGCTTCCCACACTAAAAAGAATTGCATGGCTCATGTTCTGTAGAAAGGTCTATTTGCCAGTCAAGAAAGAGGAAGAAGGAGAACTGTGGATGTCAGCAATAAATAAGTAAGACTGAGGAGTTTAACAATTCTACAGGTGAGTGAGAGGTGATTTCTCTGCCAAGTCTTGATATCAGAAAGTGTTTCTCCTGCAGGAGTTATGTTCACAGCACATGAACACTGAGGAAGTCCCACCATGCAAGAGGGGCTGTTACAGAATCCACAAGTGAGCCTACAGAAGACACTTCCCCTGTATGAAGTGCCTGATTCCTTCTGTGGCCACCTTTAGGTTGTTGAAGAGTATGGTATAAACCACATTTCTTTGTTTAAGAATTAGCATGTTTTGCCTTTTTTTCTTGGCCTACTGATATGAAGACAACTGAACAGTAAAAATTGAATGTTTTGGTGTCAGTAGGATTCAAGCACAACACTAATTCGGGAGAATCTATTTTTTAAAGCGATAGCCACATCCTGCAACATGCAAAAAAGCCCTGTTATATTTTTAAAGCCAAATAAAAATCTGTGATTTTGTGCAGATCAAAAGTTGATCCCAAATTAATCATTATTTTTGATCCAATCAGGTACCTATTTTCAAACATAGTGGGCAAATTTCTTAATTTTCATTTTCCCTTTTTTTTTTTCTTTATTATTCTATGTAAGCCATATGTTTAAAATTAGAATGGTTTTGATTGGAAAGGGTATTAAAAATCATATAGTTCCAACTCATCCAATAGAAGAACTTCCCAAAATCTCCATCCAACTCTGCCTTCAAATCTTTCAGGAAGGAGCATATGCACAGATTCTCTGGGGAATCTGTTTCAGGGTTTGATCACTCTCTGCATAAATAATTTCATCCTGGTATCTAGTCTGAATCTCCCCTCTTTTAGTCTAAAACCATTGCCACTTATTCTATCACTATGCTCCCAGAAAAAGAGTCCTTCTCTAGCTTTCCTACTCCTTCTCTAGATTTTCAGGGACATGATTTAGAGGAGGGTTGTTAGGGTAGTATGGTTAGGTCATGGTTGCACTTGATGATCTTTGATTGTATGATTCTATGATTCTATTCCTGCAGACCCCTTGTAGGTATTTGAACAGTGCTACAAGGTCTCCCCAGAACCTTCTCTTCTCCAGGCAGTTCCCCACTTTTCTTAGCTTGTCCTCACAATATAGATGGTCCAACCTTCTAAGTATCCCCATGGCTGTTGTCTGGACTTGCTCTGCTGTGCAGAGCTGAATACAGTACTTCAGGTGGGGTTTCATGAGAGCTGAGTAGACAGGAAAAATCACTTCCCTTGTAGCTCTGGTCATACTTTTTTGACACAGCGCATGATACCGTTGATCATCTTGGCTGCAAATGCACAGTCCTGACTTATGCTGGGTTTCTGCTCTCAGTCCATTCTTGGCCCAGCCCATATTGTACTTGGGATTGTCCTCATCCATGCCCAAGGATGGTCTTGCAGAACTTCATGAGGGTCACAGTGATCCAGTTCTCAAGCCTCTCAAGATCCCTCCGAATGGCATCCCTTCTCTCGAGTTGACCACACCACATTATTTAGTGTCATCAGACAACCTGCTGAGAATGTACTCAAACCCACTGTTCATGCCACTGACAACAAAGTTAAACAGCACCAGTTCCATTACCAGACCCTGAGGAATGCTACTCATCACTGATCTCCACCTGGACGTTGAAGCAGTGAGGCAGTGCTCTGAGCATGAGCAATCAATTTCTAATTTATGAAGTGGTCTATCTATCAAATCTATGTCTCTCCACTTTGGAGACAAGGTTTTCATGTTGAACAGTATAAAACATTTTCCACAAGTCTAGATAAGTAGATCAGTTGTTCTTTCCTTTTCTATCACCATTTTAAACCTATCGTTGTCCATCAAAGTTATGAGACATGATTTGCCCTCAGTGAGATCATGTTGGCTGTCAGCAATCAATTCTTTATTTTCCATGTACTTTAGCATAATCACCAGGAGGACCTGCTTCATGATTTTTCCAGGTACAGATGTAAGATTGACTGTCCTGTTGTTTCCAAGTCCTTCTTTATTCCTTTTATTTAAAAGGAGGGCTAGAAATAGAACAGAAGATATATAACATCCTTCAATCTATTTCCATATCATCACTCCTTCCTATGAAACACACACTGCAGTGATAATTTAAAGAATTAATTACTTTTGAAGCCTCTTTATCATTACCCCAGGAGCTGACATAATATGACACAATTAATTACTGAAGATCACTGGAAATGAATAGTGACCACAGACTTATGGATAATTTCTATCTTGGTTAGGCAAACTGGTAGGATCTGAATCCAAAGGAATTGGATGGCACCATGAATGCATGAAAAAAAAAGACTTCGACACCATCCAGATCCATTTGGTTTTCTCCAGGGGGTGATATGAATTATACAAGTAGAAGATTAAAATAATCCTGTGTCTGATCAGAAAGAACAGATTGAGAAGCAGTCCAGCCTTCATAGGAGTGGCAATCATACAGTAACATTATAGGTTGCCAGCTAGCACAGGCAGCAGAGACAGTTTGCTGAATCGTGTGAAAATCCATTCATTCATGCTGATTATTCATTGGTTTACCATTTGTGTCTCCAAATACAAAGAGAGTCAATCTAGTCACATAAAAATGATGAGGAAGGTACTGAGATGTAATGATTTCTGGAAGTATTTAGAATAAACATGAAAAGTAAGCATAATGCAATAGGAATCATCATATACACCTTTACAGCAGTAAGTGTGGAAGACTTAAAAACTTGCAAAAATAGCAAAGTCTCGCTTTGAACACCTACTAGTTTACTGACAATATAAAAACCCCAAGGGTGGAAGGTCATAGGCTTAGAAGTCTAGTTAGCTTCATATATGCTTTACTGCAGATAAGTAAAACTCACATTAAACGTTACAAATAACTATGACTACAAAGCTTGTGCTGTGAGAGATCCACTGGTGAAAGTGCAAAATTGTAAAAGAAAAATAAATTAGAGCAACCATAACAACAACAAAAAAGTATTTAATAAATATCATTTAATTCACATTTTCTATTTGGTTATTTGTTTATTTAAAACAAAATAAAATGAAACATTACTTTGTAATGAGGCACCAGCTGTTTCAGTGGAAAACAGGCTGTTTTCAAGGAAATTATGTTTCTGAAAACAACAAATATATGGCTTGTTAAAAACTTAGACTAATTCATTAATTTTGCTTTCAAGAAAATGTTCTTGTGCCTCCATAAAAGAAGTGTAGCATTCTTTTATGGCTAGCACAAAAATTTCTTTTAGCTAGCACAAAAATGACATTTCATCTAAAGTTGACCTTCTTCACTCCTAAATCTTCATACCAGGTCCAAGAACAGACAGGTTGTGCTACTTCTAAGTGGACTTATTTCCTTGCTAAATTCCAGTAGTCTCTCTAACCAAAACCAAATCAGCTCACACAGTATGGCTTAATCCAGTCAAGTAGCTCACCTCGTAATAAATTTAATGATTAGCTGGTGGATTAGATTCCTGTGTGACACTGTATCAAAAGCTTTTGCTAAAATCCAGGTAAAATATTCCTGTAGCTTTCCCTCTGTCAAGCCTTTCAGATTCTTACTCAAACAGTTCTTCCAGATACTTTAAGCATGCCCACATTGTGTGAGCTTGAGTTGATTTATGTTTAATTAAGTCAAATACGTCATTGAGAGCCCACTGTGTTGCTTGTATTTTTTCTTTTTTTCTTTTTTTTTTCTGACGATGACTTTTAT
Source organism: Perdix hodgsoniae (assembly GCA_035772895.1). Classification (NCBI taxonomy): domain Eukaryota; kingdom Metazoa; phylum Chordata; class Aves; order Galliformes; family Phasianidae; genus Perdix; species Perdix hodgsoniae. The sequence continues at coordinate 13,753,552 of JAPSGF010000003.1, forward strand.
AATAGTTGCTTAAGATTTCAAAGAATTAAAAACAAAAAACACAAATATCTCAGAAAAAGTGATTTTTATTACGACTCCAAAAGATCTCAGTTCATCAATTATAACAAATTATATTATTGCATTTATTCTGTTACTGAAGGGTAACGCTATTTATATATTATCAAACCTTTTTAAGCACACACTTCATTGCAAGATATGGTTATAATGCTGCCTGCATGGGCAGAAAAAAAGCACACTGTTAAATGTCCCATTTGGGCTCTCAAATAAATTAAATTAATGCTGGAGATGCAATGAAGAGTTACATCAGCTGATAAATTTGGCCTCTACTTTATTGACAAAGCTATTGAAAAGATATTATGAGATATATGAAGGAGCTGTACATTTCAGGTTATTTCTCACTTTTGTAGTTGTTACAGCTCTAGTTTATCTGTTGCAAAGATAAGCAATGAAAGGCCATTTCATCTTGTAAGCTTCAAATCTTAAAATTCCGTTTTCCCAGTGTATTTTAAAATGCATACAGAGAAATTCAGGACATGAGCAGGAGTTGTGTGAAGATAAAATGAAAAACTTTAACAGCTTGTGGTTGTTTTGCAGAGATCCTGCCTCTGAGTCTACTATCACATATCCATGCATTACTCATAGCTATGGCAAGAATTGGATTTTTTTTATTAGCCAGATGCTGTTTTGCTCTCTAATACATCCACAGTTCATGGAACAAGTGAAGAGAAAAAGGTTGGACCATAATTCTTACCTTTCTTTATAGTATAAAAGATCAAATCATTTCAATGTGCATAGAACTCCTTGATTCATATCCTTTACTTGGTATGACCTAGTTTATATCTGCAATCTCTCATTGTTAGGAGATCATGCCTTTTACAACCCTTTCCAATTTCTTTTGCCATCTCATCTTCTTCCCTTTTCTGAACAAGTTATCTCTGTCTAACTAATTCCTTTATTATATTCAATTTCAGGCAATAATGATTATCCTTTTATGGTAGTTCTATTGTCCTGGAAATACTCCAGTTTTGGTAATTGCATTCTGTTGACATAAAATCCCTTCTGCAGCTTCAGTTGGATGTTGTATTCTACTTTACTTCCTGTCCTAAAATGCCACGTCTTTTGCTGTGCAGATCTAAACAGCTACTCTGTTCTGCTCCACTGCTTTCTGCATTTAAGCGATTTGTACAGTCACATAATTGTATGCATGTACACAGGCACACTGTTTTGAAAAAAAAAATCAGGAATGCATTAGCTGCAATTGTAATGCAGGCTGCTGCATAAATAGAATATTGTAATTACTCTGCCTTTCCCTGTTTCTGACCTATGAAACTTTCTGTCATATACTTAGAATATTTATCTGCATTCTTTAAGTATATTATCTTAGGAAAAGTTGTCTTTCTGATGCCTCTCAAATCCAAATGTAGACAAATCAGTTTTTTCCTTACCTGATATCCTTGTTTCTTACAGCTTATAGCCTCCAACTGCTGTATCTTTTTCACTTAATATTATTTATTTTTACACTTAGAAGGTAGCATTTGATTTCACTGTTTGGTAAGTTTTGTTTCTCTGTTTGTTTCCTTCTTCAATTCTCTTACTATGTCGTGCCTTTTCAAGTCCTCTCTACTAAGCCCAACACATAAACATCTCTGTCTGTCCACTACTATTAAAAAAAAAAAACAAAAAAAAAACACTGATTTTTGAGTCACTTACTCTGAATATGCCACAAACTACTGGCTTCAGCATTGCTTGCTTTCTTATATTAATCTCATTATACAATCCACTTCTGTTTCTGCAGAGTAATATGCACACAAATATGGATATCAGAAAGACATCTAACATTTGATGATTTTTTGCAATTTTACATTCAGCTTTCAGATTTGCCACACTTCAATTGTGCTTCATTTCACATTTGAAATTTCATTCTATAATCAAAATAGAAAAGGAAAAATGGTTCTGAAAATTCCCTGTTTACACAGACTGCTCCACCTGATATGGTCAGAATATCCATACCCCTAACCATTTTAAAGAAATGTTAATTGGAATGATTCTATTAATGAAAAGAAATGTATCAAACAAGCCTTCTATTTAGTATGCATTTTACACCAACTTATTTTTTCCCTAGATTCAGACACTATTATTCAACATTAAGCTTATGAAATTGAAAAGGCACAGTTTTTCTCTTATGCTCATGTGATTTATGTAAGGCCTGATTTCTAGAGGTTATAAGTACTGACAGTTATACAGATTTGAGAAACAGAAGTTTAGGGAATTAGTGCATAATTTTGAAACATCTGGATGTAAATTTATAAGTGCTATTCTGATGTTTAAATGTGAGACTGAAACTTCAAATGAGAGCAGCAAGAAACAAATAAGACAGAAGGCAAAAGAAGAACTTGCCAAACTATTTCAAAATCCATTTGTAATTTTAGAAAAAAAAAAACAATAAGTAATTTACAGGTAGACGATTACTTTGTCTACTCTAACACATATTAAAATTTGTTACATAGCTTGAATGAAAACATCTAGTTTATTAAGTAATTCAAATGAGCAACTCTGACATAAATAATTGCTATTTGTGATATTTTACTGATTGGCTAATGTATTTTTTTCATATTCCCTCAATGGAACAGAACACAGGAAAAATAGTGAAAAACAAACAACCATTTTCATTTAGGCACGCACATTTTCTCAATTCAATAACGCCCAGAATATTTGCTTAAGGCATCTGCCTAACTTGAAGGAGATATTTCATATTTTCTGTCTTTATTTTATTTTATTTTATTTTTTTAAAGATTGGAAGTATGTATTTATTTAATACAATAGTAGACACAGAAACTCTTAAGACAGCACATGCTGAAAGGGAAAAAAAGTCTTTAGCCATTAAATATTAAGTAGTTACAGAATCATGTTGCCCCTGGGCACAATTCGAGATCACATTGAAAACCCCTTCTTAATGAATTAAAGGTTTAAAAAACACCAACAAATGGTTAGATTGCGTTATGAAATGAATAAAGGAAAAGAATGACAAAATATTACAATGCTATCATACAATCTGATAACACAAACTCACTTTGAAAACTACTTTCCAGATGGTTCCCTAATCTCCAATAGAAAACTGCAGAAATAGAAAAGATACAGAGAAGTGTTGCAAGAATGATTAGAGTAAAAACAAGAGGTTTCATTGGCAACCCAATGTACAGTAGCATTGTGACTATATTCAAGTCTCCAGAAGTCTGTACATTAGAAAACATCATGGTCCCTGTGTGAATTGTTTAAAGTGGAAGATATTAGTTGAAGATACTAGTTAGAGTTGTACTGGATGGCACTTGTGGGCTCCTTAAAACAGAAGATTAGAAGATTTCTATTCTATTCTATTCTATTCTATTCTATTCTATTCTATTCTATTCTATTCTATTCTATTCTATTCTATTCTT
>JAPSGF010000003.1:13757085-13834488 GCA_035772895.1 Perdix hodgsoniae
CTCTATTCTATTCTATTCTATTCTATTCTATTCTATTCTATTCTATTCTATTCTATTCTATTCTATTCTGTTCTGTTCTGTTCTGTTCTGTTCTGTTCTGTTCTGTTCTGTTCCGTTCCGTTCCGTTCCGTTCCGTTCCGTTCCGTTCCGTTCCGTTCCGTTCCGTTCTACTGTAGGATAGATGTAGGCTACTGTGCATGTTCTTTCAAAATTATTGCGTTCCTGTTCCTGTACTTAGCATCTCTGCAGTTTTCCCAGAGGGAGCAAGAAAGAAAATAATTACTCTTCTGTGACTGCAATAATTCCTCAGATGCTATTTGTTTGGTTGAAAGAGTGATTATCTGGATCATTTCTTAATTTAACTGAAGTAAACTTACCTAGGGTAGTAGAAACATCAAACTAACCTTCCCTGACAGTTTAGTAAATGAATCTCAGACATGACCTCTAATACAACACTGTTATCCTAACCTGGCATTCTGATGAGTAGAGGCCTTTAATCATGCTGATTTCTGCCACATGGCTCTGTGCTTTTCCGACAGGCTCAGAACAAGCCCACTAGGAGCTAGATCACAGACACTTGTCAATGATATCCACCTACTTTACCACTCAGGTCTTGCACTTCTAAATAAATAGAGAGCAATACAGTGATGTTATCACACAGTAGATTTCCCCAGCTGCAGCACTGATCCTGTTAGCACTCTGCACTTAGCTAATGTACGTACAGCTATATTTATTTTGTTAATCACTTTCCTCGGAGATAGCCAATTTTCAAAGATGCATTTTTAGCTCATTAGTGATCCAATCAGCATTTGTAAGAATTCAGATCATGTACTTAGTTAACAGATATTTAAGTTACTATTATAATTATTTTTATCTCTCAAAAATAAGGAGTTGCTCACAGTTTTGAGGGGTTTGTGTTTTTTTTATCAAGGGAACTATGCTCTGTTTCAACTCTGCTCTAGCAGTGGAAGGGGTTTTGCCAACCCAGCCCTCTCCTAGATGTTCACGGATATGAGGTTGGATATGAGGTTTGAGGATGTGAGAGACAGAAGAAAACTGGCTACAAATGAAGACTGAGGCAAAGAATTCACTGATTATTTCAGCCTTCTCCATGTCTGCTGTAGCCAGTTTCCCTCCTCATTTACCAGGGAGGATACACATTCTTTGGCCTGTCTCTTCTAATAAATTTACCTGTAGAATCCTTTCTCACTATTTTTCCAGTAGTTCCATCTGTGCTTTGGTTTTCTTGATCCAATCTCTGAATGTCTAGTCAGCATCCATGTGTTCTTAGGCAACACTCTCTTCCTTCCACTATCTGCACATCTTCCTCTTATCCCTCAGTTTGACCAGCAGGTCTTTGCCCAACCATGCCCGCTTCCTGTCTCTTCTGCTTGTTTTCCTATACTGGGGGACAGAGAGCTCTTGTACTCTTGGAAAGGCCTTAAAGAGTTGCCAACTCCACTCTAATCGTATGACCCGAAGGGCAGCTTCCCAGATGATCTCATCCGCTAGTTCCTTAAGTAGCCTGAAGTTCACTCTCTTGAAGTTCAGAGTCCTGATTTTACTTTTTGCTGGACCTATCACCTCAAGATCACAAACTCAATAGGGCACGATCACTACAGCCCAGACTGACTCTTTAAAGATTACTCTTTACTGAGCTCCTGCACAAAGAAATTATCCACAATGTCTCCTGGATTGCTTGCAGCCCACCATGTTGCTTTCCCAGGAGACATCCAGGTGACTTAATCCCCCATTAAGATGAGAGCCTGCAAGTGCAACAGTTGTAGTTGAACAAAGAAGGCCATCCACAGGCTCATCCTGGGCAGTAGGAGACCATGATCACCATATATACTTTTCTGGTCTGGTCCCTGACTTTCACCCATCAATTCTCAATCTAGATACAGCTGTTTCTCAGAAATAACTCTTTTCACTGTGGTCTTTCACTAGGAACAAGGAACTAACAGCAAATATTCTCCCCCTTTAGCTATGATCTCACCAAACTTCAGAAAAAAATAGGAGAAAATAAAAGGATATATAGCATGATGGTGTGCTCTCACAGAAAAAAGTTATGGCAGAACAAGATGGAACTTCACATTTTACATGATGGCCAACCTTACCACAATTTAGAGATTATAAGCAAGATCATAGATCAGATATTCTTGTTATGCTACAACAAGAATGAAATTGCTCGTCTAACCTTTCAGAACAAGACAAATGTCCCATCTGTTCTTTAAGGAAATGAATATTAGTTTGCATGACTATACAAAGAGATCTTTTGTATAACGGAGCCAAGAAAACATGCATCATGTGAATCTGCTTTAGTAAGAGGTGCACTGTAGTACCAAAAATACATTTGTATCATGAGACTATAGCTTGAACTCATAGTAAGAAAAATGTATTATGACCAAAAGAGTTTATCACTACGTAACAATTTCCAGCTTCCAGTCATTTTTCACTTTAAAGTCTAATGGACTTAGTTTTTGGTCTTTAGACCAGAATTTAAAGGTAAAAATCCATGATAAAATATAGGACAACTGAAAGGAGGTCCACCAATTACAGAAAGATACAAAGCTGACAATATAGCTTTCAGTGAATTGATTTAATTGTGTTAAGGTTTAAATGTTATGGTATGAGGTAGCATCACTGTCTGTATTCACATACTACTGATACAGCAGGACATTTTTGTTTTCTGACTCACAAGTATTAGTGCAAAAAGTCTTCCTGTAAAATCAGCCATAAATTTCAAGGAATACAAAGCTATAATTTTTTTCCTATATTAAACAATGACACCAATTAGGATTATACTGAGGTTTTTACACTGCATTTTCCATTACTTGTGACCTACAGGAATATTCTCTAAGGACAGAGTTTAGGGCTTATTTGTTTTCTTTATGAAAAAAAATTTGTTTGGCTAAATTGTTATATGAGCTCTCCTAACACAAACATAAATATTATACTCTTTTTAGTCAAGTATTAATATAATCTTGTAGATGTAAATAAAGAATGCCATAAACTTAGACTATTAAGTTCTCATTCAAAATGCCTGTTTGCACAGATTGAAAGAAAGAACAAATAAACAGTAAGATTTTTAAAACTGTTGCATGTGTGCATTGAAGCAGTATTGGCCAATGCTGTAAACTGTTATGTGTTTTGGCTGCTAATATTTGTAGAAAAAGCTTTCCCTGTAGAAACAATCCAGTGCCAGACACTTGACTTGACATCCTGTTGAGAGATTTCAAGAGGACTTTGCAAAATACCAACATAATTTAGAATATCGGAAATGACTATGGGGAGACTATAGAGGCAGAAATAAACCATTATCAGGATTAGTTCTTTTGAACATTTGAATAATCTTAAATACAAGATTTGTATGGTGAATTCAGAGCTCAGCAGTTGCATTATGCATATCAACCATAATGGCAGAGTATAACAACAATCACAGACCTTTTTTTTTTGGCACATGTTGCTATTTTCTGGATTATTTTGTCAATTAGAGTACTCTGTAAACCACTGTGTATACAAAGAAAAAAAAGGGAGCTGCAATGTTGATTAGCATTCAGACCACCAAATTCTAGCAATCTCTTCCCCAGGTTACCACTACTCAGAGTGCAAATCCTCTCATTACAGCAGCTGTAGTACCTTTGATGGCACTGTCATTCACATTAGCAAGAAGTTTAAATAATTCTTTCTTAATTCATGGTTGTAATATTTCCTATTAAATTGTAAAAAGGCTATTTTAGATTTCACTCCTTTCTTCCTCAGAAACTGTACCTTATGTTATGGGAGAGTTTGAGTGCTCCAGGAAATGTTTGTATTGTAGTGGGGTGGAAGGATGAATGTCCTGAAATACTAGAAATGTCAGGGAAGTGCAAATGAAATTAAATTCTGCCTCTTTATATCTTAAAAAAAAAAAAAAAGAGATGAAATTGTTAGTACTGTTAAAATTGATTCTTTTCCTAATTAATGTATCACAGAAAGTACCTAAGATACAGCCAGAAAATTTTAGGCTGTTTCATTAGAAATTATACATCAGTACATTTGTGGAAGCTTAATTGACCAGCAGCTTTGTTGTTTCCTATCCTTTCCTACACTTAGTCCATATCAAGAGAAAGCTGACTAGGGAGGGCTAATAGCTGAAGAGGGCTGCCAGAACATCTCATAGTTTTCAGGTGTTTGTTTTCTCATTTAGGGGTTTATCTGATAAGGCTGCATTGACAGTAGGTTGCCTAGTATTTTATCTAATATGCTATGTTTTGCTATGGTGTAATGGGCAGAAATAATGAATGGATTTCATCTGTATTTCCTTTTGCATCAGCTATTGTTTTTTTTGGCACTGTGGGATTTTGAATGTGAGTAAAGCAGTGGTGTTCTTCCCCTCAGCAGCTACTTCTTCACTCAGAAAAAAAACCTTTTCACAATGCATTTTCAGGTGTTGGCTGTACACTTTTCTATATCTCTAGAAAGAACAGGTTGTTTTAGATACAGCAGACTTCAAACTAATGGGAAGTTAGCTCAGAGGTAAGAGAATTATCAAAATGTCTTCTTCTGAAACTCCTTCTCAACCTGTTTGAAGTGGTATTTTATGGCTCTAACCCATGCAGATAAGGGCTCAAAGTAATAAAATTGTATTGTTGAGGGTAAAAAAATCCAAAGGGCAGCATGGGAGTTTCTTTCAATGCTCTCTTACTGGGTTAGGGCTTTGAGCAACTGTTAACAGTCACGGTGAGGTTAAAATAGCTCATCATTTTATCAGGATTATTGAGGTTATGACTGAGGACTTAATAGGTAGTGCTTTTTGTCACAATTTAATGGTATATTGATCTTCTGAGTGAACAATCATGACCTTCAACTGCTTACAGATGCTTTCAAGGGGAAAAGGCTTAAGGAGGTTATTCCCAGTGAAGTGGGCACAGTGAGCCATGACCAATTTAGATGGGTGCCATGCTGCCACCTTACACGGCGCAGCAATTCGGGAAATGCTTCCCTATCTAGTGACACCTAAGTAGAGAGAGCTCACAAAAACTCATGAGCAGCCATTATTATCATAGGCAGTCAAAAAAGCAATCATGAGTACCATGAGCAGACAGCAGATTCAAATCTTAGCCTGTTTAGCACCTATGTTTAAGAAGTGTCTTTCCTCGCTGTTCAGCAAGTGTCAAGGCAGCACTGTTCAGACAAACCTATGGAGCCGTATTTCAGTGGCATTGTGTAAAAACAGCAATTTGGTAGAAGAGACGGTTCTTCTGAAATGCACCAAAATCTCTTATGGACCATGCTATCAAGGTGTTTTCTCATTCTTTCATAAGAAGATTTTGTTTCTAGTATGATTCTTTTTTTTAACTATTCTTAACAAAATTTAAAAATAGCCAGATGTATCATATAAACATTCAGTGTTTCAGAAATTTCTGAACAAATCCTACTTAGAAATTTCTAGACTTTCAGTATTTACATACAGACTTTATTAGTGTAATATCTTGATCTAATGACAAAGATCAACATATATACACCACTCTGCACACACACATACACACATATATAAGAATACTAGCTCACCTAACAATTGTAATTAATCTTTATGCATTTGGGATGAAGAAAACTGTACATCCAAGAAGAGAAACTGACTTCAGTGTCACATTTATTTGTGCAAAACCTAGATTTTCTGTTGTCTTGTAATTTAATATGTCTTTGGCTGCAAAGATTATCCAGAGCAGAATGCTATTTGCCTCTTAGCATGGTTCAGTAAATGCCTCTTATGTCATTCTTTGCATTGCCTAATGTTGCAGCATCAAACATGCTGAGTGACAGGCCTGCTGAAAAGGCACTCTCCTGTCTGTTTTGACAGAGCCACACACTAGCAGCATTTTAAATCTGTCAGGAGGAAAAAAATAAGAAAAAAAAAATGCTGAATATTTAATTATTGGTATACTTAGATTCTTCAATCCCACATCTTAGTTCTGATAAAGTTGATGTGATTTTTAGCATCAGTGTTGCCTTATGTGAAAATTAGCTCAAATGAACTGTAATGTCCTTTTAAATCCCCCTGTATACTTTATTGACTAAAATGCACAGAAAATCAGGCAGTGCAGTAAACCATATTGAATGTGCTTTACATGGAGGAGCTGAAGGGGGAGGGGAGTATCAATTTGTCTAAAATACAGCAAATAGCCAATAAAAATTCACCTTGCCTCTATACTGTCCTAGGAGAGGCAATCTCATTTACATTTATTAGAAGAAATGATGTAGTGTCCTGCAGATAATTAACACAATAAAATGCTGCTAATTTCACAGTGTCATTATAAAATTTGCCAGTTTAAATTAGAAAGTGATTAACCCTCTGAGTGAGGCAATGACATTTCCATTCCCAGTCTGCAAATTAAATTTGCAATATTTTTTTTCACTTTGAAAGTTCATCTGTCTCTCCAGTGATATTGTCCTGTATTTTTCCACCCTCCCACTCTGTCCGGTAGCAAATCTGTTGGCAAAACAGTATGAATCCCTGACTATTTCACATCACTAAGCCTAGCTCATACTACAGGCATGAACATGCTAGTTACTAGAGGATAAAGTCTCTCTTTAAAGCAAAAAGAACTAATAATGCCTGATAAGCACAAGTTCACTGAGTAATGAACTTCTTGTTGGTGCATATAAAAGAGGAAGGCTTTTCCATTAATGAGGTGTCTCCAGAAAGAGCTTCATTTCATATAATGACTGCAAATCCTTAACCTTTTGCCTGGACACTACTTTATCCATTTACTGTATCTATTTCTTCAACAGCCTGTTTTAATTAATATCTTTAAAAAGGAACAAACTCATAAAAAGAATAGACTTATTGTATGTAATTTAAATATTCTAACTCAAGTAAAATCCTCTTATGGAATGTTTAATGAGGGAACAAAACCAAAACAGAATGAAAATTCAAATTAATGGTAGAATCGTCCTAGTCATTACACCAACTACTAATTGAATAAATTTAAAGCATGAATTTACAATGTAGCTAAAAATATGGTCAGTTAGCCCCACCTGCTAAAAAAAAAATCAAGACACAGGAATAAATCAGCAATGTACAAGGATTATAATCTTAAAACTTAGGAAGTATTTCTAAGGTATCTAATTTTAGCTGGTACATTTTGTTAATTAATAATGAGATTTAGGCTCAAAGCCCCCTACATTTTGTCTGAAAATACATTACTTTAGAGTTGCCTGCAGTTTTGCTCTATTTTCCTTATGTTCAGTTATTTTCTTAAATTTAGGAGGTACTGGAAGATTTGTTCCAGCAGATGAGGAAGAAAAAGATTAATACAGTGTATTACTCCATATCAGTCTTGCTTTTGCTTCAGGGTATTCCCAAATTGGGGTCCATCCTTAGAGCACAATGACTGTGAATGATTACTTTTTGATAAGTAGATTCCAAAAGACATGGCCACCTTTGCAGGACCTCCCTAGATCCTGTTCAGAGTCATGCCTGACCTATAAAGGTGCAGAAACTTATCTAAACAAACATGGAGAAACTCACAAACTTGCAATTATAAACACACTCAAGTGTAGGATGGAATAACAGAACAAAGCTTCATCCTTGCTCTCCTTACAGAGAAAATTCAAAGTAAAGGTGATAATTTTTTATATTTGTCATTGTTATTTTTGCTACAATGTGGATTGATCTTTAAATATCTTTTTAAACAAATCATTTATGATAAATTTACTTGAAACATCTATGTAAAGTTACTTCGCTTATACACAACAATCCTATAAACTTGGCTTCTTGAATGCATTTTGTATGAGTCATGCAAAGACAGCTCCCATTAAATGTCATGACATGAAAATGTCTGACTGATTTAGAGTACTATAAGAAAATAATAGTTATTCCCCTGCACCATTTAGGCCCTGCAGAGTCTTCTACTACAACAAATTAACTCACAGAAGTAGCTCCAGTAGGATAAACAGTAGCACAAAAAGTCCTGAAACCAAGAGTTTAGCTTGCAGTAGGCCAGAAACAGGGAGAGAGGGAGATGGGAGCTGGGCTTGAGGAAGGAAAAAAAGAACAGCAGCAACACAGCTCTTTCCTCTATGGAGGAAAACTTATTTTACAAACTATGATATTGGAATGCAAGATAACAAAATAAAATACAATTGAATTGAAACTGAGACTAATAAATTAAATAAAATAGGTGAGAGAGAAAGTTCCTGAGACCAAGCCAAACCTGAAAATCTTGGAACGGCTAGGAAGGAACCCTCCAACACCCCCTGCAAACTGTAAGGGATCACCCAACCAGGAAGGGCCAGATCCCATGACTTCTGCGACATACGGGGACAGGTATCTGGAACTGGAGCATCAACACTTTAACTCCCAGTGCACTACATGATGTTAAGATATAGAATACCGAAAACCAAAAATCACAAAACCATGATATCCACTTAGCCCACTGAGAAGATCTCTTATTACATTTGACAATAGTCTCCAGCAGAAGACTGTTCTCTATGCAAGACGGAGTTCTATAGCATATCTCACCTAGGATCATATAAACTTAAATAACTAGTTTTAAACAAAGCAAATATCTTTTTTTATATTTTCTTTTTTCATTTCGTTCTTATTTTTTATATCATGAAAGAATCTGTTTCAATAGTACAACTTAATGAAGAAAAGAGAAGCTGGAATATCACCATATACACAAAAAGAAATGGGGGACTGTGTGTGGCACAAGAAAAGTCAAAATAAACCTTCCACACTTGTCAATTATGTTGAAGGCAGATGTTAAAGAAGAGAAGAGATAGTAACTGCTAAGGTAAACTCATATAATTATTCAAGAGCAATTCAAATCTGAGAAATATAGACATTTTCTTAATAAATATTACTGTCATTAGTCTTTGAAAAAAAGGGTGATTTTCTTTTCTTCTTCATGTAACAGTGTTTTTTATGTTATTCTAGAAAGCTTATGGATAATACTTGCTACATTTAACATTGCATAGCAGTTTTTATGATGCTTACTTGTCCTTGCACATTCATGACTCCCTCAAAAATTCTTTTGAGGGGCCTGCAATTTTTTATAGTTTTTATCTCTGCCTGAAAATAAACATTTTTTAAAGCCCCTGCAGCTATTTTTTTGTTCAGTATGTTTGAAAAATAACAATTTACATTCTCATTTAAAAACACAGCTACTTGCTTCCTAATTATAGAGAAAAAATTCACAGGTCTGAAGTTTGAAATCTGAGGTTTGCCTAAAGTTTCTTCTCTTGTAATAATAATAATTTTTTTTAAAAAGTATAATTGCAAATCATCTGAAATGAGACAGGACAGTATCACTGAGAGAAGTGGGTGAACGTTTGGTTTCAGAATTCCTTCTCTGAAGCAGAGAAGCTAATGAAATGCTTTAGTTTTGCATCAGTTTGGAGTGAGCAGCACCAATCCCAAAATTTACTGAGGCTGTAGTTTAAAACATAATGCAAATCAGCAGCTATTCCAAACAGTCTCCTTTCTTGGATGCTCATACTTTATGTGCTGAGTAGTGAGCCAGATCACTGGTTGAAAAAAAAAAAAGCTGATTTAAATAGGTTAGCTTTCTGCTCATCATCATGGCAAGAGTAAGCTGATGAGGTGAGGAGGAAGATGGGATTTTAGAGGCAACATCAACTGAGCTCGATCAATGCATAACAAAATTACAGCTTAATTTCTGTATGCCGTTTACCCATGAAATGTGGATTGAAGAAACTGTGTTTGATATTTTTTAATTATTTAAAGCTACCTGAACTTCATGATTTCAGCTGAGACTAACCTGTACGCAGCTGTAACTTTGACTGACACCTTTTAATTTGTATTCTTTCAACCATGCAATAGCTTTTAAAATTTTCTTTCTCACAAAAAACCTTTTTCTTCCTGATCTTAGGAAGAATATTGTTCTGAGTTTCGTAATGAAGTCTTAAAAATGACTAGCTATGAAAAAAAAAAAAGAAAAACACTAAAAATTTGTATGAGTTTAAAATGTATTAAATGTAAATGTTTAAAATGTATTAAATGTATCAGGCTAAACTTTTAAAACGTGGATATCTGGTAAAGAGACTTCAAGACTTCAGTTTAGGCACCTCAGAAGTTGCTTTGACACTTAAAAGCACTACACAGCAGCAAATAGAGAACTCACAGGGAAAATGAATGGTGTAGAGCTACTTCTGGGTACATACCATTTATGGTTCTAACATATGGATTTTATAGATTGAGTGTAATGTGTATGAAGATATTACAAGGTACCTTCTTTTAGAAAAGGATCTAAAACCTGGGAATATGAAATTTTGTATTTTACAGTGAAAACCTAAAGTAGAAAAACTGGTTTTGATTGAAATGGTCCAAAACTCTAATTATAGGATGCAATTTATAAAGAATTAAAATGTGAGTCTCACTTCAGTTTGTGTGCATGTAAAACCTTTTTATACAATGAGTCTTTTTTTTTTTTTTTCTTTTTTTTTTTTTTTTTTTAAATTTCATTTTAGAGTTTCAGCTGCTGTCCACAGATGCTCAATTAAACTACTTAGGATAACACCTCAGAGAAGATACCATGGAAGTCTGGGCTAGAGCTGCCATCAAATAATTAGTATTAGCTTCTATAATTTAGAAAATCCCATACCAGCTGCTGAAGTTGGGCTGATTGTTGTTCATTCTCAAGAAGGAGCACACTTGAGATAAGTGATATTCTCAGTGTTCAAATCAGGGCACCTGAGGCAAAAGTTTGTATCTGCATTTCATATGAGTTAATGAACACTGTGGACTAGGGATATCCTATCATTTTCTAAAACATAAGATTTTTCTGCACTTGCACTTTATTCCTTACACATCTTTCCTGTGAGCATCTTGTGAACACAGTCTGAAGGAGGACAACATCACTTGCCTTAAGTCTGTTATCCAGGGAAATTTTCTTATGCTACTGAGGGCAAAACTGATGAGGTTACAGCTACGGGAATCTCCTGCCCTGTGCATGTGGGATGTGGTAAGAAGAATCGCAACAGAAACACAGAATTGGTATCCTCCTTTTTTGTCCCAAGACCCTGAAGTCAGGGATGGCCTTTGCTCCTCTCTTCATATCTGCTTGACAAGCTGTACATCACAACTGGAGTGCAGACCAAATGTGCCACACTGTTGCTCTGAGATGAAGTATTATATAATCTTTCACAACCAGGACTAACCACCAAAAGATGTAATACTTGGACTGTCAAAGTCTTTCTATGGGCTGTCGCCATGATTCAGCGCCTCACTACACTAGGATGCCACCTCTATGCACTGTTCAACTCAAGGTTACTGACCAAGATCTGACTCTGTGTTTGTCTTTCTCTGGAGCTCTAGCAGATGTGATAGACATCCCCTGCTCAAGAGCGTCAGTTTCCCAATGGCATTACCCAACATTGTACCTGCTAATGTCAGAGCAAAGATCATCCTCCATCTTCTGAGGTGTACACATCATTGTACATCGCTGTCCAGAAGAATACTGGACTGTAGAACAGGAGTCTGCCAGAAGATTTACTGAGTGGTCCCACAGAACTAAAAATAAAATTATTTTCAGATTACCACTTCTGCAGTTAATGGCATATAAAGGTCTTTTCACTACTTCTAAATTAATTAAAAGTAAAATACTATTTGAATTCAGGAAACAAAACAAAACAAACAAACAAACAAACAAACAAAAAGGTGTTTTTCCCATTACATTACATTCCCATTACATTCCCCTACCTTCTTTCTGAGACTTTTTAAACACTTGCAGTTTTGTATGTATTCACAATGGGAGGTGAAAGTCAACTGAACTTAAGCAGATACATCACTTACAGCATATTAATTAAGAACTATACTTTATATAGCCATGCTAAAATTCACTCGATATGAGCAAAAAGCACTCTAATCCCCATTTCTGAAATACAAGGTTTTAGCACCTACAAAGATGAGAACTATGACCCATAGTTGGCTTTAATGTGTAAAACAGAATTTTGAGAAATATATATATATAATACTTAAATTTCATGTCTTATCATAAATTATAAAATTTCACAGATGTTTAAATTGCCAGCAGAGAAATTTCCAAATATACTTCTGCATATTCATGTGACTGCTTTTGCCATGGACTTCAGGACACCTTCTCCATGCTGAAGTTTGTTCCAAATTCTCAAACTGTGTGTTCTTCCAAATGAGTTTCAGAAAATCCATATTGAGTGGGTGTGT
Organism: Perdix hodgsoniae; assembly: GCA_035772895.1. Lineage (NCBI taxonomy): Eukaryota > Metazoa > Chordata > Aves > Galliformes > Phasianidae > Perdix > Perdix hodgsoniae. The sequence continues at coordinate 13,769,276 of JAPSGF010000003.1, forward strand.
TTATTGTTTCTAAATATATTATTGTTTCAAAATAATGATTCCAGAAATACTGCTGTAGCTACTGCCCTGTTAAGTAATGTCCACACATGAAAGATGCAATATTATTCATCTAAGTGTAACACAGTGTTTAGACTAAATACTCAGAATGCATTCAACCAGCTGATCGGATCACCCAAATACTCTATCTTTGTAAAGTGTGTCAAATATTGACAAGACTATCACTATTATTGCTGTGTTCTTAACACAGATGCAGACAATATGGCATTTTTGGGAAAGAGAGTGAAAGACTCTTCATTTAGGCAAAAGAGAAGAATCATAACCAGAAACTGTGATATTTCCCTTTCAAAGAAAAGTCAGCATGAATGTTTGGAAACTAGTGCAGGTATGTCCACTCTTATTATTGTATTGTGAATTAAATCTTTAATGACTTAATCTTGATTTGTTTCCAGACCATTAAATCTCAAAAAATTTCCTTAAGTCTTTTAAGTGAAAAAAGTCCTTGTTACTCAGACAGCTCTTTGCAGCAGTTTTGAAGATCTCTCACATTTCCTTCTTTGTTCATTGAAGTTGGTCTTACTGATCCTAATTTTTGTAATGAAATGATGACACTTGGCAAACATCCATAAAATGTGACAAGAGGCACTTTTTAAAATATTCCTTAACACTAATGAAAAGATCATTCACCTATGTTGTAAGCAGTAAACTGGCTGAAAAGATTAACTTTATTTTCTTCTCCATTAACGGCAAGAAATTCAGTGCCTATATGTAAGTCAGTAAGTACTGCATGCCAATCCCTCCACAGATTAATGAATTCTGAGGGCTTTGTTCATTCTTTCTTTTCTCTCTCATCACGTTTATAAAAGGTGTAGAATGAATACTTCAAAATGCATAGCTAATATTTTGCCGCCATTGGCAATGAGTTTTTCACATTAAAATTGTGGAAATAGGTAAATGTGAATGTAATACTGAAAGAACATGAAAAAAGTTACATAACCAGCACAAACTGGAGATGCTCAGCAATACTTAGAAAGACACACAGTACTTTCAGCTGTAAGAAATTTATGTCAGCTTTCTGAAAGCCAACTGTTTAAAATACTATAAAACACTGTTCACATATCTCAGTAAATTCCATTCCACTGTGGTCATGATGTCTCATTTTATCTTATCATACGTTGCTTCTCAAGCTGAGAAATTTAGGATCCAAATAAATCTCAGATTTCATGTGTATAATTCATCATTCACTCCACTTCTATTAATTTATCTAGGTGCCATGCTTACAAACAGAATGAATCAGTAGGTCCCTTGTCAGTATTTTGATACTACCTAGGAATCAGAAGTCATGATTTGACAGCCTATGATGTCTCACCACTATTTTACCTATTTTTTTTACAGACAGAAGAAAATAAAATTGTTGTCTTTTTCTAAATTCAGATCATGCATTTCAAAACACATAAGTTTAGTTTCACTTTTGTATCATACAAACATTAAAAATAAAATTAGTTAAAAGATCAGTTGCAAGAAAGTTCACATTTATAACATTATTTTTTTTCCATATCATTTCAAATTCTACAGTTTGTTTAAAAGACTACAGACTATTCCAGGGGCTGAAATGAACTAGTTAAACAAGAAGTTATATGTCAGGTGTCACAGTAAACCTGACAGTTTATTAATTATTTTAAACACCTATTATTAGACTTGATTTATTGACTTTTTATCAATGTTTTTTCAGGAAGAGATTACTTCAAAGGACTTCTCTCCAGAATAAAGAAATACTGGTTATGGGTATCATGTACAGAGAAGTTATGACTGACAAATAAAGTCAAATACCAACTTCTAGTTTACATATATTTTGTCTTTTTTGAATTAATATTTTAATCTTTATGTTGTTTTTTTTTACTGAATGTACAAGGGCTTGATACTCTTATTAGCATTTTGAAAGAAATAAACTTAATAGGAGACAGGAAGAAGAGTTTTCTTTTTTTTTTTTTTTTTACTGACAGTAAAGGCACACCGTCCTACAAAAATCTCAGCAAGAATTTAACTTTGGAAGTCACAATGTTTTAGCAAATAGGACTGCTCACGAGACTAAAATCAAACATATTTCTGTGCATTGCTCGATCAAGTTTAAATTTTTAACTCTGTTAATTAGCATTTCTGTGTTGCATTATTTTCAAAATAATAATAGTAACAATAAAACACATACATTTGTATCTTTATGAACATTTGTCTTAGCCTCCTACATGTACTCAGAGCAGTAAAAACAAGGAATCATAGACCTCCAAGTAGCAATATAAAGCAAAGGTAAAATGTACCTGAAATGTTCAGCACAAATTAGAAGAGCCAACCACATCTGAATATGGCATGAGCACGTACTGTGAGTAACAGTGACATAAATATAAGTTTTCCTGCCCACAAAGATAAGAGGTTTCATCTTATAGGCATCCAAATTCTGCTTTTTCTTCAATATTTCTTACCTATTAACTCCAAATTGCTTAACTGCTTGGCTCAGCCTGCCTAGCCACAGAATCTTTATTAAAGATGCAATTCTGCAGGGAAAGTAAGTTTTTTGGTGTTTTTTGTTTGTTTGTTTGTTCATTTTTGCTTTTGCTTTTCCATCAGTTTTTACATGCTCAAGGCCTAAAACAGTAACAAATTTCAGTATTCAGATACTTGGGGGAGTATTCTTATTGGAAAACAAGAAAGAATATTTTAAGTATTAACATTATTCAGACACTACATGCCGTGGAGTCCCTGAACTCTAAGATACTTTTTGCTCTAATGAGCTCCTAGGGATGCTCACCTCTAAGGGAAATCAGATCTACAATACAGTCCTCTGAGCAGAAGGAAATATGAGAAAATCAAAGCATACATTGCTTTCTTCCTTTCACATGTTCCATGGAAAAGAAAACCAACATCTCTGTGAAGACAATAGTGAAAAAACAATCAAATATCTCTTGAGCACATACAAAGCCAGAAAGGTGTACTGAGAGAAGCACACAGATAAAAGTCACTGAAATTCATTCTGTATTTAAAAAAGACAAATATCTTCACTTGTACCAGCAACAATTTAGCAGCTGCATGGCCAAATCCAATAAAGAAAGTTAAGTATGACAAAAAAGATAGCGAAATATGCTGTACTAGAAAGGTCAACTCACAAACATGACTAGCAGGCACTAGTTTGCATGAGAGCCAGACGGAATATTGTTTGCTTTCCATCAGAAGGAATATGTGAACCTGTGCTGTTGCAGATGATAAAGTCACGAGGTTCATACTTTGCCTTGTTGCGTTAAATGCCATACTGTTCAAAATTTTTCAGGATGATAGTAGATTGTGTTGTTTATCCCTTTACTAGAAGTATGCTCTTCAGTTTCTATTCCAGCAGACACAAAAGCTAGTGCCTTAAATCAAAGCAACAGAAAAAAAAATTTCATTAATTCCTTTGAATGCTACTTCTACACAAAAAAATGAATTTCCTTAATATGTATTTCAAGAAATGGATTTGGTAAGACAGCATTTACTCTAAAGCTCAAATTGTCATAAAATTTACATTATAAAGGTTGACAATATTATCATTATATTTAAAACCTTTTGTACAAGATCTCTTTCATACTAATGTCAATGACTTGAATACATGCAGTGTTATGGCCCATCTAGATGTTCTGTATGGATATTTCCAAAGAAAATCAATCTAATCTTATTGTGGGAGCAAAGACTAGAAATTTATTTTTTCTTTTACCACATTTTTACAAAGATTTGTTATAAGTTCTGAAAAAATTACGTCAATATTAGTGATACTTAATTGCAAATATGTGATGAAGGTGTTATGAAGTACCCTTCCGTCTGAGTTTGTTTACACCAGTCATTTTCTATTTCCACAGACTTTCCAGATTTTGTAGGATTCGTGTCAATCTTGTAATATTTGAAAATTGTCTCAAGACTTTAGTGCTAAAAGCAAGTTTATCATAATTTCCAACGGTGCTTCATTCACTATTTTAAAATATTTATTATCTATTTTGGAATATTTTCAGAAGAGGATAATAACAAGGAAGATATGAGTTGTCACAGTACATGATTATTTTCAACTGTATTAGAGAGCATTTGAAAACAAAACAGTCAAAACAATACATAAATACAGAAAATACATTTTTTTCTCCCGTAAAACATACGGTGCTTTAGGATGTATGTCATTATTTTTGTTAGTAATTAAGGCAACAATAAGGACTTGTAGCAATAAGGACTTGTTTTTCTGTAATAATTGGCAAGTTCTAACAGCAGGAAGGAGAAGGGAGATTTGTCCAAGCAAGACCTGGCCAAACAATAAAAGGTGCAAAGTTAACATTAACATAACAAACCAGTTGTTTCAAAATAACCCAATAGTAATATTTATTTTAAATATTTTCAAATTATCAGAAATTTAATTGAGAACTCACATTAAATCCTAATAGAGAGCAAGCATGTCTTAGCAAATCAAGAATGTCCTAAAAGATAAAATCATTTATGTCCCTTCCAAAGTGAAAATATATCTCAAAAGCATTATGGCCCTAAGTATAGTCAACTAAAGGTAACCCTAAAATATAGATGAATATGGAAAAAATTATTAATACAAATCAATATGCAGAAAAGATAACCTAGACAGAAATCCACCCAAACTAAAAGGAAAAAACAAAACAAAACAAACAAACAAAACAAAACAAACAAACAAAAAAACATCCTGACCTTCATTGAACCAAATAAGCTGTTAATTACAAAAGAATGAACACCCCCTGGAGATACCTGCATATACAGCCAGTCAATAGAATGTGATAACATCCAATACAATCGAGAAACATTTGACTTCAGAACTGGATTCTGCATGAGGACTGGAGGTTTTTAAGACATTTCTGAGTCTACTAAACAAAAATTACAGTATGTCAGCTAGGGAAAGTGTGGTGCAAGAAATGTGGTTGTGATTAATTAATCCTTGTGACAACAGTTCAATTAAAGTTCTCTAGTACTGTGGTCCGATTTTTCAGCTCACCTCACCTCAAGGAAAAGGATGGTTCTTATGAAGTATGCAAAATCAAAAGCCTATCATCTCATTGTTCTCATGAGAATTAACTCCTTGCAACTACAAGAACTAACTGCCTAAATCAGTACATAAGAAAAGCTTCTGTAAAAATACATTTCACTTCTTTATGAAGTTATGCCACAATTTGATAGTCTTCATATAATCTCATTCTGATCTGTTACAAGCTTCTCACAATGATTTTGCAAATAAGCATTTATTTTATTTCTCATCACAGTACGACTACTGGCATGTGATACCAGCATTGCCAGTCCACTTCTATTTTCATTTCTTTTCTTCTATTTATAGTAATTGGCTCTACAACATTGAGAATTCTCTGAAATCACACCAAACTCTTACACGTACATAGCTGAGCTGAGTGGTTCTTATACCAGTAATAAACTGAAGTTTTTTGAAAGATTTCCAATGGTATAAGGTGCAGGGTAAGCAGATGTTCTGTCTTTTTTTTTCATTTTTAAATAAAAATTAACTCTTCTGTTATTTTATCTGATCCATCTCTGGTGACACAGCAGTATACTATCTTAATATACTTCAAATATTAATGAAATGCTAAAAAAGTAATTTTTCCAGCATTCCTTAATTTTTAAATTCTTGATATGAAAATCAGGATTCTGATTCAGTACTTAAAACTGATTGGAGTTACATAGTAGGATATATTCCTGCTAAGAATTCATTCTCAATCCATTTATGAAAACAAAAAGGAGTTTGAATTCCTTTCATTCCAATTACCCAGAATGCAGAGATGGGGCATAGATGGGCACCAATCACAATTAAGATTATCAGTTTAATTCTTCATATTCAATTTGCCCATTACAAAGAAAAGATTTTTAACTGAGAGTAATTTGTTGTGCTTGCAATGGCTTAGAAATTGCATAATGAAGTATAATCTGTTTCACAGGAACCAGAAAAGAGGAGAGTAGATTACTATAGCATTCTTCATGCAGTCTCATCATTTCCTCACTTCTCAAAGAAAAAGACTCATCAGTATTTACTGTCAAGCTCTCAATTTATAGCTTTGATTCATCCTTGCCAAATCCTAAAAATTCTTATGCACTGAGACCATTAGGATTCTACATTTTTTCAGTTGTTCTCTTTGCTCCCTGATCTAGTTGTTCTTTCCTAATAACCTTTGTATCCTTCTGTTAAATATAATTGAACCTGGTCAGCAAGTTTAAGTACGAAGGCACTTTCCTACAAGTGTCAAGAAAACTGGCATCTAGACCAAGAAAAAGATGCCATCATTTCCTAAGACAGTCCTTCTCCTTCCATTTGGCCAGCCATCAGCATGCACGCATCCAAAGTAGATACAGTAGGTTCTGGCTTTGCCAAGTTCTGGTTTTGGATTCACTGCAGAGTTGGTAGAAATCCAACTTACATATGGCCAAGACATAAGTTATCACCTCCTGACTCAGTTTTCCCGAGTACCACAGAGCTGGTTCATTCAAATGCACAGAGGCAAGTTGTTGCCAACGAGCTGACAAGAAAAATCTACCCACTCTGTAAAGCAGAAAAAGCAGGCACATGGATCTCCTGCATGAGTACCTCTCTCATATAGTGAGCATACAGCTTGGCCCTATGTGTGCAACTATTCTACTTGGATTTGTTAGGAGACCCCTTTCCCATGTGCTGAGGCTTAAAAACTGTTGATCATTTTTTGTGTGGTCTTTACTTTTTGTTTCATTTCTGGTTTCCAGATCTCATCAGAAACATTCCTGCTTTTTCATCATGCTTCAGACTCGGAAATTGCTAGTAACCATATTCAAATAAGTTAAGACATATATGATGTTGCTTGTAGTTTTAATCTGATTTACTGAATTTGACCTGGTGTGTTTATTTTAAAAATCTTGTAATGCCCAACCTGGATTTTCCTCCTGTCTCACAATATAGCTAAAAAATTATAAACTAGTGGTTTAAAAAACACTGAATTGTTTTAACAGTTCCTTCGCATTTCATTTTTAATGTACTGTTGATGTGTCTTTTTCTTACTGTGTTCTATACACAGAGAGGTCAGGTCAGTGAACAGCCTTTTGTTTTGTTTTGTTTTGCTTTTTGTTTTTTGTTTTCCCCTTGAGTCAGTAATACTGATCGTATTGTTTGTGAAAGCTTTTAGAGATAGGAGAAATACAGGTAGCACTAATCTGGCCTTTTGCTGTCAGAGCAACTTGATTCTGAATTCATTGCATGGGGGTGAGACCAGTATCTCCTGGGTAATAAGTCAATCCTATCTTTCTGCTCATTGAGCCTGTAGACCTCCTTCGCCACATTAATTCCACTTGAACTATAATAACCTCCTGGCTGGCAGCTGCTATTGATAAATCACAAGAGAAACTAGCAAATCGACATTGGAGGTGGACAGGCAAATGTGAATTAAAAAAAAAAAAAAAATCATAATGAAGTATGATCAATAAATAGGTGTGCCAGAAAAAAAGTAAATACAAAAGCATTGCTTTTTATTTCCAAATTTCAGTCAGTTAAGGATATTATAAAAGTAGTTATGTTGGATACGTTATATACACATACATATATATACATATGGTAGTTATATATGGATATGTTGAGTAGTCAGCATTATTTCACCTGAGGCAGAATTTTTCAGTTGGTTAATTAAATATGAAACAATCCAAATCACACTACCCAATCCTAGCTTTCTTTCCAACTTGCAGACATCATCATAATACTTTGCTCTTCTCTCCCTTTACCTATCTTTGCAAAGTTTTAAGCTTGACACATAGTTATGAAGCATTTCTACTTTTTTACCTAATAAGGGATATCTATTTTATTCAGTGACTTCCTGGATGATAACAGTCAGACTGCTAGGAACAAAATGATCAGTGGTTATTTTTATTAATTGGAGGAGAAAGAAAACTTGCAGTTATGGACCTACTTGTCCATAACTGGAGCACATACCCATTTATTTTTATTATATGATGTCAGCTTCACCTTTCCCTCATTCCAAGTTTACCACTGTATTCTGTATTCCACGTCTTCTCTCAGCAGTCCTGATTTTCGGAAACCTTCAGCACTATATAACTTCATTTGTGCAAGCAATATAATTGAAATCAGCAGGACTATATGCAACTAATGACATGACACATGACTTATACGCCCTTGAGAGATGAAGTACTTAACAGTATCTTTAGGGATGAATTTAATTTCATAAAATGCTCATGGATCTCATAATTCCATTATATCCCGAACCTAGATTGTGAACTTGTCTGTAGTTAGTAAAACTGATCAAAATTTTGAAATTTCTTTTGCCAAATTTATCACCTATAATCATATTCCAGTGTTCAAAACAAAATAAAACAAAATAAAACATTAAAAACATGTCTACAATGTATAAAAACCCCGAATTAAATTAAAAGATAAACCAGATTATCCAGCTGATTTTTTATGTTTGAATTTTAGGTGGCTATTTTTAGCTGTTTATCTGTTACACATACAATTCCACAGGTTCTCTTGTGGACAGGTACTGTCCACTTTTCCTGGTTCTGTAAAAAGTGACATATATTTCATCTGAATGCAAATTATTTTATTTCTTGTTGTTTGTGTTCTTCTTTCTTAGCACATCTTAGAAAACAAATAGCTTCTTAAAAAAGTTTGAAAATTCCTAGCGAATTGATGTTCCTAGTTGAAAAACAGAAACATTTTCCACAGTCTATGTTGATTAACTTCACTACCACCACATGACACTTTATTTTTATAGCTGAACATCTACTGTGGTAGTCAAATGAAGTATATATTTAAATTTGAATGCATAGTTGCCAATGCTTATTTACCCTAGTAAAGTATGTTGCTTCACTTGGTCTAAAAGTTTTATACTTGGTGCTTGCTACCAAGAAAGAAGTGTACATTTTCTCTCTCTCTCTTTTTTTTTTTTTTAATAAACCTTATCTTTTTTGGGAAATCTGGCCATGAAATCTTAGTGCATACTTGAGTGTAATAACCAGTTCAATTATAATGGCACTGAGAAAAACAGAGAAATCACAGTTTCACTTCCTGCCCCATCATAGTTCTTTATGGGAGTTTTTGAGCAAGTCCCACAGCTCCATGCCTCAGTTTTTTATGTGTAAAAAAAGTAAAACATTTGGCTTTTACGTCACTGGATTTCATAGATAACACTTTCACACAGGAACATGGTATTATCATGGATGTCCACTAAACACTTTAAAGAGTGTTTCAGAGCACTGTCTAGCCAGTGATTAGAGAAAGACCTGGCACCTGAGCAGTCCTCCCCCTGCAGTGACTGATGGCCACACTGTACTGGTGGGATGTGCAAAATTTCATGCTGGGTAACCACTGGAAATTAGAAAGATAAAAGGAAGTGTACAGAGTGATCAACAGCGCTGAATAAAGTACTGAAAAGGGGAAAGAAAAAAAAAAAGAATGCTTTCACTTCACTGGGAAGATGAGAACTACTTAGTATGTTGGTGGGCATCCCTAGAATGGATTTTTAATCAACAACAGTTCTCATTTACTGGAAGAGTGAACCTATGAATAGACTAATACTACTGAGTGACATTATGGGCCATTTGTCTGCTTAAGTTGTCTGAAAATTTCAGCTACCAGTGAAGGATTATTATTGATTTTCAGGCTGTCTTTGTTAAATACCTGATATACTGTACCACTCTCTTACTCCCTTCTACCTCCATTGTCACTGATATTAAAATGAAACCCACCTATTATCAAATCAATCATGCCTGATAAAACTAGTCAGAGTAAGGTGATGTGCACCATATTTACCCACTGAGACTGAAAGTCGGGATTTCAATCATTCAGGAAATGCACATTTATTTATTTATTTATTTATTGGTTTTGGTAAGCTATGAACTACAACAGCAATTACAACGCTTTAGCAAATGCTGTTTAGGACAAGAAGCATTTTCTTGTGATTGAGACACCAAACCAATTCTTAAGAGTGGTCACTTATGTTTCTGGCTTTGGTTTCTTACATAACTTCTGGCTACTTATATAACTTATAACTGGCTTCTTATATAACTTCAAGAAAAAAATGAATCAGTTCTCTGCACAACTGTTCTATCAGTAAAGAAAAAAAAAAAAGCCTACACTACATATTTTCTGCAATTTAAAAACTGAAGGCAAATCACCACTTTTCTACGATATCAAGCTATGCAGGCATGCAAGTTAGAAAAAGCACAGTTAGAGGAAATGTTCTTTATCATAGAAAATAAAAATTAAAAAATCACCCAGTCAACTTTCTCTATGTCATGTTGAAAAATTACAAATTATAACTCACACATTTCCATCTGTGAACACTGAACATAATTGCATGTTTTGGTTTCTTATGAAAAAAAAAAAGGGGGGGGGGGGGGGGTTTTTTTTGAAAACAAAATAAAATGAAACAAAATAGAAAAAAAAAGTTATACTGTATAATCAAAAGCTATAGATTTGATTTCCTAACGCACAGGGTGATAGCTTGTCTTCTTGATTTCATATCCACCCAGCCTTCTTCAGCATCACTCATCCAGTTCCTAGGTCTTGCTTCTCTTACTGAGCACTCCCCTACAGCACTCAATTATTCCAAATAATCCTCGATTCAGACCAAAATCTATGGAGAGCCATCCTCTATTCTCTTCCTGCTTCCAAAATCAGTTCACACCTTAGGCAATTTGCTGAAGAATTTCCCTATGTTTGGGGAGAAAAAAAAACTCTTCTAATTTGCACATTATATGTCTTTCCATCTGCTCAGGTGCATCCCAATCACTGCTGTCACTAACCCAACTTCATACTATTTTTCTCAGTCTGCAACTGGGGAGTTTTAATCCATAGCATATGACACAGAAATAAAAACAACTCTACTTCCTTGGCTTCAGAATCTAAATTACTACGTCATCTTTTCTGCTCTTTTTTTTTTTCTTTCTTTTTTTTTTTTTCATTATATCAGACCTACCTGGAATTGAATTCATGTTCATATTGAAATACTTTGTTACTCATCTTTACTGGTTTTGTGCTTATCTTGTGTCTTACAGACTCCCGTTTACAATGTCCACCATTAATTGTCTTTACTACATTAACCCCAGGGATTCAACCACAGCCTTCTATATTCATCATAGATACATCGCACAAAGCACATGGATGCCCCAAGTTTTATAGCCTGTATTAGCTATCAAAATACTTGACATGGCCTACACTCTCACATGTTTAAGCTACATAACTCTTAAAAAAACTGCACAGCAAAAAGGATATGTAGCTGTGTAATTTACAATATAGAGATACTCAATATAATCTATGGATTCTAAGTCTGGAGGAAACTTAGAGATGATAAAAGACCTTCATCTCAGCAGTGGAGAGTTAACTTGACAAGAAGTACATCCAAGATGGTATAAAAAGGACTTCACAGGATGTAAAATACAGTGTTAGGAATGGCAATGTTAGTGGTAGGAATGGCAATTAAGATCCATAATATTTGAGGGACAGTATTTTTTCTCCTTTTCCTTTCAGTAAGCAAGAAGTCATGGGAAACTTACCTCTCTTTTTCATTATCTGGACCCCAACTTTTCTATTACTGCTGCTTAACATCAGTCTAAATGTAATTACACTCCCCTGATTTCTGGTGTTTTAATAGTCTCTCTAGTATTTTCGTGCATGGAGTTGCTTTCACAGCTTGCCCATTACCACCAACCATGCTTGGCTCAGTACAAGATAGCTTGCTTATACTTCACAACAGGAAAATATTTTTATGGTTGAGTTTAGGATATTACTTTTGCACTGTACAATACATGCCTGTTATCTGGGCTCAGAGAGGTGAGAGTGATTGGAGAATAGAGTATTTCTGGGCCCCAGAGTCAGGTAATTGGGAAATAGGGGAACAGCAGCCTTCAGGTAGCACACATGCTAAGACAGACATGAGCCCACCTGTTCTTTGTATCCTACACAGGGTGCTAGTCAGGGCAGCTGTCTTCATCACCCCCTTGCAACAACAGCTATGACTGCTGCATGACTTTTGCAATAGATATTGTTGTGTATGCGGGATTATGTGCACTTGGTAAAGATTCAGAAGTAGGCATAATCTTTCCATTCTTATATGAGCCAACCATACTTAACAATATTATCAATTAAAATTAAAATAAATCAATTACAATGGTATCAATTCTGGATTTTGGGTTAATTTTATCATTATGACCAAAAGTCATGCCACCATGAATTTAAATGGCTTCAGAGGAAAAGAGGAAAAGAGGAAAGTGTCCAGAAGAGAGGAAGAAGGATCTAGGAGTCACCCAAACCCTCATGAGATTTCAGAAGAATATACAACTCAAGGTGAGTGTCTTCATTTGTGCCCACACAGCCAGGAACAATCACCAGAAGCCATATAACCAAGAAGTACAAGCACAGGCTGTGAGAAGTAATGTTTTGGGAGTCTAATGAGCAATAAAATTCTGGTCATCAGTGTTTGTCTTCAAGCTGAATGCATTAATCTGTCATTTCATATGCAGTAAAACTTCAAAGTAATCATAGATGCCAAAATATTTATCAGTTTTCACAGGTGCACATAAAGAGAAATCCTTTTTCTTGTGTTTACAAATTAGCAAACATCTAATCCTGGCCAGGAAGTAGCCGATAGAAAGGTGTAAGAAAATTTTAAAAGGTAAAATGAGTATTCAACTGAAGATCTATTTTCAGCCTGATGGACTTGAATTTCTCAGTATGTTTATCATGTTATATTATATCACTGCTGTTAAAACATTCAGTTTCAGTAAAATCTATGTACTCTGTGGGCATACATCCTGACAGCACCCTTTCTACATTGACTGAAGAGTCAGTAATACAGAGGATCTATCATGTCATCTTTACACATCGTGTTGCAAATAAGGCTATTATTTGTAAATAAAGCATATCAGTATTGCTACTTAACATCACAGTAAGATGTTATCTTACATTATTTGTGAAAGTATTCAGATTATGAAATTATTTTAAGCAATTCAATATATATTTAATCAGATCTTTATTGCCCTAGTTCCTAATAATTGCTACATTTACCTTAAAATATTTCTGTTAAAAACATATTTTCTGTAGTCTGTTACATTGTCTATGTTTTCTCTGACTTATCTTGAATTCTGTGATTAAAAATGGAAAAAAAAAAAAAATTATCTGCAATGGACCTTACACACACTAACGTTTCTGTTGTTTTGGTATCTGCCAGTTTTGTCAGCTAGTCTTCTCCACTAGCAAAGTTATGTGTAGTCTAAAAGCGTAAATAAGCAGTATCTGTATAAAAAGACATATAGTTTTATGTTCTTTGTTTCTCTTACTCTGCAATATTGTCTGACATGCAGAAAGAGATATCCTCTTACATTAAATTATCTTTTTCCACTTGGATTCACCTAATTTTTCTTCCTTTGTTTCTTACCAAAATGAAATACATATGAATTTGTCCTGCTTTCTCTCTCTTCAGTGTAGTGATTTGCCCCTAGCTGTTTGGAAGAACATAATTTAGTCTTTTACTGAATGAGCCATTTATGGGGTGTTATGGGCTCCTAAATAATAGTTCACTTTAGATAGCCTGAGTGGAATGAAGGGGGTTGATACCATGACATAGGTGAGGTATATGAAGTGAATATGGCAGCTCCACCAGTCTCAGCTCTCCCTCGGCAAAACCATGGCTGAACACCAGCATGCTGGGAGGAAGAAAAATAGTACTGATTGTTTTTCAAGCTATTTCATAGCAGATTGTGACCAAACAGCTAGGTGGAAGAATTCCGTTTTTCTCAGAAGAAATCTGAGGAAAGAACTCCAGACATGTTCAGGGAGTTTGTCACCCAAAAATATAGGTTACCCAGGGAAGCAACAGAGAATCATTACTTTGAAGATTTTCATTTTCTGGGTGTTGATACTCACTTTTTCCTGTAAACTTCAGATTTTTTATGGTCCACATAAAGCAATTGTTTTATACACATTCACTTCTGTTTTAATTCTGTTTTAGAACAATGTCTACCCTTTATGCAGGCTACGCCTGGAAACATAAGGCAAAGGAAGAAACTAGCGGTGTACATTCAAGAGAAAATAGTGTTTTTAAATGGTACATTGTAAATTGTTTTTAAATGTTTAAATGTTCACAGCAGATTTTGTGAATGAAAATGAATGCTTTTACTCATATGTCATGAAATCTTAATAGAGTTGGAATATACACATATCAATATGTTAAAGACTAAAATTTTTCCCACTCTATATACTATTTAGTCATGGCCTGTAAGAGGCAGACTGATTTATTTCACACCTATGCAAGGCTGGTTGATAGAGACAAAAAGTCTCTTACAATTTTAAGGCTAAATCTTTTCTTCTGCAAAATTCTGCTACAATTTCCAGTAGTTGAGAGTTTACTTTGCTAAAGTAAAGGTGCTTAATAATACCTTTTCCTGTAGAACAGAAGTACTGTACAGAAGTTATTATCAAAGTGTCTGTAACAGAGTTTCTTTTGGAGTACAAGACAATGTCCCGTGCTCCAAAAACAGTATGAAAACAACAACAGCTCCAGTATGTTCTATTCCAGTTACCTTTGTACCATAGAAACATAACCAGAAAACCCAGAGACAACATCACTCATTGCTAAATGAATGCAAAATAATAATAACGACGATGACGACGACGACGATGATGATGATGATAATAATAATAATAATAATAACAGTTTTCTATTTTCCTTCTAAATCCAAAGCAACAAAAAATAAAACGTAAGCAAACACTTTCTCAGCTTTGTATACTGTCCCAGTAGCTTCTACTTAGGAGAGGGACCCAGTAGAACATCAGAAATCCACAGTCACATGGGAATTTTTCTGTTGTGGTAGGACCAGACACAGACTAAGTTAAAAGGAAAATATAAATGAGAAGAGAAATGGGAGAAGTTTCTGCCAAGGTGAAAGCAGCACTGCTGTTTTTCATTAGATGCCCTGTGCTTCTTCTCTTCTGGACAAGCATCCTGACTAATTTTTTTCTGGAATAGGGAAAATCATTAGATCAAGCACAGATTCTTAATTTTGCTGGCTGCAAGATTCCAAATACATTTTTTAACCCTTCTTCTCTTCTGTTCCTTCACTTGTAATGTTCAGATTTGCAAATATTTTTCAGTAAGTTAATAAAACATGTTTTCTATAGGAGTCTGTATTTAACACTGAACAGAGGAACCTTAGAGGATAAAAGACAGATTCTTAGCTGATGCAAATCACTATAGCTCAACTGTTGCTGCTGTATAACTGCTGAGACTGGCGCACAGAGCTCATAAAATACTATGATTGCAAAGAGAAGGAAGAAGCATGCATTTTGTTACTGCAAAGCATTTACATAGGCAGACAGAAATTGCCCCTCCAGCAAAAATAGAATGAGCTGCAGCTAAACTAGGCCAGCTTGTAAGGTAGCTCTTTCAGCTTCTTTGCATAAAACACTTGTTAATACACAACCCAGGTGCCAGCCTTTGAGAAGAGATCTGCCCATGTTAAGCCTAGACAGCTCCAACAGAAACTGACGGATGAATAAATAAATCTTTCCTTTTGAGAGGGTTTCCTCTCTCAGTATTTTTATGTAAATATTACAAAGGTATTGGGGAAACTAATAAGGGCATTAATTACATCAGTCCAGACAGTGGCAACCATGTAAGCATTATAAAGCCATGATATATAAAATGTAGCACCATGCTTTCCATCTCCATGTTGAAAGTTGCTTCCCTCTGTAATGATAGGTTGAGAAGTACTCAGCTATTCTTTGAGTCAGTTGTAGAAACCAGCAGGATAAGACATTAACAAGCTTAAAAGGTATTACCTGTCTAGCCCTACCAGGAGGTTTATGCTGACGGTAGGGGTTTCACATATCTCTTGTACTTTCATGAGGGAATTAGTTAAAATTGCCATAGTGCAAAGTATTTGATTTAGATTAATCTCGCTTTTTCAAACAGTGGAGACTCATTACTCTGATTGGCTGTTCTACCCATACTGCCCCTAATGCTCTGACTATATACTCAAGAAAAAAAGCCTTCAGTTCAAAGCTCTTGATGGATAAGTAAAATGGATCATTATTATCTTTTCAAGAAAACCTTTTAAAGACTTAGAAGAATAAACTGAAAAATATATATAAGAGAGAGACATGCCTCTAGAATTCAAACTGGGCATATGTCAAATTTTTCTTTTGCAGGTGACAAAATTTCTCACCCAGAGAGCAAAAGACTGTTACGTGTTAATCTTTTAATCTAAGAAACAATATTGACAATCCTATGGTGCTGAAGGATTTTGTCTCTTTTTCCTAGAGTGACTTCACTGCACAATATGGGATGTCCACGGAATGATTGCATTAGTCCAAGAAAATGTAGTGTATTTCTATGCTTTTGAAACATTTTTAGTATGTTTCTTCACTTTTGCTTTTAGATACAAACTGCATATCTTTCCAGGCATGAAACAGTCAGAGACATTAATGGGACACAGGAAAATCAGAACAGAAGTGCTAGCGTCCTCCACCCCTGTAAGGACAGAAGGTAACCTTCAATCATTTTATTTGGAAGCAGGCATCTATCAGCAAAGCTCCATGATGCTGACACAAGGGTGAATGCGCAAATGTGTTTTAATATCTAATCATTTAGCCATGCAGGCTGCTGAATCAGAGACATGCAATAAAAACATTATCTGTTTTGATCCTTTGCACTGTGCTTTGGGCTCAGTTTTCAATTATCTTAAAGGAACAGGCATATAAAAGAAATAGACATCTCATGGTACTAAAGAATTTCCAGTGATCTAAAACACAGGATGTTTATCCTTCCTTAAGCCTTCAACACATTTAGAAGTCATAAGACATCCAATTGATCTGGCTGAGATGGTTTTTAACAACTATCAGGGTTATTAACAGATCATTCCAAGCTTGACATCACCAACCAATAATTCCTCCAACTGAATATTTATAAGATCCCCAGTGTTAATTTCTTAACGTCAGAATTACCTCCAATACGGTGATTCTGAGGCAGATGATCTGACAGTGGAAGCTACATTTTTAAAAGTGCTATCAGAGATAATGTGTGGAGTCTTGACCTGATTCAATTAGAGCTTTGCCCTTATGTTACCCAAGGGCATATTATCCAGCATTTATAAAGACATTGGGTTGGATAAATGAAAGAGAAAAAAGCACTATTGTTTACTCAGCAGGAGATGGGCTGTGGAAATGGTTAGATTGCTCTCTCATACAGACACTCAATCTTATAAACACACGCACGCACACACATGCATAAAAACAGGCATACAATACCTTACAACCCTTACAAAATCTCCTCAAACTTCTGCCCCTTGCCATAATTACATATTTTAAATACAAGCAGTGAAGTTGGGTTATTTTTTTTTTCCTTTTGGTGCAACAACTGGGCCCATTTCATGTGGTTTATATACATGTAATTAGCAGTTTAATTTCCTCTGAGGCTAAATTAGCCCTATGATTTTATTTAATAACTAGGAAGATTTACTACCACGGCTCAGGTTGCAGAGCCAGCCTTAGCTCTGCACTGCCCTCTGCTGCCTCCCGAGCAAGAGCTCCGGCCAGTTCAACCTCGAGCACCACGACTGCAGGCTGCTAAGCAGCTGCAAGCAAATTGTCTGAAGGAAGGGTTGAGAGAACGCTAGCCAGCTCAAAAACACTCTTTATGAGGATTCCTCCCCTCCCTTTTTTTTTTTTGGTTGTTTTTTTTTATTCTCAAGTCACCAAAAAGGCAAGAAATATATTCCTATGCTGTGTTGTTTGTTTGTTTGTTTTTTTCCCCCAGCAAATTCCTAGATTATACTCATTACCATATTAGCCTCATAACAAACTCATTCACATGGTTTAGTTCAATTATAGATTACACTGTGTGCCTGTACACAGTCCATGAAGCTCAAGAAAATAATGTTGCACAAAGTAACATCCATCATGCCTGAAGCAATATGATTACTCATGGTGTTCCTCATTCTTGCAAAATCTAATTCAGGCATTATGCTATATTTCACTTAAAAATATCTTCTATTATGTGGAAATAAATCCATGTGTTGCAAGGGAGGGATGTCTTCTTTTGGGACACACTGTCCTGACCACCTGTTCTTGGTGGAGAGGTCAATTTGCCAGCTAAGAAACTTGCTTGCTACTCTTATCTAAAGAGCTCTTCATTCTAAATGTTCTACATAGCAACCTTTTCCATTTAAAGACATCTTTCACATAAGTAGTCCAAAACATGAGGCAGGCATTATACACAGAGGACGGTAATTATAGCTAATTTCAGCAGCAAAACTCAAAATGGTTTTGAAAATTCAAAATAGAGAGCTTACATTCTTTGTTGTTAAAATGCAGCTGCTTCTGGTGCGGAACATGACACACAGAGCAGCACTGTGTTTATCAATACATAAACCAGTACAGTGAAGAAATAATAATAATATTATTTTTTTAAGGACAATCTTATTGGATGTAATTGCAGAGGGAATTTTAAAAAGAAGCAGAAGGTAATGAGCCTACTGGAATTTAGCCAGAAATAATAGCCCTTTGTTTCTGATGTACTTAAGGAACTACAGCTGGCATCACACTGGCTAATAAGCACAGAAGTCTGGCAGGAAATGAGATCAATTAATTTGAAGGATTGTATTCTTACTAGCTAGAAATTCAGGACCAGACTGCAGCTTCAGATCTGCACATAGAAGAACCTATGGAAACAGAGTC
This sequence comes from Perdix hodgsoniae, assembly GCA_035772895.1. Lineage (NCBI taxonomy): Eukaryota > Metazoa > Chordata > Aves > Galliformes > Phasianidae > Perdix > Perdix hodgsoniae. The sequence goes on from JAPSGF010000003.1 coordinate 13,788,006, forward strand.
TCAGCAAACAAATGAGCCAGTTCAGTGACATCTAGCCCAGCGTTTCACTGGGCTGGAGCCACATGTCAGAAAAGACATCATCCATGAGAAACTAAGAACTGTGGTTCCCTTCTCAGCTTTGACCAGCTTCAGGCAGGTGTGTGGAAAAAGATAAAGAAGAGAGCTCTTTCCTACATTCCACATGGAGAACTGAGGAACAAAGCTAAAAAGAAGCAAAAATTCTTCATAAAGATGACTCTCATCTTTTAACAATACATGGAATATAAATAATACCAGTAGCTCAAACACAAATTCTGCCATCTTGAAGGAAGACTTTACATTCAAATGTGCACCTTCCATGCTTTCTCTTCTTTCTCTCTTAATTGTTGTGGGAAAATACGATCTGGTTTTCATTAAGGTCAATTGTAAATCAAACAACTCTTCTCTTTTAGAACTGCAGACAAAAAAAGATGAGTTCTGGAAAGACTTAAAACATCTGGATCAGAAAATTAATTCTTTTTCATACGAAGTTCCTGACAGATGAAGCCCCAACTCTGAAAGCCATCATCCTTCTGGGTCATTTTAAACCTTTTTATGGAGGGGATAAATTTTGCCTGCTATTTTTATTGCCTAATATGAAGAAATCTAATGCAATGCTATGCAACTCCATTATCACCCATTCCTTTGCAGGAAATTGACTCCTGGCATCTGAATTCTGGGTCATTTAGACCTGAAAAAAATGCAGGATTTGAGCATCGCAAGGCTGGATGATGATTTCAGTCATCTTTGCATAATTAATGACAAATCAGAGAAAAATGGAGAACAGCCAGGGGGGTTCTACCCACTTATGTCCTAAACCTTCTTGGCTAAGTGTCTCAGGAAATGATGCTGAGAGACAATGCACTGCTTCAAGAATCTCTGATTCAGTATTAAGAAAACCAACAAGTGGTAACAGGCAATTTGACAAGACTATCAATTAGGTCCAGCTGCATGTGGTACAATTCTTGAAGGAAGAACATGGAAAATAACCATCGCCCACTTCCAATTGCTGTCTGCTTTGTATACAGAATCAGGTGCGGAATCCATTACTGGAAATAGTGAGATATGCACTTTTGCAAGACACTTCGTACAGAGAGGAAAGGAGGTCAAAGAAAGAAGTGTCTCACAAGCAAAAATGAAGGACCTTGGAGCTCTTTTTAAGCACGGTGGAAGTAGAAATACAAAGGACAATCACTGTCCTGGTCCCCATCATAATTGTTAATGCACATGCCATTTAAACAGCTTTCACTACTTCTGCTCAAAGGGAAAAAGAAAATACCGCTACAATATAAAGGGGTTGCCAAGACATTTTCTGAAGTCACAGGAATGTAAGTCAGGAAACTCATAATTGCTCTGGCTTTTCTGTAGGGATTACTCAAGCAGACACTAGTTTAAAATGGGGGCACACCAACACATGAGTTTCTGTTTGTCCTTTATTGTTTGGGATGGTGTTTTTTAAGGTACACAGTATTTTAGGCAGGACATTACTGCTGTGAAATTGTTTGCTCCTACTAATTTACTCTGACAGCTCTCAAAGCAATGCATTGCCAAAGTAAGTTTCTGACACATCACTTTTGTTGACCGTACCTGGAACCTTTCAGCAAAAACCTTGGTGGATTCACCTCAGTAACTCCAGATTTTTGCAAAGTGCATGTTTATACCAGACCTAGTTCTCTAAATTCCTTTTACAGTCCCTTTAGAAAAGATGGCACACATAACGAGCGATTCTTTTAACCTATCTTAGCCTTCACTGAAATGAGATAAATAATCTCAAATAAATGCCTCTTTCTTTCTGCTGGCTAGCTGGGTTGTGGGTTCTTTCCCTGCAGTTCCTCATTACTGAGAGCAGACCATTGTAAGATACAAGCATACAAGCTTCTGCTTATGAGTAAGATGCTCTGGTGTTACTAAAGTCCATCGGGTAGCCTCATTTCGAAGCAGAGAAGAAGACTGTGAGCAGTATTTTATGAGGCCAAAATGTGCATGATAATGATTGGAAAAACCTAGAAAAACAGATCTTTTTTCCAGTTTTTTTTTTTTTTGCTCTTTAGTAACTGGATTTCTAAGGGGAGAAAAGATCACTGATTCAGGCAAACTTCTTTCTTTAGTTTATTCTTTAAAATAACAGAAGAGAGCCTTGGAGTTGATGCAGGAAGAACTTCATGTTATCAGGGCTGAAAACATGACAGCCAGATATATCCTTTCATTGTGTGTCATTCAAAGCTCTTTTGTGTTTATAATCATGTAGGAAACTAAGAAACATCACTGTCAGGAAACAACCTTAAAACTGAAGCTAAACAAGGAAAGGACTTTTTTTTTTTTTTCTTCTTCTTTTTGATCCTATCTGGTAACAATAAAAATCACCTGTTACAACACTGAGTGAAGGAAATAATTTTAAGTGATTAGAGTAACATCTGCTTCTAATTCTGTGTTCCTCCAATGAACCTTTTCTTTTCTTTTTTTTTTTTTTTTTTTTCCTCTTTTCTTTTCTGATTCATCCACAAGTTCATGTTATGTCATGTCACGCTGCACCACTGGGTTTACATGGTTTTGGTAGCTGAGGAGCAGCAGGGGTGACCTCTGTGTGCGGAGCCAAAAAGATGGCCCATGTGAGGTAAGAGCAAGATCTAGCCAATACCAAAAGGGACCTGCCGCTGCCAGAGGTGAGCCGTGAATGGGCGTGCCTCTGGAAGAGCAGATTTAAGGAAGGGAAAAACTGCTGCACCGCATCAGCTGCGAGACGGGAATGAGAAATGCGAGAGAACAGCCGCCAAGGTGAGGGAGCGCAGGAGGAGCTCCAGGCGCAGACCAGCAGCTCCCTGCAGCCCAGGGGAGGCCCACGGAGAAGCAGGCTGTTCCCTGGCGCCGCGGAGCAAATCTCCACACGCAGACACGGCCGAGCCCGCGGTGCAGCCTTGGATGAGGCCTGAAGGAGGCACAGCCCACGGAGAGTCCCGCAGGAGCCCTTCGGGCGGAGCCGCAGCCTGCGGTGGGGCTGGGGGAGCTGCAGCCCGTACGGTTGGACGCGTTGGAGCAGTGAGCCGGGAGATGCAGCCCTTGGAAAAGCCACGTGAGATAAGTTCAGGAAGGACGGCATCCAGTGGGAGAGACCCACGTGGAGCTGGGAAAGGGAGTGGCTATGAGGGAGTGGCAGAGAAAAGCCCCCGTTCTGCTTATGCTGCTGGAGGGGAGGAGGTAGATGAAGGCGGTTGGGGGGGGAAGGTGGTTTTAATTTGCTTTCAGTTCTCGCTGCTCTTGCTGTTAGTAAAAGACAATGGATTATATTCATCTCCCTACACTGTGCCTGTTCTGCATGTGACAGCAATTGGCTAGTGATCTCCTGGTCTGCATCTCAACCCGCAAGACTTCTCTGTTGTATTTTTTCCCAGTTCTGTTGAAGAGGGGGGTGTGAAAAAGTGGCATAGTGGAATTGAACTGTTGTTGGCACAAAACTACCATGAAACTATCACAGTCCTTCCCTCTCATCCTCTCTCTTTTTTATTTTATTTTATTTTGAGATTGAAGTCTCCTTGCTTATTACAGCATTTGAAAGCATTATGAAAACATCTTGTCTTACCAAGCAACCACTGGATGTATTGAGGCACAGCTTCCTAAGAAGTTGTTGAACATCCTTTGATGATGGAAAGTAGAGAATAGTGTTTTTTCTCCTTTTGCTTCTGTGTGGCCTTTGATTTCTTTTCTCTCCCTATGCTGCTTTTGTCCTAAACCTACAAGGTTTTGTTGTTGTTGTTGTTTTGTTTTTCCTTCATTTGTTGCATGTCATTTTCTCCCTGATCCCCAACCCTCCATCCAGCTGAATGAGATGGTGCTTAACTGCATTCAGAGTTAAACCACGGTGTATTCTAAAACAGATTTTATCTGTCCCATCACACAATATGTTAAAAACTGACCCAGTATCTAAAACAATGAATACTATACGCATACATATAATGATGCCAGCAGCAAAGTATGATTTTGCAAATTGTCATTTTGGAAATAAAAATACTCTTATCAAGTGGTTTCTTCATTGTTCATGCAGAACATGCCTAGATTATTCTCCCTTCCCCAGGACAGATCCAGAAAGCAAGCTGAGGAGCCAAGGATATAACTCTACAGAAAACTCATATTGTTAAATTGTATTCAGGGATCACCTGCCTCCGCTTCCCATGGTACCTCCCAAGGCAGCAATAACTGTATTGCTCTGAAGGAGACCATTACCAACAATGGTTGCAACTCTGGTATGGGCGAGAAATGGAATTTCATTATAACTACATTCAAAAGTATTTCAATCAGCACTGATTGCTGGCTCTTTTTAAAGAAAAAAAATAATTTACTGAGTAGATTCAGTGGTTGTGGGAATCACAACCCGTGATTTCCCACTCCCCAGTCCTTTTTCTTACAAAAACAGTGCATGCACTCTCCTGCTTATCTTCTGGCACTGTCACCATGCAACTTGAAGCATTCAGAGAGCTAGATTTTTGTCATGTGATCTAAAATACTTTAGAAGTTTGTTGTTTGTTTTAACATTGATTAAGGAAAAAAAAAATGTAAAGAAAAGGCTGTAATAACACCTTTCAGTTGAACAGGCTTGATTGTAGTTGTCTGTAAAATTGATTCATGGCTTTTTTCTGGTCCTGACCCACTCATGTGCCTCTTTCCCTCTGAGGCACCACATCACTGAGTAAGTTCATCTGACTTCTGCTGCCTCTTGCCCTTTATCCTGTTAATCAAGTGCAAAGTGTGATGGCTGCATTTTGGTGGAAAGCACTTCCTTTGCTAGCTGAAACTGAACCGAGACCACCAAAAAGTCCTACCAGCACAAGTGATAGTGGCTGTTATTAGCCTTGAATAGATTTAATCTGGATGTGTATGAAGTAAAAGATACATCCTATGTAGTTTGTCAATAGCCTCCTACTATTCCATAGCTATACTTAAAGCAAAAACATAATTTACGGAAGGAGCAAAATATTTTCTGTAAGAATGACCTAAGATGTAGCAACTGCAATAAATCCTTGATTTTCTTTGCTCATTTCTTAGCAAACATTTGTTGAATGCAATGAAAAATAAAGTTAAAAGAAATGTATAAGTGAAAGTGTGTGTGTGTATATATACAAGTGCCTGTGTATAAATAAATAGTTGAATAATTTTCTTTAGAATCTATCTCTACAGGTATTATTATTGTCTTAGAGGAATGCAGGTCTATGACTACTGCCCTTCCACTATAGAAAACTGAACTGTATCCTCCTGAAGTTTGGAAATACAAAAGCATAAAGGTTAATTTCAATCACCGTTCACAGGCAGGTGTGTATTCTCCACTAATGTCTCCATCTAGACTTCTCAGTCCAACCCCACTCCAGTTTTGTGGGGCTATCACACACTCCTTCAGTATATGAACTTACCACTTGCTACCAGGCTTCTCTCCACACTTCCTTGTACATCCCTGAAGAAGTCACTTATGGGTTCTTTAACAACATTTGAAAATCAAAAGGAATAAGTGGGAGACATATTACCAGAATTTTCTAGAGTTAGGCAGGGGCTGGAAGCGATGCTGCGGAAGTGGCAACCCAGCCTGCAGAAATTTAAAAAGAAATTACCCAATTAAGATGTAATGGTCCTCCAGCCTTCCTAGGCTGTGAATGAGCGCAGACATTATTTACAATCACAGAGAGTCATAAAACTCTATCCAGTTAAATCAACGGGGCTAAATTAGCCAGCAACATCCTGATTAGGTGCTGTGCCTGTGTGTGTGTGTGCAGGATGATTTATGATGAGATCTGCTGAACCCGTCAAAAGAAATTTTAAAATGACCTTCCAGGGGAAAAAAGAGTGGAACAGAGGGATATTGAGGTTTCAGGAAGACAATTGTACTGCCTCACTGTGAAAGATCACAGTGAATAGAGGCAAAGAAAGATTACATTTGTCAGTGTGTTTGTATGATGAATACTTATCCACATTCACTCGTTCCCTCCCCCTTGGCAGGCAAAAAGGAGGCAAAGTTCATTTTCCATTGAGTTTTGTTATGGTAGGGCTCCTAGTCACTATTTAATTATACTAACAGAGAGATTTCCTTTTTTTTAAGTGAATCTTACTTATGCTCATGAATACTGAAGGACTGCATGAGCACAGTAAAGTGGAGTCCTCTATTTATCCAAAGGTCAGAGATGATTGCAGGCAGGTGGTCCAATTACCCTAGAGGAAAAAAAAATCTTTCTCCCTCCATCCTTCTGCCTGCCTCATTCTCCCCAGCTAGTCCAGGAAAAATGATAAATAAAAAACTAGAGCTGCATAAAGGAGGCTGACAGCCTTTTTGCTTCTGAAGAGAGCAGCAGCACAATTTGGTACAAGCATAGTGTGTTCATGAATCCAAAACGTAAATCACTGCCTTCATAATAGGGCCATGAAAGCAGGGATGAGGCTTCTTTCAGCCAAGAGAGCAACAAGCAGCAACATCTCAAAGGTGGGGGAGATTAGACCAGTTTTTTACTTGTCACTGTGCCTCTGCTCTTTCTGCTTCTCCAACCGTTCACAGCATTTCTTTCCCTGATATGTGCCCTACCTTCCAAACTCCTGGCCACCCTGAAATTTCTCAGCTGACTGCCCAAGCCCACAAGGTGTGACACGTTCCAGAAAGGACTCTCCATGCTTGTCAGTTCCTCCTGGTGCCTTAATCCTGCAAAGGAAATATTTTTACAGGGCAGTAATGCGTGGCAGCCTTCAACTTCCCTAAAATATGGATGAGGGATGGTTTCAGTGATTGAGCACAAAATGAAAAAGCTCTTATACCAGCTTCCTCAAAGAGAGAAGATTGTTGTCTAGGCCATCATTACTGCAGAAAAAAAAAAATAATAATAATAAAATAAAATAATAATAATAAAAATTAAATGGCAGTACTTACACCAAATACAGCTTCTGAGGAGATCAACACACTATGAAGATGAACATCACATCAGCTGTTCATAACTCAGACATCATTTTGTTAGTTCTTAGGAGTTACTGTTGTTGCTCTTATTTTGCTATGCATATGGGAATCTTAATCTGTCCTTCAGATGGAATTTCCTAGGCATCTTAAGAATCTGATGAACTTCTTGCTTAATATCCTTTGATAAAAAGCAAGTCTATTGGTAGGCAAAAGTTTCAGAATTGCAGTCTTTGCGTGGGTCTGACTGCTAAACTTGCCCTGAAAACTCATTTAATTTTTCAAGGTAGAATCTGCCACAATTCTAGGTGGAGAGGGGAAAAGAAACAGCAGTGGTCTATGAGGTTCATAATAACTTTTGCAAACAGCAAACACTCCTTGAGAAGAGATTTTTCTGGGCTAATCTTGCTTGTCAAATACAGCTGAGTTATGTCAAAATGTACTGTGCATGAGCCAGTTCTTAGGTATAAAAAGTAGTGGATATATGTGACAAAAGATGTCAAGCAGTTAAGAACAAAGAAGAAAATGTAACTAAACAAAGTCTAGCAATCTGACCCCAGTTTTACAGATACTGTAGGGGTACAAAGAAGATCTACAAACCCTATGAGGTTATCATGGAAAATCTCGTTTAGAAAACTCTTAAATTCAAGAACCCAGCACAGTCATCTGTCTGTCTTCTGTATGCATGTGCTCACCACCCCAGTAGCACTGCAGCAGGTAGATGACCACATTGGCTATCATAAGTAGCAAAAGCTAAAAAGGTAGGAGCTGGAGAAACCATCCAGATCCAGAACATCAATAGAGTACTGGTGAACCCCAGTCTAACTCTAAGATTATTTTTCTCTCCACTGTGAGTTTTAATGCCTAAATAATATTATACATTACTGTGAATAGGAGACTTCACTGATTACAGAATTCAAGGTGCATGATAGTCATAAGTGATTAAAAGTCTGTCTTTACTTTTTCTTTTCTTATTTACTAGGAACTAGGAAGTGCACTTTACTTCTGAAAGAAGAAATAGGAAGGTTATCTTCTGAGTAATTTCTCTGCAGGATTGAGTCCCATATGAACACAATAAACCAGCTGAAAATAGATCTTCTCAATTTCCTATTATTGTAATGTCACAGACAACTTTTACACACTCACTAAATATATACCTTCTTCCCCTTCCTCTTTTTCTGGATTGCAATTCTAACTGAAATGATACTTATATGGACAATATACTCCATTAAATAAAAATAATTATAATTAAAAAAAACAGCTACATACCAGGATTAAAGAGTTTTTGTTGTTGTTGCTGTTGTTTATAGGCATTGCTCAAATTACAGGAAAAAAAGTACAAAAAGTTTAGACACTAAAATTTTAATTCTTATGTTCCATAGGTTTCAACTAACTTTTGAAGTGTTACATTGCTAATAATTTTCATTGTGTCCGTAATCCTCTCCAAGTTGCAGGAATAACATGTTCACTTTAAGTAGCAAACATATAGTAAGGGCAAGTGTAGAATCCTGCATCTGAGGAGGAATAACTGCATTCATCAGTAGAGATTAGGGATTGACCTACTGGAGAGGAGCTCCATCAGAGAAAGACCTAGGTGTTCTGGTGGACAATAGGTTGACCATGAGCCAGTGTGCCCTTGTGGCCAAGAAGGCCAGCGGTATCCTGGTGCATATTAAAAAGAGTATGGCCAGCAGGTCGAGGGAGATGATCCTGCCCCTCTACTTTGCATTGCTGGGGCCACATCTAGAGTGATTTGTTCAGCTCTGGACTCTTCCGTTTAAGAAAGACAAGGATGTTTGAAAGAGAGCCCAGTGTAGGGCTACAGAGATGATTAAAGGTTTGGAGCATCTTCCATCTGAGGGAACACTGAGACCTGGGGCTGTTCAGTCTGGAGAAGAGGAGACTGAGAGGAGATCTTATCAGTGCTTATAAACATCCAAATGATGGGTATCAAGCAGATGCAGTCTTTTCAGTGATGCCCAATGATGGGACAAAGGGCAATGATCTCAAACAGGACACAGGAAGATCCATCTGAATATGAGGAAAACCTTTTTCACTTTGAGAGTGATAAAGCACTCATACAGGCTGTCCAGAGATGTTTTAGAATCTCCTTCTCTGAGATATGCAAAGTCTGCTAGGACATCTTTTTGTGCAACTTGCTCTGGGAAGCCTGCTTTAGCAGAGGGGGTGGACTAGATGATTTCTGGATTTCCCTTCCAACTCTTATGATTCTGTGTAATATTGCATTTGTGTCTTAGTGACTCATACAATAATTGTTTGTACAACCAAGAAAATTTATTACTGGTCTAAGATTACCATACTGTTAGAAAATGTTGAAAATGTTCATATGTGCCCTTAATACTCACGTAATAATCTTTCTTTGGTTCTTCAGCTGTCCAAAAATGCCGTCTTCAAGCAGCAGTGTGCAGATGGTGGTGTTTGGTCTCACAGCACACATATACTGAAGAAAAGATATTGCTACCTACCTATAGGTCCTCTACTTGGTTTTTTACCTGTAAATACATGAGTATTTCCAATACTTATTGGCCACACGCCCACACTTGCAAGCTCTTGGTGCAATGTTTCTGTTCATCATTTTCTGCCCTGCTCAGTGGAAAGTTGGAAAGAGTGCAGCTGTATAAAGCAGTGGCTAGCACATTTTTTCTGAGGAAAATTTATGGAGTAATGTATCTACTTTTAGCATGACTATTGTTAAACCTGGAGATCAAGCAAAGTGACACTGAGTATATTGCTTTATCAATTGGATTCGTTCGAGTGAAAAATGCTGATCATGCCGTGTCTATCCCCTGGGTGCAGAAACACTACTTCACTCCTTGAGCGGTCGATACATAAAAGTCAAATTCATTATAATTTGTAGCTTTTTTTCTTGAAGAAGAACGCAGTTCTCAGTACATCAATATCAACTCTTAAATCCACATCGGATGGAGAGGGTACAGCACAGTAATTCAATCTCTTTACACTTAATATGGTCAGGAAGGGAGAATGAAAACAGCCTCTTGTAAAATGATGGAAAAAACAGGATGCAATCATTCTGATGGAGCTTTGCAAAGGAGTCATTTTACACCATTCGTTACCAGGGCAACAAAATATAGTGAGCCCTATACATCTAACAGGTGACATTTTAGCTAAGAAATTGCTTCTTTGGTATTTTTTCTGTCTATGAAAAACAATGTTACCAGCATTTTCACTTGTCATGTACTATAGGGCAACATATTCCCGCTGACAGGCCCATAATGGAAAAATAGAGCAGTTAAATAGTATTACAGTCTAACTTTTAGGATACATGCTAATCTGCTCTTTAAAGAGACTTCAGACATTTTCAAACACCCTGGAGACTTGAGCGACTGGAAATTTCTGCGTAAGTGTATATAGACGAGCAGACAGATGTGTTTATGGGAAACAAAAAACCCCTCTTTTACAATCTTTTCTGATTTAGCTAAAACCTGGAAGTTTCTTTTGTAGATAAATACACTTCAGTGTTTGTAAATGTCCACCCACAAACATACCTGTGCTGGATACATCAAATGGGTTGGTTTCTATACCTTTGTACCACTGAATGTATCAGTTATTGCCCACGCTCATGAAGGTCACAATCTGCTTTCAGATTTCTGCATAACTGCTATTCAAACTGAATTCAAAAAGAGCAATGGGGCTCCCTTTCCATGACATACTTTCACATCCATAAGAGATTTAAGAACTGGCAGTGGTCAATGGACACACAAACAAAGCTGTGCAACTCTGAAAAGCTGTGTTTTAGATGTGAAGATGCCTTCTCAATAACACATTTTGTTGTTGTTGTTATAGAAGTCTAGAAGCAGAGTAGCCTCCTGAAGCTCCTAGTGTCTTTCTGGCAGTACTTCATCAGCATTGGTGCTGACAGGCCAAGAGAGACTAGCTGAGAATTGAGTTTTAAATATCTGTTTCTGCTAAGTTTTATGAAGTGAGAGATCAGCATTAGGATGGAGTGGTGACACCCACCAGTAGGTCAGAATAGGGACAACACAGGTTGAAATAATATAAGGAAGGAAATAATAATGAAATAAGGAAATAATAATGAAAAGCTTGGAGAAAATTAATACCATATACAAAGAAATTCTTGTTTGAGTACATGGGGGCAGTCCATAGTAAAGAATAAGAGAGAAAGTCCAGATGCACAGAGTCCGGAGATAAGAGAGAACACAGCTATGTTGGTAGAAAGGTTACATACCTCTTATAATGTCTGACAGGCTTCAGGCATGTAGAAAATCACTGATAGCAGCCATGAAATATAATGTGATCAGTAGAGCCGAGATTATAACGTGGAGGATTGTTTAAAGGACAGTGCAGTGCGAAACAAAAAAAAAGAGAGAGTCGTGTACTTCAGTAGAAAAGAAGCAGAATTACATGGGAACAAGAAAAGAAGCAGTCAATGTTAAACACGTGCAGAGGAAACAGGAGGATGAAGAGTGGCACTGGATGGGAAATGAGTCACACTGTCACACTATAGAAATCTAAACTAGAAGGTCTCCACAAGCTTGAAACCACTATGTATGTAGAGATTACTGTACCTGGAAGTTTGATAATGGAGTGCCTTTGAAGTTCCTTCCCCTCCTGATCAGAATCAGAGCTCAAATGTTTATCAGGGTGAGATTAGCCTACATTGTCCAGAGAGATGGACAAGTACACATCACTAAAAAGACAACTGCAATGATGTCCTTGAAATATGATGTTATGGTCAAGACCTCTAGAGGAAACAGTGGTTTTTATTGTTCCCTCTGTCATGCAGTGACTAGCTATAGGTATAGTGTGAATTGACTGTTACTAGTTGTTAATTTCTAATTTTTCAATTAAAGTGAAAATAAACAGTCCCTTTCTTCAGCCATTGGACACTACTTCTGCCCGTGTGTCAGAACCATCCATGATACAGTGAGGTGTGTATGGAAAGGCTACAGAGCCACACTTTCCTATAAATACAGAATTCATTGGGAAAGACAGCTAAGTGTCTTTCAGTTGTCAGTCATTTACAAACAATACTCTGTGAATGGATAATGGAATTACTAAAAGGCTACATGTGGACAGGGAGGTGCATTTAAAATAAGACAGATTTCTGGGTTTCCTCCCAACTTGTGTGGTAGTATTGCAAGAATAGTGAGGAACAAGACAATACATTGAAACTCTTTGGTATTCATAGGGCACAGAAGGCACCTGTCATCAAAGATGCCTCCTTTGCTTTTCTCCCCAGATGTGGTAGCCCAAATCTGGAATCTTCATTAGCAGTTTCCCTTGCTCCCCACATGGCATGGGTGTGCTGAGTTGCAGCAGTAGTCTATGCCCAAGTCTTCCTTGACCTTGGGTGATGAGAATAGAAAGTTTGATTTTTGAAACATGTCTTTTGGGAACTTTTATTTCTCTGTCAGTGTGACAGGACTAATCTGTGCTCTACAGACCTTAAACTTCTGGCATTATTATTGTAGTTCTCTCCCTTTCTTGTCTCTCTTATTTGCTTCTACACACAGCATTTAACTCTCTCATACAGGACTCTCACATTTTTCAATTTGTGTGCACTTCCTGCCTCAGGCCAAGTTATCCCTAACACCCAGCTGAGAGAGTACAGTAATTACAGACTGTTTTATTGTCACTTATGTGCCAGATCTTTTTTGTTGGTCTGCGTTCTCTGAAACACAGTACAGTCACCTATGTATACAGATGTACACTAAGAAGTGTATCTCTTTAGGCATTCCTACACCTCCAATCCTGGAACAAAATATGCATCTCATTTGTCTCACACACATAAATCTAGACTACATCAGATTAAAATGTTAAATGAAGTAGTGCCAGAAATAATGATGCTGTTTAAAAGACGTATTAAAGCATATCTTCAGTTTAAATTTTCACACTTAAGACTTCTACTGTGCTTCACAGATCTTCCAAGTAGCAAAATATAATTTGTCTACAGATGTTTTTTTCTTTATTTTCCTTTTTGTTCATAATATTAATAACCTATGCTATAATTGTTTTTAAATAATATTCCAAGAGATATATAATCTTTGAACATTTCAAATTTAATTCAAAATAAACATTCAATATGTAAGTCATAGGTTCCTACTGATACATATTTCTTCTTTTTCTGCGATCAAAGTGGATACAAAAAAATGCAAACTAGAATTCAACTCACACATATTTTTATAGTATAAACATTTTTTGGTGATGTGTCTGATGTACAAAGATAATTATCTGGACACTGATAACCAAGCAAAGCAAGGAAATGTGCAGAGTCATCTTAAAGTAGACAGTATCACTTAGGAGATTCAGTTTCAGCATTCTGTCTATTATGCCTTAGGTTATTTGAGAGAATGACATACTGTAGATACATAATAAATATTTTTAAAGTGAGAGACCCATGTAATCTCACTGTCATGCTGTCAGAAGTCTGTCATGTTTTCACAATGAAGGTGAGGGTTTTTTTTTTGCCATCAGTTTTTGTTTGTTTCTCCATTATAGAATCTATTCTTTAAAAGTAAGAACATCAAATTAATTACTGATTAATTAATCATTGCCAAATCTAGACTAGAAGTTGAATCTCAATACTTCAAGAACACAGCAGCAGCTAAACTGCTAATTTTTGCCGAAGGTCCTGTTGCTGCCACCAGAGTGCAAAAATCAGCACTGCCCCTTCAGTCTCCTCTTGAGGAGCTGTAGGCTGCCATGAAGCTTCCCTTCAGTCTCTTCTGCTCTGGACTCTATTAACATCTTTATATCATGACACCTAAGATTGCACACAGTAGTCAAGGTGAGGTGGCACAAGGATAATCACTTACCTCAACCAGCAAGAAGTGCTGGGCCTGGTGCATCCTGAGGTACTATTGGCCCTTTGAGCTATCAGGGTACACTAGTGATTCATGCTCAACCAGATCCCGCATACCTCTTTCCGTGGGGCTGTTCTTCTGCCTCTTATCCATGTGGCTGGTGATTGCTCAGCCCTCTGATTTGTCAGGATGTCTCTACAAGGCCTCTTTACTGTCGAGGGAATAAATAACTTCTCCCAGTTTAGGATCATCCACCAACTAACTTAGTATACATGTAAGTCCTGTATCCAAGACTGTGATGAAATATTGAAAAGAACTGGCCCTATAATGAAGACCTGAGAAACCCTTCTGGTGACTGGCTGTCAGCCTGATGTAACCCGATTAAACCATCCCTTAAATACCAATGTGCTATATGATAGCTTCGCACTGGAAAAACTGGTTTTATTCATTTCTCTGTTTGCATCTAACTTGAAGCCTCATAATTCCTGTGCAAAATCCTTTCCCCATGTGAGAAAGGTGCATCCCAACAGATGCCAACATGCCTGGTGTTGCTTAGAGCATCCCATGATTAAAACCCAAAATTCTGCTGGAGACACCATCCTCAGAACCATACATTAATCAGTTAGTTTTCCTGTTCCTTTCAATCTTGTTCCCTGCTAGTAAGACAGACATTAACACTACCTGTGTCCATGATCCTTTTGCCAATTACCCAAATGCCACAAAGTCTTTTCTGATTGCCATTGGACTTCTTTTTGCTACCTCCTTGCCACCAGCATGACAAAACTACAATAAATAATAATCTGAGGGCCATATTGAAGTAGTGAGTTTCCTAATAATATCTGTTACCTGGGCCTCAGAGAGGCAGCAGACTTTCCTATGTGTCAAGTCTAGTCAACATACCAGACTCTCTGTTATTCTCAGAAGAGAGTGACCTACGATAACAGCCTGTTTGTCCTTGACTGACATGATCACGATAAGGCAGATAGGCTGACTTGCCCTAAGTGACCCAGTCAACCTGGGTGGAGCTTGGTCCACCTCATCTTTTGCCTGTCCATGACGTCCAGAGCCTCATACCTATTTTATAAGGACACTTTGTAGGGTGGGGTTGGCAAGGAAGGGATTCTGCTGCTGTCTGAAACCAAAATCTGCTTCCATTCCCCTCTGTCTCCTAAGTCCCACTTTCTGCCTGGTGATAACAGGATAGAGATTCCTTTGCAGCTTGTGCAGTTGCTGGCTGAGACATCTGTCTTGGTGAGAGTAGAACATGATTCCATCCATCAGTCTTCTATGACTCCCTGATCCTCCTTGGCCTTCCCACCTTCTCCCAGAGCCTGCCTTCAGATTGAGTTCTCCCTGGATAATCTCCCAGAGGTGCGCACATCACTGCTGTCAGGCAGTTCAGGCCATCTATATTCTGCTTTTCCTGCTCCCCATAGAACACACCTGCACTGGAGCTGAGCACTTTAGTGAGCGGCAGATGGTCAAGGTAACTCTCTGACTTCTCTACAGGTTAACAACCAGATGAAAAACATGTGTTTTTCATTTTTCTTTCCTCGCTGCAAGTTCATTTTTCCCTGGCATCCCCACACCTGCTGTTCTATTTTGGTGCCAAGATAGTCTCCTTTCTCTTTGGCTGCCACGCTTTCAGCCGTGGCTGAGATCTATTTCCCTGATGATTTTGAAATGAAGATGGTGTTGTGTATAATAATTAGTCTAATCAGATCTTCTCTGTGTAATGCCATGAAGCATGGACAGCTCAGGAGAAGACTGAGGCCTGGATGTGGTCTAAAATGGGTTATCAACGGGATTTTAGAGGTGCAAAGGCTATGGTAGTACCAGAACAACAGAATAGTCCTCTCTGTATAACATACCAAACGTTGTTTTGAGTGAGTAGGCTTTCTTTCACCTGAAAACTTGGTGTCTTGTCCAGTCACTTCAGCTCTCAGTTCACATTAATTAAAAAATCTATAGTCCTGCTGAAAGTTCGGAATGTGTGAGGCAGCCAATTTGCTGCTAAGAGAGATTTCTCTGTGGGAGGTAAGTGCAGGGCAGAACCAATCTGTGCATGAAGTTACATGATAGAAGAATGGACAATTAAAAATATTTGATGTTGGTTACAGCAGTGCAGCACAGATTGCTTTGAGATGATTAACTGCACAAACACTGATGTAGCCAGAGTTGACATCCAATTTAGGCAGCCAGAGATGCAGGAAGGAAGACATGAAAATGTCCAGTAAATTGGATTTTTTTCCACGTGGCTTAACTATTAGGACAAGCCATAGAGAAAATGGTTTTGGTTTGGGGAATCATAAATGCTTCAAATGAGGGATAATCTGCTTTTGATATTTTCAACATGTTTCAGTTTGGAAACGGATAAGTGAGAGTAGGAAAGAAACAGGACAACAGGAAAACATGGTGAACTAGTTGAGGAGAAAGTTTAGTAGGAGGAAAACCAAGCGGAAGCCTATTCTTGCTGACATTTTAGCATGGAATAAAGTATCAGTTAAGGACAAAGCTTTCAAATGTGAATGGTTGAAAAAAAGCACCTAATTTAGGTTATCCAATATGTTACCTGGTACGAAGTTGCTTTGGCTCATGTTTATTTAGTATTCATCACCTGAGAGGATCAGATGTGTCTGACAGTCAATTAGAAATATATACCCATATAGATGGATGTAAATTTAGCCATATCTGGCTTTAGGCCCAATTGAACAACAACAACAATGGCAATAAAAAGGAAACAGAGAAGGATGCTTTTTTTATGTAATATTTCGAGAGGAATTTGTGATTATTAGTATTATTATAGGATAAATCTTCCTTTTACATCATTCTGTATTTCTGGATGTTAAGATACCAAATGAAGGGTGACTCTTTATAGGCAGTTATTAAATATTGCTATAAATAAAAGTACACAGAAGTCTCTAACTTGGGTAAGACCTGGGCAGATTTTCCTTGCAAAGATGTAGTGTATGTGTTGATAAAAAAAAGATAGGGGCTATACAGCCAAAACTCAGGTTCTCATCAACATTTTTCCTCAAAGGAAGAGACTGTGCAGAAGTCTTGTAGACAAAGCATTTTTTCAACAGGTATTTCAGATACAGCAACCTGATATGGAAATTCAGGAGTTTAAAATATTTCAGAATTAAATCAGAAGATGTCTTCAAAACTAATGGAATTTGTGTACAAATCATCTCACTTTATATGGTAGGGTGTGATAATAGAGTGCTTTCAATACATTTTGTGGGAAAATGATTACCGTTGCTAGCAGAAAACATATCCAAAATCTCTGAGTGGTGTCCTCATAGAGCAAACTACATACGTTGCTCTGAAAGTGATATAGTTATTTCCACGGAAATTACTAGAGATACAAACAGCACAATAGCACTATTTGATAGAGCAAAATCTCAACTACGGAGTACTATTTTTCAACATAGACACAATCATTAATTGGGTATTTTCTCCATCAGTGAGCAAAGGTTTGCATGCCATGATCATAAAAACATGCATGGCCATCTGGAACATGGCTTGTCTTTCAGGTTGCTGTCACTACTGCTGAAACACGCCACGCACCATCTCACTGTGCTCAGTCCACAGTTCGGTCTCCATAATTGTTCAGAAAGCATTGATGGGTGTCAGTGGGTGCCTGCATCTTTTATGTAAGCTGGAATTCAATTCTACACCTTTGCTTCATATACACTTCCATGTCAGATGCTGTTTTGTCACACTGCCTCTCTCCTCCCATCTGTTTCATGGCACCAAAATATAGTGGAGTATCAGTAAGAAGGTTCAGTTTTGGAGCAACTCTCATTTCATATTAGTACTTCACAGGAACCTGTTTTAAAAATCTTTTCTTCGTTACTTAAACTTAATTAACAAAGTGTACATTAAAGTTACTTATGCTGTGGAGTGTTCATTACTAATTTCTTGTATCCTCTTGTACAGGTGATAATGCAAATCTCTCATGAAAATTGAACTAAGATGAGTTAGGCTGAGGCTGTTTTTCCACAATCACAAATTCTAAACCTGTGCGCTACTAATTGCCCTACATTAGATATGAAAACCTGCTTATAGTTCTATGCCATTAGCAAAAGCACTTACATGGTGTTTCATACACTAGCTGAGAGAAATGACCATGCCGCAGTTACCTAGAAGTCTAAAGAAAGAAAATAACCACTTCAGAAGTATTTGGAATAAATTAAAAAGAACAGAGAGATTTTGCACTGGTTCAGCACTACCTGTCTTGTGGCTTTGCAATTTAGCCTAGAACTCAAGCCCCTAAAATGTGATCTTACGCCTATGTGGAGCACAGCCATGATGCTCTTTTAACACACAGAAATATCTAAGATACAATGGCAAAGAGCTTCATCCACGATTAAATTCCTGGGGATTTCTGTGAATTATGTCATATCCCGCCCGTTAAGTAATAAATGCCTAGGGAAAAAACAACTGCAAAAATAAGCAAAAAAAAATTAAACAACAACAACAACAACAAAACACGTATACCACCATACCATTAGGTAGCTGGAGTTTTAATCCTTCCTTCCATGATAAAGTAAGCTTACCTTCAATTTTTCTGTCATTCTCTGTTTCTGAACATTCAGGGTTCATTGGGTTCCAGCTGAATAGGCAAATACCGAAGTGCAGGAATGGATTTTGTATTGCTTTTTGTATTGCTGCCTTTCTAAATAATGCAGGCTGTCTAACAAACATATAAATGATCCTACCACTACTTTGTACGCAAGCTGAAGTTATGCACCATTTTAAGTATGCCCAGGAAAACACCCAAAATATTTTTACCCTTAGCATCTTATGAAATGACTTTTACTGTTCCAAGCACTGTGCAAGTTTACCTTGTCCCATTTATCTACTTATCAATTGCATTATTTCTAAACCCTTGTGTTTTAAAGTTTTCAAATATACAACATGGAATATAAAATGGAATATTTTATATTCTAGAATATAAAAAGGAAATTAAAATCCCTTTTTTTTTTTTTCCATAACTGAAATTCTTTTAATAAGGCACCTTTCTCAGAAATTAAGTTTTCTTCTAAAGATGTACACTGAGGTACATGCTATGATAAAGTAAGTCCTATTTGTGATTTTTTGCCAGTGTAGTGCTTCAGCTGAATACTGGTTTTGAAAACAAAAACTCTTTCCTAGAAGGCTGTATTAATTACCTATTAGCTGATCAGAGATATCCAAGTACATGCTACTTTAATTCCACTGAGATCAGTGAAAACAGTAAATAAGTTTACATAACTTATGGAATTGCTGTTCTCTAAGTAGTGTGACATTGTTACTAAGAAGCAGTGATTTTGTTTGATTTTTGCACGGCACAAAATGAGGTTGACCCCAGAAGTCTGCCCTGGAATAGTTCATGGCCACTGACCACTGAGAATGCAAAATTTCCCAGTCCTGCCTTAGAAGTGGGTTAAATCCATTTCAGTGATCGATTGGTTTGTCCAAGCAAATAATCACTATATCGCTATTGCTCCCAGATGAACTTACTGGTTTTCTGTTCTCAAAGGCTCTGAGAAGCAACTTTACTGATGCTGTATTACTGATGCAGGGGCTAGTGTAAAATACGGTATTATTCTAATTTCAGTGGGGCCATACAACCTCACAACAAATTTGATTCTAATCTCCTGTATTCACATGAATAGTTATCTTTTCAGGTTCCCATATTGCATGTTTCCTGAAAGTCACACTGAGGAAGTGAGAATCATCATCGGGCTGTCTCCTCAAACACTGCTGGACAACATTCATATTCTGAATGTCAGATTATGTCATTATGTCAGGTTATCACCGATCAGGTATTTGCTTCTATTGAGACTTAAAAAAATGCACTGTGGATTTGAATTAGTATCATTGGTAAACTGAGGCTTTTGTATTTCAGTAGGTGTACATTATTTAAAAAAAAAAAAAAAAAAGTCAGGTTTTGTGGCTAGGGGATTTAAAATATAAAAACTTCCAAACTTAGTTAAGTTTGATAATAACACCATGTAACAACAATTCACAAGTGGGAAAGCACATTGATTCTGCCAGCTAGAATAATGTCCTGTCTTACTTAGATGTGCACTGTCAGCTTTGTCAGATTGGGTAATTATTTGTTCCTTAAGTTCTAAGCAGTCACCCATGTGTGTAGATTGTTAATAAGCAATAGAAACACTTCCAATGAGACTGTACATGCTGGAAAAAATTTGCTGGAGAACATGTGTATCAGTAGTGATGATCAAAAATATTTCTGCATCACAGTCTTTGGGGTATTGTTGCTTTTGGAAGAACAAAACTTCTTAGCAAGCTTACCTTTTTTTTTTTTCCCTCTTTTTTTTTTTTTTTCTTTTTCTTTTTCTTTCCTTTAACACATGCTGCAGAAACACCAGACAGAGAGCTGTTAACTGAAGCAAGGCAGTTTCTCCCTCAAGAGACTGAACTCCCTTTCTCAGTTAGATCTTCCAGCCTTACAGGCCCAGGAGGTGAGAGAGCACATGGCTGCATATTTGTTAAGTGTCTTTCTCACAAAGTATGAAAGGACTGCACTACTCCTCTTGCATGTGCAACTTAAAAGCATCTTGGCAGCCATGGCTTAGGCAACACTCTGCATTTGTTGTTCCTGTGCTCCTGCACTGGGTGCTAGAAGTCCGCTTTAGTTATCTCCCTGGGCAGAACAGCCTGAAAGCAGCTACTTAGTAGTCCACAAAGGAGTTGGGACAAATCCCAAACATCTGTCTTGACATTCAGAGATTGAAGAGATCTTTCCATTCACATTCAGATCATTCCACATGCATTCAGGTTTTGAATTCCTCCCTGAAACAGCCAAGAGATTTTTGCAACAGCAATAGTGACACACTGTCAGGAAGGTTGTGGGCACCTAAACATTTGGTACCCTCATAATTCGGACACTTTAATTACATTAGTTTTCAGTCACCGGCCTAAGGTTGAGAAGTCCTCACAATATTGTTACAAAACCTTTGTTCTATCCAGTTCTTCAAACTAAAACTATTAAAACTTGCTTCAGGCTGAAACTCAGCCTTATACAAAATTTCTGCTAACGAGATCTCTCCCCTGCTCTTCTCCCTTCTCAGATAGGGTGAACATTCAGAAACAGTGTGGGAAAACTACAAGGAACACACGGATCTGAAACAGAATTGGAAGGACTGTACTAATATGGGCTGTAGACTAGAGGAAAAAAATGCAAATGTAGTTTGTTACATAGTGGAAGAGAGGGAGGAGACTACGTCTGTCCCTAGGTATACTTTGTATTGCAGAATACTTGGGCAATGTTAACAGGCAGGTTCAGATGTTGTTCTCATTATCTTTTAGCTGTTGCTACCAAATGTACAATGTGCTTTTGTGTACTGTCATAAGTCAGCTAAAACATGTGTAAACATATGCTGTGTCAGTCATTAAAAAGAAGGGTATAATTACACTTTTAAATGTGGCAAAGCATTTTCAAAGTAGCGTATAATTTTCTAGAGCAGGAACCTTTATGAAACATATCTTCCTCTGAGTGTTTATACAGCCTGACATCTTCAGGTTTGTTCGGATCAAGAGCCCCACTGTGAACAAGCAGGCTTCAGACAAGGGAGGCAATTTGTTCTTTTGGTGCCATTTCAATGAGGGAGAGATGCAGAGAGAGCAGGAAATGGGGAGGAGTGAAAAGAAAGAGGAAGAGCACACCATGTCACTGCACAAAGTTCAGAAGTATTCAGGATCTGGCATAATTACTTGGGAATGAACGCTGAGTGGCTTAGTGTCAGGGTGCTATTTTCACTGCTGGCGAATGATGATGCTGTCTTTTTCCTTGATAGTCGATGAAAGGTATGAATATTAAACATTTAGATTTGTTGAAAGGTATGGAGTTTGTACTTTAATTTAATTAAATAGGCTCACTGATCTCTTGGGGATAGTGGGAATATGTAGTCTTACCCAGAAACCAAAGAATAGAAAGGTGAAGGAGGGATCTTATAAAATGTTCATTTCATCCTTTTATATCATGAGAGGGTACTCCTACACAAGAGGGATTTGCAAAGCTGGTCTAGAAGTTTGAACACCTTATCTTCATTAAGTTTGTAATTTTTCAATGTAATTTTGGAAAATTTGAGCTTAAAAGTTTTTAGGTTTTCAAGAATAAATAGAGACTGCACAGTATTCTGCTTCCTAAATTCACTTAAGCTACCAGGGTGTTTTGGCTTAACAATTCACTCATCAGCTAAGCCACAATACTCATCACTTCATTTCTATAACAGTTTTGAAGGAAAATCAAGGATAAAGTGGCCTTGCAAAATAAATTTGGAAGGAATGAAGGAAAGATAGGTGGTCCTTTCAAAGCATAGATAAAGTTTAGAAGACTTTCAGTCACAAAGATCTAGTTAAACAAGCTTATCTTGCAAGGAGATACTGGCTTAGCACCTGTGTGTAAATCATTTTGTTTGGCAAAACAGAAAGTGATAGACTTTATAGGATACAAAAATATCAAAGAATCACAGAATGGCCAGGGTTGGAAGGGACTTCAAGGATCATGAATCTCCAATCCCCCCACCACAGACAGGGCCACCAACCTCCACATTTAATACTAGACCAGGCTGCCTGGAGCCCCATACAACCTGGTCCTGAACGTCTCCAGGGATGAGGCATCCACAACCTCTCTGGGCATCCTGTTTCAGCACCTCACCACTCTGTAAAGAACTTCCCCCGATCCAACCTAAATCTTTTCTCCCTCAACTTAAAACCATTTCCCCTTGTCCTGCTGTTATCTACTCTTTCAAAGAGTTGACTACTCTCTTGTTTGTACCCCTTTTGGTACTGAAAGGCTGCAGTGAGGTCACCCCGCAGCCTTCTTTTCTCCAAGCTGAACAAGCCCAGCTCCCTCAGCCTGTCTTCATAGGGGAGGTGCTCCAGTCCCCTGATCATTTTTGTGGCTCTCCTCTGGACCCTCTCCAACAGCTCTCTGCCTTTCTTGTTCTGGGGACTCCAGACCTGGGCACAGAACTCCAGATGGAGCCTCACAAGAGCAGAGTCTTCCCTCCCCTTCCCTCCCTCCCCTTTCCTCCCTTTCCCTTCCCTTTTCTCTCCTTTCCTCTACTTTCCTCTCCTTTCCTGTCCTCCCTGTCATTCTCACAGTCCAAAGCATAGCAGTGTAACTGTATTCTCATTATTTACTTTCCCAAATTCTTACAAATATTTTTTATTTCATGGAAGCATCTTTCCTATTCTGCTGGAAGGAATTACTCCACATTCCAAAGACTAGTTCCTTCATCAAAGTCTGGACAGTCGAGCTCACAATTAAATTGTTTTGAATGTCACATAATAGTAATTGTCAGAAGAGATTTGATCTCTGACATTCATGTTTGAACTATAGTATAAATTTAATTTATTCCTCCATCGTATTTCCTTGAATTTACATCAGACTATCTTTCTAATCATTTTTGTCTTGATATTACCATGTGCTGAAGTCTCATTTGTATATCTAAAGACAAGAGTTACATGCGCACTGAAGTTCATGTTGAAATAAATTGGCCATCAGAAAACATGCTTTGGATGACAGAGCATAACTATGCCTCGTGGAAAGAGTTATGCAAATATTTATTTTTTCAAGGCAGAAATGATTTTTTTTTCCCCCAATTTTAAACACATTTATAGCTTTCTAGTCGACAGTGTGGTTTAATACTCAATATCATACTGGTTTGTACTCAGAGCTAATTTTATTCATAGAAGATGATAGGGTGCTGTGTTTTGGATTTGTTGTGAAAATAGTACTGATAGCACAACAATGTTGCAGTTGCTGTTGAGCACTGCTTGCATGTCTGTAACCAAGATCTCCTCTGTTCCACACGCTGCCATTGGTGAGCAGGCTGGAGTACACAAGAAGTTGGAAGGAATTACAACCAGGACCAATGACCCCAGCTGACCAAAAGGATGTCACACACCATATGATGTCATCTTCAGCAAAAAAGTTGAGAGGAAGAAGAAGAAAGGAAGATATTTGAACTGACAGCATTTGTCTTGCCAAATAATTATTACACGTGATGAGCACTGCTGTCCTGGAAGTAGCTGAACATCTGCCTGCCCATAGGTAGTGAGTGAATTTGTTGTTTTTCTTTGCTTGCACAAACAGCTTTTGCTGTACGTATTAATTTGTCTCTGTGCTGACCTATGTGGTTTTTCTCCATTATGCTTCCAACTCTCTTCTTTCCTAGTGGGAGAGAGTGAGCAAATGTGTGGGACTCAGCTTTCTACTGGGATTAAGGCATAAAAAATATGCAGGCCCCAGTCCAGCAAAGGCCACTGTGTGTGTCCTTTAATTCAGTCTTTCTGCATTATCCCACACAGCTGGAATACAGTGTTCCTGCAGCATCTATGAGACTGGGACTTTCTGTCACACTCAGACATAAAGTCTCTGCTAAGGCAGCATAGGAAAAATTATCTCACTTACATGACTTTAACTTAGCATTTACCTGGAAAAATGCACTGTAGACTGCAAAGAACATCCTAGAGATTTTCTGATAGGCAATGAGTGAAAAAAAAATCTGATAATTTTTTACGACCAGGAGTGGACAACAGCTTTATAGTGCACGTTGGAGTGGTCTTTCATACCCATGTGCAGTAACAGATTCTGCTTAAATTGGTGGCTTAACTGTCCTTATAAAACTTTGTCTGTCATTATTTAACAGTAATTTATCCTGTCATACACAAAGACAACATATTTAACTCTGTGATGAAAAAAGCAAACACACACACCTGAGACACCTGAACAGATTTTTGTCTTCTGTTATCACTCACAACACAGGTTTAGCACTTTATTTCCACTGTCATGAAATTAAGAAGAAAAAAATATTTCATTTTAATAGCAGAAAATCATCTTAAATTTAGAATCCTCACTTTCTGATGGACTTCATTTCAAGTGGTAGCAATTAATTTACTTTAAAAATTCAAAAGATTTGCAACCACTTTTATTTTTGTAAGTATTTCCATTTGTAATAAAGAATGATGGTCACATTGTTGAGCTCTTGCACAATTATGGCCCCTGAATGATTGTTATCACTCAGTGTCATTAGTGGCTAACTCTGAAAATGTCAGTTCAGTGCTAGTTGCTAGGCAGCAATCAAAGAAGCAAATAAAATGTTGGGAACATTAGGACACAAATAGAAGTGAAAAACATCTTTAAATATCTATGCCATTGTTACATGTTGATGATGGAGTCATTCTGTTCCTTTACTCCTGCTCTAAAACAGATAGTGGAACAGAAAATGCCACAGAGAAGAGCAGTGAAAACAACCAGAGATCTGAAGTATCTCTTCACGAGATGACAAATGTAAATTGGATAATAAGGAAAAATGCTACAGACTGGTCATGCTCATAGAGACTGATAAAATTCAAGCAGGATGAACAGTACAAAAGTATGGTTCTTATATATCATCTGCCTGAACTCATGCAAGGACTTTGACATGGTTCCCCACCATACCCTTATCTCTAAATGGGAGAGATACAGATTTGAGGAGTGGACTATTCGGTGGATAAGGAATTGGTTGGAAGGCTGTAGACAGAGGGTTGTAGTGAATGGCTCTATGTCCAAGTGGAAACTGGTGACAAATGGTGTCTAGGGATCTATCTTGGGACTGGTGCCCTTCAACATACTTGTCAGTGACACTGATGATAGGCTTAAGTTGATTAGAGGGCTGAAGCGCCACCAGTATGAAGACAGTCTGAGAGAGCTGGGCTTGTTCAGCCTGAAGAAGACTGCAGGACCACATTGCAGCCTTCCAGTATTTAAAAAGGGATTATAAAAGGGAGGGAAATCCACTTTTTAGAAAGGTAGACAGTGATAGGAAAAAGGGGAATGGTTTTAAGCTCAAAGAGGGAAGATTTAGATTGAATGACAAGGGGAAGTTCTTTACAGTGATGAGGTGCTGGAACAGGCTGCCCAGAGAGATTGTGGGTGCTCCGTCCCTGGAGGTGTTCAAGGCCAGGTTGTATGGGGCTCTGGACAGCATGGTCTAGTGTGAGATCCAGAGGCTGGTGGCCCTGCCTGTGGCAGGGGTGTTGGAACTTGGTGATCCTTGGGGTCTCTTCCAACCCAAGCCTTTCTATAATTCTGTGACTACAGAAGAATCAGCAATATTCTAAGAAATTTTGAAATAGCATGATTAAAATAAGGAAAAAGAAGAAATTGCAATCACCACATCAAGCTCTAGATATTTCTATGATATAATATTGCTAATAACATTTGCCATCACATCACAGCAGCTC
This sequence comes from Perdix hodgsoniae, assembly GCA_035772895.1. Classification (NCBI taxonomy): domain Eukaryota; kingdom Metazoa; phylum Chordata; class Aves; order Galliformes; family Phasianidae; genus Perdix; species Perdix hodgsoniae. The sequence continues at coordinate 13,813,995 of JAPSGF010000003.1, forward strand.
TACACCTAAGCCTACACCTAAAATACTGTTCTGTTCTCTCATTCCAAAAGGCTGAAATAGTGGTCTCCCGTATTTTTCATCACATATACTGGTATGTCTCATCGGTCTAGCAGATCTCTTCCTTAGTTTCAGTGTCTGTATGTGCATCTTTGTTCTGAGAGGACTTTTGTTTAAATGAAATGTCAAATGTCTTCAGTGCACAGAACTCTTGATCGCTTGCAAATCTTTAAAAGGTAGCTATAGTATTCCAATCATGAAGCTATGTAGTACTGCCTGATTTTTTAAAATAAACTGTTACTTCTGCTGCAGTTTGCCATGCTCTAATTTAGACTTTTCTAGGATCAGCATCCATTTGCCTTTGTAATAATATGCTTACAATGCTCAGTGAGATTCTGCTAGAAGAAACCAAACAAAGAACTTAATCTCTGTATCTGCTGTGTATACAAGTGAATTTATGTGTTTATTATGCTGCTTGACAACAGCCAATCCTGTAAAAAATAGACCCAGTGTTATTCTTTAAGTGTTAGTATAGCTACATATAACTCACATCTTATGCAATTAAGCAATCTTCATCAATTCAGTTATAATTTGTGGGAAGAATTTACTTACCTTTATCAGACAGTTATGGACCTTTTATTCAGGGTATTAAGAAGGCTGCTAGGTCACACAATGTTTTCCCAAATGTTTTAAGCCATTTTCTAAAAAAGGGAGCCACTTCTTAATAGTGCAACATGGTATTGCTAGCCACTTTAAATAGATGAAGCAAATACATCTATTTGAAAGATGACCAGATAGAAAAGATATTCCAAAGAACAGAGTTGCAGCCAAACTATGAATTGCTCAATTTTCCTCATTTTAGTTCCAGAGTTTCCATGAGTTTTTGGAGAATCATATTCTTTAAATACTTATATTTTGAAGGAGAAAGACCATAGTTATGAACACAACTGATGATCAGTGCATTGCATTTTTGTATTTTCCACACACCTACAACTTTCCCAGGAAAAGATACAGTTTTCATGAACCCATGACTGTGTAGACAGACTTTGAGTATAACTGAGAGTCTACTTCTGCATCTGCTCTAAATGTATAGTTACTGTAATGATCTGCATTACCTAAGGGGGTGGATGAGAGCAGGAAGAATGGAGGCAAATTTCAAAGCTATCAAACTTTTGAGTCTTATTTGCAGCTACAGTAGATGCACCATTTTTCAACTTGCAGCACAACATCTTCCCCTACACTGGGGAGTATTAGTGGGCTATACATTAAAAAAGAAAGAAGCAATGTATCTTGCAAAGCTCACATTAAACAGCATAGATTGCTCCAATTATGTCAAAAGGATTCTGGCAAACCTTCGTTGTCTTCCATCTGAAGTCTGCTCATGTAAGTGTATATTGTTTCAGTGAAGAGAGATAAAGCAAGGAAAGTAGAAAAGTATGCAAGTATGACAATTTTCAAACAGCACTGCTGAAAAACATATTGGGGTTGAAAAGGTGTAACAGAAATAAGTTGAGGGAAAGGGACACATTTCTGCACATAGATGTATATCATCTAGTAAAAGGATTTAGTCTTGTACATGTAGAAAACTTGACATAGCTTTCCGTAACATTTTATTACTTCATATATAAAAGGAGTAATATTACTTACTTATCTCAGACTGTGTTTCACGTGCTTATGCCACTATGTTTTGTCTCTAAGTTCAGCAGATCTTACTAATGCATTTGTCCTGCAGACAGCTACATAAAAAATGGGAGACAGGTTAAGGTTTGGGATTCTGGTATGTACCCTCACAAATAGGTTGGAGAATAAAGTAACTTCAGTGTACTGCATCTTTTGAGCATAGCTAAAGGTTCTTCTGGCATCTTCAGCTCTACAGTGTCATAGTAACTTAATGCAACGTACGTCAAATGGCATGACTAACATCTAACGTATGTAGATCATTATCTTTTTCATCTCCTTCTCTGTAAGAAAATGGTATGTGCATTATCTTGGTAATGTCTTGTACATCTTACAAGGTTTGGCTTTATTAATGCTTAAAATCTTGTGCTAATAAAGGTTATATTCTTAACTCTTTTCCTGCCAGCAATTTGGAGGATGACTGTCCTTGGTGTCCTCACATACAGCTGTGCAGGTTATGGAGGCCTGTATCCATATAGCAGTGGAAGTACAGCCCTGGGTCCAGGGATTTGCAGTACAATTAATACTCTCAAGTGTATGAACATCACCTTGTTATGTCTTACATTTTGTTCACTGAAGAATCACAACTTGATGTTCTGGGAAGGAAGAGTACAAGGAGAGGTGACAATGGCCCCCAGATGTAGTCAGGTTTCTGCTGCTCCAGCAACGGTTTGGTAGCAAGCTATCTTCTTCTGCATGTGGTGCCTGCTGTCTAAACTCTTTGAGGCTACCAACAGCCCAAATCCCAGAAGCTGGAAGGAAATGGTGTCATATTTTGATCTCTGAATCTTCTTCTTGCTACACTAGCAGAACCAAAAGCAGAGCATACTCTCTTTTGCTTCTGTTGTATGTTAATGTCAGATCTGCCATTTCTGCTGTCTGGAAGGTTCATCCAAGCCACTTGCACACATAAAATTGAAAAAGAAATAATGTCACTGTTAGCTAATAATAACAACAAAGGAAATATGTTTCTTTAAAGCATTAATTTTAAAACAGCATACAGTATAGGGGAAATGCTAGCAAAGTGTCAGAAATGTTGCCTGAATTGCCAGGGTTTTTTCCTTCATTAGCTCTCTACTCTACATAATATAGTCTACATTACTGAAAGAAAAAAATAATAATAATAAAAATAAAATAAAATAAAATAAAATAAAATAAAATAAAAACAATTCCAGAGATCTAACAGCTTTTACACACAATTTTAAAAAAAGACTAATACTATTTTTTTCCAGTCAGGAATTACAACATGTGAAGAAACCCCCAGTGAATTTTCTCTCTCTTGCACATGAAAGATCCCACAAGTGATCTTTAAGATGCTGCAAGTGGTTTCTATCTCTCCAGCAGACAGCAGGACAAGGACCACATTGTTCTGTCCTACGTTGGGGTCAAATATCATGTGGTATCTCAGAGGTAGTTGACAATAATTCCTAAGGTCCCATAATCTATTTCGGTGCCCTGGATAGTGAGCCAAAAAGCTCTCTTTGATTACTACATCCAGCACTGAAAACAGACGTGAATATGCAAAACATCCCAGAACATCCATCCCAAAATCTTGTTATCATGGGCAACTGTACTAGGTAACTTAACTCAAAAAGGACAAAGATCTTTAAAGCTTCTAAGGGTTCTTGCCCCCAGTGCTGCAACTGGAACACTATTCCAAACTCAATTCAATATGTAAATAGAGAGTTAAAACAGATGGAAAATTCACTATTATATGAATTAGTAAATAAAAGAGAAAAAAAAATCTGGAAAAAGATATTTTTTCATTTTCTTTTATGTAAATATTATTGTTTTACCTTTTTCTGAACCATGATTTGTACCCTCCTGCCTGTTTATCTAGCCCTCCTCTGCACCTAGTCCAGCTTAGTTTATTTTTATTTATATTAGCAATGACATTAGGAGGGAATATGCAAACATGCTATTGACTTGCTTGAAAACAATAGCATCCTTCTGCTTTTATAGGAAGTATCACATCTTACATATTTGAATTGTATCACAGATTATTATTATGGTGTGTCACAATCATTTTGTAAGTAGCCACATACTCTCCACTGACAGTCTGTCCATTTTTACAGTTGTCATCGTAAAACCTTGACAAACCTTCCTGATTGTGGTGTATTGCTAAAAATACCCATTAATTCCAAATAACGCAAACTAGACTTTCAAACATGCCAGCTTCAAATACAAACTAGTGTCTGTAATTGAAAGCTTATTGAAGGAACTGACATTATTATTTACTTGGTAGCTCTGCTGTTGGGTTATGTGTATGTAGAGAATGGGATTTAAAACCCATGCTATTTACTATACATGAATGTTGTTAGCCTGAATTTCATTTAACTCCAAGGAGTCATTTAAACCTCTTGGGTGAATTAACATTTATGAATGTTTTCTATGAAATGTTTATTTATCCACTGTATCACGAGAGCTCTGAAGGAGCCACCAAGTGTAAATGTATGTGTGTAGGGGTATGGAAAAAAAGCTTCATAAAATGTCTAAATCTGTTACATTAGTGCTAACAGTACAGCATCCTACTCTAGGAAAAAAAAAAAGAGAACAGGTAAAGCTGTGTCAGTTAAGTGTATCAATTACACTGTCTAAATCAGAAACTGAATATGATATGTTAACACAGAAACCCAAGAGAGAGGATCCCCTAATGATTCTAACACTGGTAGTTGGACTGTGACTGTCTATATCCTGCGTATCACCCACTTCCTGCATCTTGTCTGATTTCCACAAATTTTCTCTGTTTCTCCATATCTGTTGAGGTGACTGCTGACTCTAGAAGATTTTGGCCTTTCTTTATCTGTTGTGATTTAACCCATTCTTTTTCCTCTCCCATCTTCTTGCGCAATCCCAGCCTCCTTGCTGGCAGAGGAGTGTGAGAAGCAGAAACGTCCTCATCTCACTGCAACAACTGAAACACTCATGTGTTATCAAAACTATTTTTATCATAAGTCCAAAGCGTAACACTATATAAGCTAATGTGAAGAAAATTAGCTCTATCCCAGATGCAATGAATATAACATCCCAAATCACTGCTTTGCAAAATTTGGCATTTACACTGCCTGCCCCTGCCCCAGTGATCAGCTTGATAATCCAAAACAAAGCCTACAAATATTCAGTGTTCACACCTCATAGCTTGTAAAAACTTTAAAATTACCCTCCAACATCTGATCACAAGCAACATAAGAATAATGACAGGACAATAATAAATTAGCTGAAACTATGTAGGAATGATAAACAGAAAATGAGTGAAATAAGAATGTGTTCAAATTACTTAAATATTATACAGGGGTAAAATATTTTGGATAAAAATAATTAGGAGCCTTTAAGTGTACTTAATCTATGCTGGTTACCTTTTTTCAATCTGAAGTTTTATTGTTTTGTGATCTTTAGGACTATTAAAATCAAAATATCCATTATTACTTCTCTGTGAGTCTGGAAGACTCCAGCTGGGAGATGAATATTCTGCTCAGAATAAAAAGAATAAAAGTCTTCAAAATAGTCATTCCAAAACAAGGTCTAGAGTGAGGGAGCAGGGAAGCCAAGAGCCAACAGCACAGCAAAAAGATACCTCCACCCATTGGGTTTTTAGCCACTAGGTAAAAATACTATGTCTCCTACACCTCACCAGATACTTGGAAACAGCATCCCTCTCCCTCCCAAAGTACAAGTGTGTGGCTGAGGCCTTCTTTCCTCTGCACCTGCTAACTTGAACAGAAAACTTTGCAAATACCTCAGCAAATATGAAAATTACTTGAACCACAAAACACCATGGCCTTAAAATACAGCTTCTGTCATGACAGGCTCCACTCCAGTGACACTGTTCATGGAGTCCACCACTGAGGAAGACTCAGCATGAGTGAAGATAGAGTGTGCAGGAGGACATAGTTAATGATGGGCCTAAGTGAGACACTATGAAGTTTGAAAACCTTTTCCAGGTCCTCTTTGAATCAGTTGTTCCTATCCTGCTCTGTTTCAGTGGTGCAGGATTCTCTCTAAAATTTGCATTCTCTGCTGAGAAAATGTGCTTCTAATTGTTAACAAATATGTCAGCAGCTGTGATCTTCCCTGCTCAGAGTTTAGTCAAGGGCATTTTTTTTATGTCCACTTCATGACCCCATGAGAACATAAGTTTATAGCGGATTCTGAACGATCTCTTAAAGTCTATAGCAGTGACACTATCATGTCAGCTGTTATTTATTAATTTGTATTATAACATAATAAATATCATTGATGTAACAGGGATTTTTTAAAGTAAAATACTGTTTTGAAAGCTGTATCAAATGTCAAACAGAATACATTTTGCATTAGTTCTGTACAATTTTTTATTGAATTCAAACTTTTAAATAAATCTTCCTACATCTAATGCCTCTTATCAAAGCACAAAAACCCATTATCTGATTATAAGAAGAATCTCAGAACTCACCGTCTTCAAATTTAATGGACTCCTGATGCTTTCTTCCTTGCCTAGACTGTTTTTAAGAGATTTTACAGTATTTTATACATTATAAATGGATTCCATTCTTGGCTTGGTAATTCACCTAATGGACAATGGATACAAAAAAGCTCTAACTCCAGGGACATTAAATTGGTTCTAAACTCTGAAAATTACAGCTTTTACAAAAAAGAAGAAAATACTAAAAACATGTCTAATGCAACACTGCGTCTCATTTTCCACTACCTTCAAAATCTGTCTAAAAGCTCCTAAATTTCTTAATGACACAATATGTTAAAATTGCATTCCTTTATATTTAGATCTCTAAAACATCTTTTCTTTTTTACAATCCTACGGAGATCCACTAGCAAAGGGGAAAAAAATAATAAAAAGGAAAAAAAAAAAAAACCCACGCTTGGCATTCCAACAGCAGGAAGCACACAAGCACAACACTGTGCTGGATATATCCTGTGCTTTGTATCTGACTGTGGTCAAAGCTGAGTACCTGATACTATTTGCAATGAGTGTACCTCTCGTTTTGGGTAAGCAGTGACATATAACTGCAGTACATAGGAAAGCTCTCTGTAAAGACCCTGGAATTCTTTAAACAGAATCACAATTCTTTCCCTTGGATTCTCTACTTAGGAGTGTTCAGTAGCCAGCAATACAGCAAATGCTGTACCATCTTTCTGTCTGCTGCTCTATTTCTCACCCCTCAGTAATGCTGTGGGATTTGCTCTTTGACCTTACGCAGCTTGACAGCAACAACAAGCTGTAGAGAGAGGAGAAAAAGCTGCTTTTACTTGCCCCATTAATTTGTGTTGCTGTAGAAAGGGATGCGGGGGCTAGAGTAAGAATGCCTTCCTCGCTCATGCTGCTAATCTATCACTTCCCAAAGCAACAATGTTTATGATATTACCCTAGTAAAAACCTGTTCAAAAGGATCCACAGGAAAGGAGAGTCCTTTCCTGGCATGAAAAAAGCAATTCTTCTGATACCTACTACCAGGGATCTTTACAATATTTCAAATTTTTAGTGCTTTCTTTATTTATTCTTTTGATAAATAGATAATTACACTTTATATATATATATACATATATATAATAGGTATTATCAGATACACTTCTACTTATATTAATACTTTTGTTGAAATATTTTCTAAAAAAAGGAAATAAATGGTAGATGTGAATGGGAAATCGATTTCATATTAATCATTATTATATTTTTTGCATATCTGTCCTCCCTCATATAATAGTCACTTCATTTCGATTACTGATTCACTTTATTTGGATAGGTCCTGGGCCATTTCCAGTTCAGCTGCCGTCTCGGAACAGTGTCAGCACTGGATTTGGTTACGGCTGTGTCCAGTCAGGTCCCCTGGACCTCCAGGAATTTGAGAAGCTCCTTTTGCAACTTGTGCCGGCATTTAATAAATTCTTTGTATCCACTTAGGGCAGCACTTATTTAATCTTTTCTGAAGGTCAGTGTTGACATGGATCCAATCACTTTGCTTGCCTCTCTTCTTTTTCATTTTTTTCCAGTGCATTTTTCTGAGATCAGGTGAAAACTGCCAAACACTGTGTTCCAAGTAATTGATATGGAAAAAAAAAAAAAAAAGTTGATAAGAATAGCTATTCTCAAAGCTTACTGTCAGAAAATGAAGTGAACTTTCCCACGTTTGTACTTGTCTATTTGTAAACCTGAATGTAGGCTTGTCCAAACCACAGCCCAGCACAGCTTGCAATGCAGTCACCTCTAGCCCTGTGCTTTTTAGCAGCAGCTCTTTCCTGAGGAGTGGCACCACGCACGCACCCATCGCTCAGCAACAGCCAAGTCATCAGCAGGCTATTACTGCCATGCCATCCAGAACCAGGGCACAGAGAGGGTGGTGCCAGGCAGTGTTGATCAAGTGATGGCAAATAATTGTATGCGTTCCGATACAGTGGCTTAACACAGTGCTTTCTGTTTTGATAAAGGAATTTGAGAATAGGATTCAAGACTGGGAAAAAAAAAAAAAAAAAAAGTCAATTTTCACTTGTGACAGCATTTTCAGTTGAAACAAATACATTACCTGCAAATTTTCAAAGGGTCTGTCAAGAGTTGCAATCAGATATACAGATCAAAAAGCTGATCCCATCTCTTTGCCAGACCTCTCTTACCAGAGAAAAGTATCCCTCATTTCACAATCAAGCCTATTCAATTGTAACAATTGTTTTCAAGGGCAAAGTAAAGAAACAGTAAAGCCTCATCAAAAATCTCCCATTTTTGAGAACTCAGTAAGAACTGCAGCTCCTTCTATTGAGTCAGACTTATTCATTAGCTTCACAAAGACAACATCAAATGTCAGACTTATTTTATATTCTGGTATCCCTATTTAAAAAAAAAAATACAATAGATGAATGTATGTTTTATTACTTATATACATTAACTACATTATATATTTTATAAGGTCTGCTCTGAAAACAGTGCCTCCTATTTTATTATGAAGTGAATGTTGGTGATATGGCAGTAGACGATGAACCTTCCCACTAAAGTTCCATTATGTGTGGTTGCCATCTGAAGATGACAGCATAAGAGTACTCTGACAGAATGGTGTCTGACATGGAATTGTATATGAAGCAAAAGCATGTCACTGAATTCCTGCTTGTGGAAAAATTGCACCCACTGACTTTCACTGATGCTTGTTGAATATTTACAGAGACCAAACAGAGGATGTAAGCACAGTGAAGTGGTGGGTGATGCGTTTCAGCAGAGGTGACAGTGGGTCACCTTAATTGGTGCAGACTTTTACAAGCACAGCACACAGGCTCTTTTTCATTGCTGGTAAAAGTGCATAGCTAATGATGGTGACTGTAGCTGAGAACTTGCTCTATCAACTAGTGTTATTATATCTCCTTGTGTCTCTTGTAGTTTCCAGGAAACAAATAGGAAGTATTACTTTCAGACCAAACTGACAAAAAGTCCAAGACAATTCTTCTTCACTCAATGCAGCCCAAGCAAGCCAAAAAGCTGGACACCCATGCCTTAATGTGAATAAGGTTTTCTCTACTATACACACTTCCATGACACCGGCATTAACATTTGGTTTCAATAATATCTCTGTTAATTTTCAGCTTTGTTGTTTATAAGCACAATTACAAAATTACAGTTCCCAGACACGTGTTTGTTTTTTTTGAGGGGGTGGGTTGGGTCTTTTTGTTTGGTTGTTTTTTGTGCACAGCAGAAAAGTTTTTAAAGAATGATCATACTCCAGATTTTCACAGTAGAAAATCGGTGTTGTAAAATACCTAAGATACTCAAGATGGGCAAGACTGGAAAAACAACAAGTTGAGGTACTCCCAGAAAAATCCAGTCCAGCCTGAATATTGCATTGCCTCTTCCCTCTTTCCCAAAAAAAGCGATCAGTAGGAAATGAGAAAACATGATTTAGAATTGCATGTAGGCATAACTGTTCCACTTGCATTTTTAACATTTCAGTTTTGAAAACTACACTCCATCGGGAATACATGGGGAAATAAGGAAAGAGGGAGAGAGAAAGAGGCAGAGAAAGAAAGATGACAGGACAAGGGCAGAGTGAAAAGCGGGAAATGGGAAGGGAGGAGAGAGGAAGAGATGAAGGAAGGAACAAAAGAAGGAAGGAAGGAAAATGAGAATTACTCTTTTATCTTAGATTCTTCACTGCCTAAATGAAAAATTTCTATCCACACCTTTATCTCTCTGCTTTCATATAAGCTATGCCAAATGTAAAAGTCTTCAAACTTTCACTCATAAGTGTTTGTAGTTTTTAATTTCATGGGGTCATTTTCATTGACCTCTTTACTACTGACCTGTTATTTTATTGAATTTGGAAGCATCATTTACACTGACCTCTGCTGCTTTACTGGATTTCTCTCCTCTTTGCTCCCATATCACCCAAGCAATTGAATTTCAGTCTCAATTCTAGTTATTGGATACATAAAGTAATTTCATTTGTATTGATATTATTCCTAGCTGAATTGTCTTTTTGCTGTATGCCTTCCCCAGCTCATAGTTTAAGCCTTTTTAATATTCATTACAGCAGTCTGTTTCCTTCTGGTTATGGTAGCGGCCATTCCTTATATTATAGATACTTCCTTCCTCCAAAGACTCCCTTGTTCCTTATAAATTCAAATTTCTCTTCTCCGAGCAATCTTCTTAAGCATGCACAGGCACTTTCTAATTCACCTGGTGTCCCCAAGCTGGAGGTCAGCATCTGTGCTATCAGCACTGAGTCTATCAAGTCAGCTGAACTTTGAGCTAGCACTTTTGCAGAGAAAGACCACAAATTCTGCTAGTTTGTCTATTTTATCAGCCTCCGGAGAGTTTCAGACTATCAGTGTTGAAAGACAGTGGAGCATCCAGGAAGCCAGAGAAACTCTTCATTCAGTGTCTCCCTACTAGTAGGTTTGCAATCACAGATTACAACATTGTTATACATTGATTGACAACAGTACTATGTCTTGCATAAGCAGCAATCTGCTTCTTTCTTAGATTCTGCTCCAAAGTTTTTTTACAAAAACAACAATTTGATTTTAATTTACATATTTTTTCAGGTACTGATATAAAAGATACCACTGGCAACAACAAATTATGACATTTCAAAGAAAGTCCAATTAGTGAAATAGATTATTTTTATTATTTTTTCCATAAATAATTCCAGCTTATTGATAGAATTATATAAATTCTCAGATTATTAAAGGAAAAACTATGCATGAAGTATGGATATAGTAGTAACATGTAGAATGTAGCTATACTACAAACCAAAGCTGTACTACTGTAACCAAAGTCCAGCAACAAGACATATACAGGGAATTTCTCAGCGTATATTGACAATTTTCAAGTTGCTTCCAATCTTCTCCTATTTTAAAAGGTTCTTTCACTTGCAATTCCAAGAGAAGTCCTAGAAATGTTACCTATTTTAAGTATTATGAATATCTTATATTCAATCATAAGAATATAGGAAACTTCAAGCCTGAAACTCGTAGTTTTTATGTTATGCATATGGTCCGAGGTTACTGAACAGGAAACTGATTCTCTTGACCCTTATCCATCTGTCTTTCTGTGTCTCTATGACAAAACAGTCATGTTTTGGAAGATTTGATGTTTAGAAGATAAAGAATAACTTACAAAGATTATCTGTGACATGAAACAGTACTAACACTTGCCAAGATTAGAATATCTTCTAGCAGAAAAACCTATGTGATTTTCAGCAAAAATGTGCATTTCAGGACATACTTGGATTGCTTCTCTGGACTTAGATCAAATTTGTACTTTGCTAATTTGTTTCTTAGCTCCTTTATTTTGAGAAAGATAACATCATGGCAAATGATCCAGACTTTAAGAAAGAATACTTCTTCAGGTTGTAGAGAAAGTAAGAAGGAAAGATTGATTCAGATTAGTCAAAATAATCCATAGGTGATAGAGCAATAAATGACTGCAGTGAAGTTACATTCCAGGTTCTTCGGCTAATCTCAGGTTAACTGCGACCTATGACTATGAATGACCAAGTTTCAAACATAGGCACATAATTTACATGCACGTGCTATGAGACAGTGTGTTGCAAAGTTTTAAATAAAGGTTGGCTATTGTGGAGAAAGATAATTAGATAACATGTCAGTTTATAGCTAAAAATAAATAAACACTAGAGAAAAATGGAATAAAAAGTAGAGAATTTAAAACACTTTCTTGAGACAAAACCACTGTGGGAAGGCATAGTGTAGTATTCAACAAGTAACCTGGAGCCTTAAAGCCAGAAGACACTATTGCAAATGGCATTTGAAAGAAAAACAGAACCAAGAAACGTGTTTTACTAATATTGTCTTCAGTGTTTGAAACTATACATGACTTCACTGTGCATTTGCACTTACTTTGCTTCATGAAACACACCGACGATATTGAAAAGGGAACTTCATTTTCAAATGTATTTTATTTTTAGTGAGGAGGAAATTTAAAGCTTCAGAGACAGAAAGAAGCTGGTAATGCTCAGTTTCACTGTGTGGAAACTCTCTGAGATTCATTATCTTTATCTTGACATTTGAACACCCAGCATGTGGTCCCTATTCCCATCTTTAGAGGGTGTGCAATGCACTAGCATAAGAAAATGTGAAGACATACGTTGTTAGGAAAATGGTGGCCGGGAAGAAATATATCAAGGGCTAAACCAGCTTAATGAACAAACACAGAAATACGAAATAATACAGGCCTCATTTTTATTTTAAATATAGGACATTTCCACTATCAGGATTATAGAAAGGAACTGTGGCTTAACTGTGCTTTTCTTTCCCCTTCCCTGCAAAAGGTGATGCTTTGGCAAACACAATGTGTATCAGAATACAGTGCAATACAAAGAAAGAAAAGCTTGCTCTGAACATAAAGTGAGAAAAGTTTCCTTTAAAGGAGCCTTCTGGATAACATCGTGGCCAAGCCAAAAATTTGTCATGGAATGTATTTAATTTCATAGCTACAGAGGGGGAAAAATTCAGGAAGTGGTACAAAATGTTACCTGCTTACTCAAACTTCCACACCAGAAATGTGAGTTGTGTTAGAATCTTGAAGAAGGCCAGTGGAAACCATTTATGTAAACCCTAACCTAGTGTTGTTAACATTAACCCAACTATTTTTTAGTAAAGGAGACGAGAAAAATCATGCCCTTGGAAATCTTGTTGCCTATACTCTGCACTTCCATCCTTCCTTTGTTTTCTATTCTCTGCATTTATCTTTGTGATGCATTTCTAATATCATAGGAAGTTCGCCAGCTCTGGTAGCCATGGAATAGAACTGATGGCTGACACCTTGCTGATACCTCTCCTATGGCAAGTGATCATTTTTAAGCAGGGGAGCCAGCACTTATGTGCACACTGGAACTCAAACAACAGAAGCAGGAATGACAGGCTAAATTCATTGCTTAATCCCCCAAAAGCAGAATTGTTTCGGAACTTTATTTCAGTGAATGAGAATGAGAGCAGAAAGCTATATGATTTCTTAACAGTAACTTAAATGATAGTTTTGTCAGAATTAGTACTAGAAGGTCTGGCTATGCGAAGAATAAGAATTAAGAAAAATAATTAAATCATTACTCATTGCAACTGGTTTTGACTGAATTTGGTTGCTGTACAAAATTAAATCCTGCAATCTCACAGATATTATGTACTTACATAGTACATACTTATAAAATTCCTCTCATTATTCTAACAGCAAATTTCCATATGAATTCATTAAAAGATTGTATGCAAGTGTCTAATACAAACCAGGTCAGGAAATGAGTGAAAATATGCACTTGGAATAGAGAAAGGATTGCTATTAATTCATTATCATGGATATAAGTTAAAATTATTTTAATAAGCTTCATTATTAATCAACAGAAAAGTTGTGCACGTGGACATAAACTGTATTTTGATCTAAGGATAAGTAGGAACAAACACCATTTACTGGTTAATTCCAGTAACAGAGATTGGGAACAGAAAAATGATGAAAGGTGCCCAAATGAGGGACTACCGGGTCTTGTGGTTACTTCTGTCATCAGAGAAACCCTGATACACTGACAGCAAGCATATCACACAATGGAAACAGCACAGATGCTGCCAAGTTAACCAATTACCAAAACAAACACAATCAATGCAATGTTGTATTGTTTTTATATTTCTGAAACACAGCTACTAGTGAAGACTGCTGGAGACAGAGAACACAATGGTTGCAATCATTTGCATGCTTTTTTTTTCCTCCACATTGCAAAGCTGTACAACCAGGTTGGATGTTTGTTTTGTCTTTCATATTTATTAACAAATTATTTAAAATGCATTAACTACTAAATTGCTATGATAGTTTAGAAGTTCCACTTCAGCTGAGGAGAATAGCATATTGCAAAGGCAAAGTTCCAAGTGGGAAGTAAAAACCTAAGCATGGAAATAACATGATTTAGAGAAAGAATTGAGGAATATGATTTGTCAAAGCATGGCTTCTTGCTAATAAAGGCAGATCAAGAATGAAAATACAAACTTTGATTTAAATACTAAAAATAAAAAAAGGGTAGCTATATCTGGGAATAAAAATCCACTTAAAAATCCAGTCAGCATAGAGGGACACGTTATTTAAAGAGTTATGCTTTTACTTATATCTCTTCCATTACAGGAAAGGCTGAATGAAAACTGGCAGTGTATTTAGGATCACTGGGTACAGCCAAATGAATGGCATAATGACATTATCTCAATTAGTTTGGAGGCAAAGAAACATGGTGAACAGTGCATTAGCAACCAGTGGAACCAAAATGTGTTGCAGACACTAAGTATGCCTGTTGAATGAAAGATTCTCAAACAAAATCCTGAAGAGACTTAATAATCCTTTCATTCATAAAACAAACAAACAAACAAACAAATTACGTTTCCTTCAATGTAGATGATATGCTATGCATTTCTATACTGTTGAACTGGTTTCATAAAAAGTGCAATATTCCCACCAGAGCTTGGAATCACCAAGTTATGCTAAGCTATCTGGACAGCATATGCAAAAAGGGTTATGACTGCCACAGTTTAAAAAGCCCAGCTAATATTTGGACTAGACATGCTACAGATGAACTTAGTAAAGAGAGAGGTTATCCTACATTGGAAGAGATGTTATGGAACATGCAAGGTGAGTAGGTGATCTGAGACAGTCAGAAAGGCTTCACAAAGGGCAGATCATGCCTGACCAATTGGATGGTCTTCTATGATGGAATGATGGCACCAGTAGATAAAGGAAGGGCAACTGATGTTGTCTACCTGGACTTGTGCAAGGCCTTTGACATGGTCCTGTACCACAACCTTATCTTTATATTGGAGAAGTATGGATTTGAAGTCTAGACTATTTGGTGCGTAAGTAATTGGTTAGATGGTAGATGGTCATAGCCAGGTTGTTGTCAATGGCTTTAAATTCAAATGGAAGCCAGTCGTGAGTGATGTCCTGCAGGGGTCCATCTAGGGATTGGGGTTCTTCAACATCTGTATCAATGACATAGTCAGTGGGATCATGCAGATTTGCTGATGACATCAAAATGAGTAGTGCAGTTGACACAATAGAAGGAAGGGATGCCAACCAGAACAACATGGAAATGCTTGAAAAGTTTGTTTACACTTGAAATAAGGTTTAACAAGGCCAAGTGCAAGGTGTTGCACTTACATTTTGGAATTCCCATGTATGTAAGGAGACTGGGAGATGAACTCATGAGAACAGCCCTGCAGAGAAGAACTTGAAGGTTCTAATGGATGAAAATCTGGACATGAGCCAGCAGTTTGTTCTTGCAGCCCAGAAGACCAACAATATCCTGGGCTACATCAAAAGAAGGGTGTCCAGCAGAGAGACGGAGGGGTTTCTATCAAGTTCTGGAGCACCTAACATCAGAAGGGCATTCAGTTGTTGGAGCAGGTCCAGAGGAGGTCCACAAAGATGATCAGAAGACAGGAGCATCCACCCTATGAGGACAGGCTGAGAGAGTTGGGGCTCTTCAACTCGGAGAGATCTTACACCTGCCTTCCAGTATTTGAAGAGCACCTACAGGAAAGCTGTGGACGGGCTTCTAATAAGGACAGGAGGGAAATGATTTTAAACTGCAAGAGGGTAAATTTAGACTAGATATTAGGCAGAAATTCTTTACTGTGTGGGTGTTGAGACACCGGAAAAAGGTGCTCATCAAAGTTGTGGATATCCCCACCCTGGAGGCATCCAAGGCCTACTTGATTGTTCCTGCTACATTATCTCGAAGATCCTCTCTAACCTTAGACGTTCTATGATTCTGTATTTGGTTCATCAGCTTTGAAAGTTTTTATTCCTCAGATACTAGCACTTATCTCGCCTTAGTTTTGATCATTGTTTTTCTCAAGTACAATCAATGGGAATTGTTCCTTCATAAAAGATAAACTAATCATTCTCCTCATTTTATTAAGTTCATAACTCAGATTTTTCCATGTGATCTACTCAGTCAAATCATGTAACTCTTCTTCATTCCCTTATACCTTTTAATATTTCCATGTTACATTTTACATGAAGTGTCCTAAGCTGCTCAAAGTCTCCATATAGCCCATCTTTCTATCTTTCTGTTGCATATATATTTTTAAAGCACAAAGACTTCCAGTCAAGAAGATCTTTGGCATCTTTTCTAGATTTAGTTTGTATAAAGCATTCATTTCAAATTTTTCATGACAGTTCTCTCACAGTGACAGTTCTCTCACAGTGACAGCTCATAAAGAGGCACCTGAGTAGCAGTAATATGTACTTCTGTATAGGTTAGAATTCAGACGAATCACAAGTCTTCTGGATGGACCCACTGATGACATATTTGAAAGGTTCTGATGCAGAAAAAAGGAAGCATAATAGAGGTTGTTATAGAAGGAGGATGGAGAAGGCTAGAGGTAAAAAAGGAACTGTAGAAGAAAAATATCTAAAATTTAAAAACTGTCAGATCTCAGAATGTTCTTCCAAAACAAATCAAACTCCAAGCATTATGACTTTATCAGTGTTTGTGCTTGAATACACTTGTTTGTGATTTCACAGGCAAAGATAGGAAAGTTAAGGATATATTTAACCGTTGCACTCAGAAGTCAAAGTCATATTTCTTTCACAGCCTGGCAGACATTATGACAGATGCCAATGCAAAACTGTTCATATTCTTGCTGATTTGGAGAGGAAATATTGATGAGATAAATGTCTTTATTAACCAGATATTCTGCACAGTTTTTTGGAACACCTTTGAACCTCTAACCATTTCAAGTTGATAACAGGCAGCAGCCTGGGTTTGATGGGCTGCACAGTGCAGTGCTCTTACTGACTTCCTGGGAACCATGTGCCGGGAGTAGTATGTGGTACACTGCCAACCACCACTGGACTGTACTTTGTATCATGCTACTGGTTTCATACAGGAACTGAACAGACTAACTGTTGTTATGTGAAGAGCAAAACATTCACCAGCAAGCAATTTGAAAAGCTTTACAGGTATGAGAGGTCATGGAACTGAATTCCTCTACCAGAAGATAAAGATGTCCTTGAAAAAATATCAGAAGGATTTGCCAACATTGTTGGTGAGTGCATCTGATTGGCATCTGAGATTAATTTTGAAGAAAAAAAATATCAGGAAAACCTGTCATATCTGAGAAACAGTTGGATGAAAAAACAAACAAACAAACAAACAAACAAACAAAAGCCCACAGTTATCTTGTGCTTGTGTTTAGTAGAGCTAAATATAAGACCTGGAATGTGTCTAGAGAAGGGCAATTAAACTGGTGAAGGATCTGGAGACAAGTATTATGAAGAATGTCTAAGAAAGCTGGGATTGTTCAGTTATAGAGAAGAGAAGGCTTAGAGGAGACCTCATTGCACTCTACAACTTCCTAAAAGGAGGCTGTGATGAGGAGGGGTTTGGCTTCTTCTCCCATGCAGTAAACAAGACCAGAGGAAGTAGCCACAAGTTGTACCAGAGGAGGTTTAGATTAGACATAAGGAAGAACTTTTTTTCTCAGAGAGTGGTCAGGCACTGGAATGGCCTGCCCAGGGAGGTGATGGAGTCACCTCCCTGGCAGTGTTCAAGAGGTGTCTGGATGAGGAGCTACGAGATATGGTTTAGTAGCTTGTGGTAGCAATGGTGATGGGAGGATGGTTGGACTAGATGATCTTGTAGGTCCTATCCAACCTTGTGATTCTATGATTCTATGATTCTATGATTCAGAGACAGACGAGACAGACACTTAAAATTTAAAACTTGAATTATTTTTATTAGATCATGTTCATTCCCACAGGGCAAATATGCATGAATATTTCTTCAAGAGTAATACTGAGAATTCTATCCTGATTTGTAACAAATTCATCTAAAAATTAGAATGAGAAGAGTTTCAAAGCTTTTCTGATGATGACCATATTGCAATGTTTACTTTTCTTTAGATCATTTGAGCTCCTACCATCAGAAAACCATTGGAATCTGAAGGGTATAAATTAAACTGCAATGAAGTAACAACAAAGTATAACAACAAAGTATAGGCTTATATGGAAATAAAAAGTATGCAACAGCACCACATGTCATCAGTAAAATACACAAAGCCTAACGATGATAGAGTGGTTGTGTGGGTTTCGTTGTGGGCTAGTTCGGGAGCGATTTATAGCAATTACGAAAAACACTCAATATTATTATAATTTTTGTCTTTTAAAGAAGAGAGGATCTCTTGTTACAGACCATTTTACTACTTCCATTTGCATGTGAAATATGTAACAAAGACATATAACGGCTTTCAACAATAGTTGGCCCATCAAGGAAATACAGGAATTCACATATGACAGAAAGCTGTGCAGTAAAGCAATGAAATGGGTTTTTTGTTTGTTTTTCCAGGAGCTCCTCTCACAGGAATGAAAAACCAGAATTACATGTTTTTTGAAACCATCACAAACTTATCTGCTAAACATGAACAGCAAAAAATGTTTATATTCCAGTTCTTACAAAGTCACTGCTTTCTTCACTCAGATCTCTCTTGAAAACTGGATCCTGCCATTAGAGCTGTACTGGACAACAGACGTTTTCTGTTAGTTTGCAAGACTTGCAGAGTGCAAGATTTTCCTATGACTTCTGGCTAGCTTCTAGAAGACAAGATTCCATTCTTATCCTATTCTGCTCAACTACTTTGTCATGTCACTACTCACCACATTTTTTGTTCTTAAACCCATTTTAGCAAGGCCTGTTTCTTAATTATGTTTGCTAATACTTGGCTCAATGAAGCATAAGGAACACTAAACTGCAAACAGATAATGAAATATATTTTACTTATGGAAGAAACTAAATAAACAGTTCTATTTGCAACCCCATTATATCACAAATAAACAGAGAATCCTTTACCAAGCTTTAGATATAATGCTCAAACTCTTCAATGGAAAAAAACAAAACCCACAGAGACTAGAGAAAGGATGAATTTCAAATTCTAATAGATACAAATGGACTTTAATATGTCTCTCCAAAGATCTTCTGACAAATAAAAATCACAGGGGAAAAGATTATAGTGATAATAGCAAGTCACAGTCATGCATGTATATGATATGCTTTTAAACTGAACAACAAATCTGAAATAAACAAACAAAGCATATTCAGTATGGCAAGTGACTTTTTTTTCCCGTGCTTTTGTTGCCTGCTCAGAAATTTCTATCTATCCTGTTTTTTTTTTCCCCTTAAGGAAAATATATTTAATGTCATCCAGACAACTAGACTGTATAACAAAGACCTAGGATGTGCAACAGTCTGGGACTTGGCCTGCTGAAGCTAGTTTTCAAAAGGAAAACATGTCTTCAGAAGTAAGATACACAACATTAAAACAGAACAATATGATTTTTAGTAACAAAATAATACTCAAAATTTTGTCTAAAAATGGCAGTTATTCCAACCTTTGCAGAAGGAAAATGTCCAACTCAAGTATTCTGCTCAGGAGTCAAAAATGTACAAAAGGCCCAATATTTTTATGGCAAACAGTTGGGACAATACAAGACCAGCTGAAGCAAATAATATCAAGCAGTGTAAGTGCAAAAGTGGAGAACACCTCTCTGAGAAGCATAAAAATTTTGGGAGCCCTTGGGTTGGAAGAGGCTCTTGGGCATAAACGAACACTTGGATGATGGCTTCCTTGAGCAGTATGACTCTGGTTCCCTTTCTGATTCATGATTTTGTCCCAGAAATGACATCCTAACCACTATTTTGCTAAAACAGCTTAGATCATTTCAGTACTTTATCCTTTTTTTTTAAACTCCTTACAACTCTTTTCAGCTTAGATTGGACAGGAAACTTAATCTTGCCTTCATATCATACTGGTCGCTATCAGTGGAATAAGTAAACATAAGGATATCAGGAGGAAACCCTGTTGATAAAGTTTTAGCCCCGTGCCATGTGTATTATGGGCATCTCAACAGGGCATTTATTATTATTGGACACCAGAAAAATTATAATGAACACCTGGGGAAAAAAATAATAATAATAAAATAAAATTTATATAATTTTTTTCTGAAATCTTACGTTCTCAGTCCTTAGAGAACATTCTGTTAATTTTGAATGACCAGCCCTACTAGCCATGAAGGGTATCACCTAATGTTTATAGTCTAAATGATGTTGTAAATCCTAGTCATTTTGTAATTGATGGTGCCTTTGCTAAAAACACTTACCACAGATTACTGTCCAGAGATTTCAGTTGTTTATAAAATTAATTGACTTTCTGATGATAATGTGTTTTATTTTGATTGTGAATTACAAATAGCTCACAAATAAAGATGATGTTTTTCCAATTTTCCAACTTGTTCTCATGCTCTGTTTCATGAAAAACTCTTCATAAATAATAATAATAATAATAATAATAATAATAATAATAATAATAATAA